>JACYFF010031957.1:47053044-47076772 GCA_017589665.1 Selenicereus undatus
TTGGAAGTTCATAGCTAGGGTCCTTCTTCCCTTGCAGACTTCCATCAAAAAGTAACTTTTTCAAAAAAAAATTTCTTTCTATCCAATTTTTCAAGGTCCAAACGGAGCCTAATAGAAGGAGGGGGTAGACAAAACTAGCTTTACAATTAACAACATAATAAACCCAAAAAAAAAAAAAGAATTTACAAAAGCAACAGAGTATCTTTCAATGAATAATTGCAGACAACTCAAAGGGGAGGCTGCGAATAGAATAACATCCATACCGGGTATGTTTTGGCCAAATAGAGCAAATTCTCAAGTGCTAAGAAACCACATCCCCTGAGAAGAAATAATACATAGTCATATGCCACACGCAATTTCTATTTGGTTTCTTTATCTAAGGCATATAACATACTAACATATTAGACAGCTGATTGCGGATGATATGGCAATCAATGAGTTACAAATTATGAATGAGGGGAGCTATTTTAGAGAGTGATTCGTCCAAGTTGACAGCAAAGATCACATTCTTGCTAAAATATAACCTTAAAAACTGGCATCTTTAGGTTAAATTTTGAATTCTTGAAATACTAAACAAAAATTGGTAACTGATGACCAAATGCCAATATGTTCCCAAAACTATATTTAAGTATTGGGTAGGCTTACTTGGTTTTGGTTGCCATCGGAGTTAACGAAGTTGCTAATTTCACTGATTTCTCCCCATTTACATGTGCTCCAAGGCAATGGTTTTCTTATTACGTGATTTTCGTACTTATAAACGCTAACAGAGGAAATTAGGGTTACAGTTGTATCTTTTGATTTGGATGAATATACACCTAGGAGCCCCCAAGTTGGTTGAGTCCTAATAATTGAATAGATGTGTTAGATAGCGTCAAAGCCGCTTCTGAACACGCTTCTGAACACATCTTGTCTAGCCGTGTGCTGCTTGAACTCCAAGAAATCTTCCACCATCGTCCCCTAGTCGCAGCTCCACCATGGTTATACCACCTACAGCATCATTGGTCGTGAGGACTTCACCTCCTCCACCGACACTATGCACCCACTCACTCCTCCTCGCCATAATGCAGTCATGACCACCATGCCACTTAGCCCAAATCCTTGCGACGACCCCTCAGTATACTCCCTTTCTGGTCGTGCCAGTGTTCAACCCTCCACTCCACCTTACACTCCCATTCAGCCCTTTACAGCACTGTTGCCTCCGCCGTCTTTTCTCCACTACTTTGCCCAACATCCCTTCCACTTTCTTGACTCTTGTTTGCTGACAGCGTTTTCTAGCTTTGTAGTCCCAGCCGAGTGTCCTCGCCTGCCTCCTACTCGCTGCCTGCCCCTTCTCTTAGCCAACCGTTGGCAAACTTGCAAGGCCTCAATCTTTCAAACCCACAGAGCTCAGCCGGCCCATATCCCCTCTACCCTCCATAAGTATTATTAGTGTTGTTAATCAAAACTTTTCCAAGCCTGAAGATTTTCTCAATTCAAATACTCAGTTCATCTCCCTCCTTTCTTATGGCTTGCTAGCATTTCTTGATGGCATGCTCTCCAATCATAGTCCCATGGTTCAAGATGGTTCGAGGTCAGTGGGTTCATCATCAACAATTCTATTTTTGGTTGCGAGTTGACCAACAAATTCATTCTATGCTTTTGGCAACAATCTCGCATGATGTCTTGGTGGAAATCCAACACTTGTTGCATTAATATCTAGAGTAATGATATATGTCTTGCGGTAAGACACATTTAAATGTCTTGTCTCATCTAAAATTAATATATTTTATCATTTAAAATCACCAATTTTTAATGATTATGATTAATTATGAATTTGCTAAACTTAAATACTTGTCGGCTACACCGATAAAATAATAAATAAAACCATAATCGGATCAATCCTATCTGCGATGACATCTTATATATGTATTTTAGAAAGATAGTAGATTATACATAAAAATATGATTTTACACATTTTATAACTTCTAATGTGCTTCCACTGTTCAATTATACCATTTTTATCAATTTAAACATATGATAATATGATTTTTAAGCACAAACAAGACACTTAAAAAGTGTCTTATGGCAAGACACTTATCATTTTGCTAATATCTAATAGGAGAGGTTAAATTAGCGGTTTCTAATTGCAAGTATGGCTCGTTTTGCCTTCAACTCAGGTGGCGTCTCACTATTATTAAAAAGGAAGAACACAATTGATGGATGCCTATCTTCATGAGATTAAGGCAATTGTTGATTCACTTGATGCAATTAATAGCCTTCATAGTGATGAAGAATTGGTTCAATACACACTTTTGGTCTTGACCATGACCACGAATGCTTAATTATCGTTGTTGCATATTTTGATAGTCATATTTTCTTTCATGATCTATGCTCCAAACTTGTCTTATACGAGCAATGTGCTCTTCATCTTTTGCGATCATGCCTCTTCCCTACCATGCATTAGGGCTTTGCCACCAGCACCACGTCCTCTAATCAGAATGCTACTACAAATCAGCCCACTACTTGGCATGGTCAAGGTCAAAATTCTTGTGGTGGTCGAACCACAGATTGCTGCGGTGGGCATGGTCGAGGTCGTAGTGGTGGACGGGATGCAACAACAACTCAAGGGGTGGTCATGAAAAATTTTCCCAATCCATCACCCCATCAAATGCCGGTATACATTTAGGTACATCAGCATCAAGTATATCTACTTCTCATTGTGATCATACTGTTTTTTCGCCACACTTGCTACGACAACTCATAAATCGTCATTGTTTCCTCCTAACGCTACTGTGTCCCCTTTGCTCCCAGTTGTCTATCAATTTTGTTTTCTTCCAAGTCATTTTGCTGCATTATGCTCTCGCTATGTCTCTGCTGTAGCTCAAACTTCCTCCTCCCCCAACTCCAATGCTCTTGCTGCCTTTAATTTGGGGAGGCTAATGAGGTGTTGTGGTATCCTGATTCTCCTACATCAAGTCACATGACCCTCTTGAAAGATATTTTATCCTCTAAACACTCTTATAAAGGCTCAACTCATGTTATTGTTGGCAATGGAACTCGACTGCCTATATCACATGTTGGTCAAGTGCATTTAACTACTTCTGCTAAACCCTTGTCTTTAAATAATGTTCTTCATGTTGGTCAAGCGAATTTAAAGAAACTTGCAGTACAATTTATTACCTGTATTTTAGTTATGTAAAGATACTAATCGCGCTGTTAATTTTAATGATTCTGTTATGCTTATATTAAGGACAAGGCAAGGGGGACAAGACTACTACAGGTGCTAGTGATCGCAACATCTACACTATTCGGCCAACCCTACATTGAGCCTGTACTACTCTCAATTCTTCAGGTGACACATGGCATAGTCGTTTAGACCATGGTGGGCCTTGGATCTTAGATAACTTAAAGTCTAAGAAATTTATTTGTCCTAAGTCTAAGTTTGGCAATAACTACGCTTCATATAAGCTAGGTAAAGCTCATCGTTTACCTTTCTCTGATGTGGAACATTGTTACAGTACACCATTGCATTTGATGTAGTCAGATCTTTGGTAATAACCTGTTTTTTCTAGTCTTAGGTTTCATTAATATATTTGTTTTATTGATGATTGCACTCATTATACTTGGTATATCCCATGAAACAAAAGTTGAAGTGTATCACTTCTTTTGTGCTTTTCAAAAGGTGGGAAAATCTTTTTGATTGCAAAATTAAAATCTTTCAAAGCGATGGAGGTCAAGGATTTGACAATGATCCTTTGAAACTACATTTTAAAAAATTCTAGCATTTTGTTTTGAAAATCTTATCATTGCACTCCTAAAAAAAATGGAGTTGTGGGGCAGAGACATAGGCAAATCACTAAAATGGCCTATATATACTTTCCTCTTAGAGGCAAGTTTACCTAGTCAATTTTGAATTGATGCTGCCTATGCAGCTACCTATGTTGTAAATCGACCTCTAACTCCTACTCTTGATCATTCCACTCCTTTTTCAGTGTCTTTTTCATGAACCACTTTATTACTCGTTGCTAAGAGGTTTTGGTTGTGAATCTTTTCCCAGCCTCCATTCTCAAGATCATAAACTTGCTCCGATCACTCCAAACGGTGGGTCTTTATTGGCTGTTCATATGACTACAAAAGGTATCAATATCTTAATCCTAGCATTGGTCGGGTTTATGTTAGTCGTCATGTCCTTTTTCATGAGGGTTTTTCCCCATCTAGACCTTACCCTCACCCCTGCCCATACTTCTCGCATTTATCCTACTATACTTGCAGTGCCTTCTACTATTTCTAGCCAACTCCTTCCGTCGCTGCTGACCTGGTCCAGCCCATCTCTCTCCCTCCATCTTCTCCCTCAGGGAAGCCCACTTCTTTGGCTAATGAAAGTTGCGGCCCCCCTCTACTATCCCTCAGCCCAATCTCCCTCTCTGTCTGTTGATCCCTTACCAAGCCCAGCCCATGTCTCGTCCCTTCCCTCGATCCATTTATACCATCTACCTCCCCACTACAAGCTTGTGTTAACTTCCAGCCCATACGTTCTTAGTCGAGTCCCCTTCTCCAGGTCCCTGATGCTTCCTCTTGTCTTCCTCTCACGTCTAGTCTATATCACCCATCGACTCCATCGCTCCGTTAGCCCACTAACCCCATGGTCTCGGCCCATCCAACCTCAATGTCTTCCCCTTAGCCCACAGTTATAGCCTCTTCATTCATTAATTCCACCCAA
The DNA here is from genome assembly GCA_017589665.1 of Selenicereus undatus. Classification (NCBI taxonomy): domain Eukaryota; kingdom Viridiplantae; phylum Streptophyta; class Magnoliopsida; order Caryophyllales; family Cactaceae; genus Selenicereus; species Selenicereus undatus. The sequence continues at coordinate 47,057,744 of JACYFF010031957.1, forward strand.
TGCAAATGCAGTCAAAATCTAGTATGTTTAAACCCTGAATAGTCATGTTCTTAGTAGATATGGAACATGATGAATTCGAACCTGCTTCCTTCACACAGGCATCGAAAGATTCTAATTTCAAAGAAGTTACGACAGAGAAGTTTAATGCTCTTGTTTAACATGATACGTGGAAGTTGGTTCTTGATCGGCCTGACATGAATTTGTTGTCTTGTAAGTGGGTTTATAGGATTAAATTTCATGCTAATGGCTTAATTGAGCGATGCAAAGCTCAACTGCCGCTTTGTGGTTTTGATCAACAAGCAGGTGTCAATTATCTTGATACTTACAATCCCATTGTGAAGCCCACTATAGTCTGCATTATTCTTTCCTTACCTGTCACCTGAGTTTGGATCATCTGATATTTAGACGTCAAAAATTCCTTTCTTTATGGCGATGTCACACAAGACGTCTATATGACCCAATTGCAGGGTTGTTCGTCATGACTTCTCCTATCATATTTGTAGATTAACCAAATCTCTATATGGTCTTAAGCAAGCTCCTCATGCTTGGTTTGACCAATTCATTAGCTATTTGCAATCTTTAGGTTTCACCTACAACAAGACTTATTCATCTATGTTTCTTTTTCGATCATCTATTTCTTTAGTAGTTTTATTACTTTTAGTGGATGCCATTAATATCACTAGTACCTCCTCTACCCCTTTTTATCACATCATTTGACTGGTATCTTCATATTTTCCAATGAAAGGCCTTGGGAACCTTCATTATTTCCTGCAGGTGCAGGTTGTGCAGACTCCTGATGGCCTTTTTCTTTCCCAGTCCAAGTATGTCCACGACCTTTTGGCAAAATTCAATCTTCACAAACTGAAGTCTGCCCACACCCCCCTTCCTTTGAGGACCACATTATCATTATTGGATGGGGACATACTTTTTGATGGCACTAAGTATCGTACGATGTTAGGGGCATTATAGTGCTTAATAATATTTCTTATGTGGTGAACCTTATGTCTTAATTCATGCATACTCCCCATACTGCCTACATTTTAGCTATGCAACATATTTTTTGTTATTTGTAGGGTATTGTAGATCATGGGCTAGCTCCACAAAGGGCCAAGTCCCTCTCCTTGGTGATGCCTACTCCAATGTTGATTAGGTTGTTTGCATTGATAGCTCGTTCTACACAGGACATGTAGCCTTCTTGGGTCCTAATCTTGTCTTTTGGCGGTCCAAGAAGCAACTAACTGTATCCAAGTCCTCTACCAAAACTGAATACAGAGCAGCTGCTTACACAATGGCAGAAATACTTTGGATTCACTACCTACTTATTGAGTTGGGTATCATTCTTCATGGTTCCGGAGGACGTAACCGCGGAGGTCGAGGCGGAAGAGCTGGCCATGGCGGACGAACTTCAGGGGGCAGGGGCTGAGGCCCTGGGTGTGAGGAAACTCATGCTGCTCTAACCCAGGCCGAGGTAGCCCCAAGCAGCACCAGTACCGCTGCTGAACTAGTGCAGGTGTCCATCCCGAGTTTGAGTTCTAAGCAGGTGCAACGACTTCTAGGCCTTATCGAAGTACCTAAGCCAGGCAGTGATCGGCTCTCAGGTATGGTCACATGGATATTTGATAGCAAAGCTTTGTGTCACATGATGGGAAACACCAAAGAGTTGCAAGATGTCGAGAAAATTATGACCATCTCCATTGGTCTTCCCAACGGGACTAATGTCATGGCCTCTCATCAAAGGACCATGAATCTAGGAGATGAATTAAAATTAACTGATGTGCTATATGTACCCACGTTACAATGCAATTTGATCTCTATCGCCAAATTATGCAAAGATATGCGATGTATGGTAACTTTTTCTGATGATGCTTGTATATTGCAGGACTGTACTACGAGGACTCCGATTAGTGCAGGTGAGCAATGTGGAGGAGTCTGTTACTACAAGCATGGGTCATTGGGAAAGATTTAAGCAAACGCCATCAATACTATCAATCTGTGGCACAAGCGTTTCAGGTATCTATCTAGTGAAGTTTTAGCCTTTTTACCAAAGAGTCTAGGAATTCATTCTAGTAGAAATAAGGATGATATATGTGAAATTTGTACCCGGGCAAAGCAAACTTGTGGAAAATTTTTTGTTAGTCAAAATAAAGTTGAATGTATTTTCAAGCTCATTCATCGTGATATTTGGGGTCCTTATAAAGAGCCCTCATCCTACAATGCTCGCTACTTCCTAACTATCGTTGATGATGCCTGTCGAGCCACCTGGGTCTATCTTATGCGTGAAAAAGGAGAAGTAAGTCAACTTATCAAAAATTTCATTGCCATGGCTTATACTCAGTTTGGAAAAAATGTTAAAGTAATGCGTAGCAACAACAGATCCAAATTCACTTCCAACCCAATGCAAGCATTCTACTAAGAGCACGAAATTTTATGTCAAAGCAGTTGTGTCGATACATCTCAACAAAACAGTAGTGTCGAATGCAAACATCGCCATGTCCTAAAGGTTTCTCGTGCCCTATTGTTTGAAGCCAACTTGCCCATAAAGTTTTAGGGTGATAGTGTTCCAGTGGCCACTCATCTTATCAACTGGACTCCCAGCAAACTGTTATCTGGTAAGACCCCTTCAAGATTCTCTACCAAAAGCCACCTGCATATGAACATCTATGGGTTTTCGGAACCCTCTGCTTTGCCCAAAATAAGTTGAAGACCAAAGATAAGTTTGCATCTCAGAGCTGCAAATGCTTATTTGTCCGATATCCTTTAGGTCATAAAGGGTGGCGACTCTATGACCTCGAGACACAAAAATTCTTTGCTAGTTGAGATGTAATCGTCCAAGAGCATATTTTTCCTTTTCTTGAAAAAGGGAATCATGAGGATGTGAGCAAAGGAGATCCAGCTCACACAGTTGCAGCTCCGCCACCATCCTTTGATGATGCCGATCTTCACGCCTCTGCGCCCATCAGCCCAGATCAATGTGGGCCGGCTCATTCTGAGCAAGATGTGCAGGCCCAGGACCATAGTACCACCTCCCCAACTCATGAAACATTAGACCTTGGGCTGGTCCGTGACACACCGGTTGAGGGGGAGCTCTCCGTCGCTCCGCCCACTCCTAGCATGAACCACTCTGCTATGCCTGTTCCAAGCACCGCATTGCCCCAGGGGGGGTCTTCGTCAGTTCAGCCCACCAAAAACGCGGCCTAACACGTGCAGGTCCAGCAACCGACCCCAGCATCATCCAGACCCGCTTGTCCCAGTAGAAGGCCAGCTCGATTCAATGATTATTTGTGCTACAATGCACAACCCAATGACCTCGCTAACGACTCCTCCGTTGCTACACCGCTCCAACTAAGATCCTCATGTACGCAATATCCTATAGCAAACTATGTATCATCTGAAGAATTTACTACTTCACATCAAAATTTTTGGCTACTATAACAAAAATTGTGGAGCCTAAGTACTTTCAGGAAGTATTTAAAGACCCTCTTTGGCGGAAAGCCATGGCTAAAGAGATAAATGCCTTAGAACGGAATCAGACATTGATCGTTCAAGATTTACCACCAGGAAAGAAACCCATCAGCTGCAAATGGGTTTACCATGTCAAATATAATTCTGACGACAACATTCAGTGCTCGAGGGCCTGTTTAGTCATCCGGGGAGATCATCAAGTGGAAGGTTTTGATTATAACGAAACATTTGCACCAGTCGCCAAAATGACGACTGTGCGGTGTTTCTTGGCAGTTGCAGTTGCCAAAGGATGGGAATTGTACAAGATGGATGTCAATAATGCCTTCCTGCATAGGGATTTGGAATGTCTTTATGAAAATGCCTCCTGAGTTCTCATCCTCGAATTCGCACAAGGTATGTTGCCTCTAAAAATCATTATATGGGTTTCGCCAGGCACCTAGACAATGGTTTGCAAATTATCCCCCAAGCTATGTGAGTACGGATTTGTTCAATCCTATGCCAATTACTCATTATTTGTTTATCGCAAAGGTAAGATATTCATGGCCTTATTGGTATATGTGGATGATATTGCTCTAGCTAGTAACAATACTCAAGCATCTAGGATATTCAAAGACTATCTTCATGCTTGCTTTACTATCAAGGATCTCAGGCCTTTAAAATACCTCCTTGGAATTGAAGTGGCTAGAGGACCCGAAGGCATGTTTCTTTATCAACGAAAGTATGCCTTGGAAATTATCGATGAGTGTGGACTACTGGGGCAAAACTAGTTGAATTTCCTATCGAAGAAAATCACAAGTTAGCCCTGGCCACTGGACGCCTCTTGAATGATGCTACAAAATTTCGCAAATTGGTAGGACAACTCATATACCTTACTATCACTAGACCAAAACTAACATATCTGGTTCACATATTGTCTCAATTTATGCAAGCTCCTAAGGATGATCACATGGAGGCAGCATGAAGAGTCCTACGTTATCTGAAAGGCAACACCGGGGAAGGCATATTTCTTCCTTGCAAAAAACAATCTTCAACTCTATGGTTTTTGCGACTCCAACTGGGGTACATGTCCACTTTCTCAAAAATCCCTGACAGGTTATTTCACGAGTTTAGGAGGGGCTCCTCTCTCTTGGAAAGCCAAGAAGCAAGCAACTATATCCCGATCCTCAGCTGAAGCAGAATATAGGGCTATGGTCATCGCTACTAGTGAATTGATGTGGTTGAGAAGTCTATTTGGCGCTCTTGTTGTCTTTCATCATCAACCCATGAAATTGTTCTGTGATAGCCAGACAACATTACATATTGCAAGAAACTCGGTTTTTCATGAGAGAACCTAGCATATTGAACTCGATTGTCATTTCATTCGAGAAAAACTTGTTGCTAGACTTCTCACCTTGCAACATGAGACTTCTATCCAACAACTTGCAGACATCTTCACCAAAGCACTAGGAAAGAAGCAGTTTTAGTATCTCAAGAGCAAGTTCATGCCCCAACTTGAGGGGGAGTGCTAGAAACAAAAATTTAGCATCCAATGTTTGTTAATATTTCTTTCCTAATAGGATTGTAATTCTTGTGACTTCTTTCCTAAGACCTCTACGCTAGCTAGGACTAGGGCTTTACTTCATGTATATATGCATGTGAATTGTCAAGCAAAGACAAGCAAGAAATCAAGAGACACACATGGCACATCAAACCGTGTGATTCCATCACAATTCTTCCACTTCAAATTTTTACGCTATCCCATAAATAAGATCATATAAAGAGGCAATTGTACCAAAAATCGAAGCCAATTGATGTGATATACTATTATACCTGAAGTCTGTTGATGGATTCGAACCTTGCCAACCCATGTCTTTCCACTGTTCTGAGATCAAACCATTAAGTTGGACATTTGGAAAGGCAGCTCTCCACAATGCTTTGAGAGCTACCTGCGGAAAGAAATAAACTATTTAACATAGACTTGTAGTATAGACCAATGCCTAATATAGGCTGGATCATACACGAAATCTGCGTCATTATAGGAAAAGCATTGAAAGATACTTGGTGATCAGCGCGATTTGGGTCAAAAGAGGTATGCATTCGACCTTTAAGCTTCTGAAGCCTTTGCTCCTGTTCAAATGGCCATCAAGAAGAGTTACTCGAATTGCAACAATTTCAAGCAATAACTCTTTACAACGTACGTACTTTATCCCTCCAGAAGAAAATTTGGCCACACCGACATCTGAGAAGCATCTTAATTGACGAAGACTCAACCCAAGTTGATAGACGTCCATGGCTTTGAGTAATAAGGATTTAGTCATTATGAATTTTATTCTACAGATAAAAGTGCTTTCTAGGACTAGCCTATAGTTGATGAGATCATCTTACTTGCTTTAAAGGTTGGTTCAGTTCAAAATACATGCGTTGATCCAAAATCACACAATCCTAAGCCAGCACTTGTACAAAATTAAAGATGAGTAAAACCTTGTACCTGAAGAGGACTTAATGGAAAATCGATAGACTTGTCACTTGAATAACGCCTAAATCCGGCCCGATGTAGAATTTCCCCAAACCATGTTCGTGATCCGACCATAGCACTGGCTGGAACCACCATATATAGACATCAATAAGGAATTCTGTGTAGGAAGGAAACCATGTATTACTTAAATTGTTGAAAATTCAGTGGGCCTCAAAAATGACTATGGACACACATAATTACAAACACTGACTTGCAATTGAATTATATCGTTCTTCCCGTCCACAGTCAAAATATCATTTTTTATTATTATTGCAAATGTTTCACTTTACATATACATGAAATGAAATTACACAATGGATTGCACGAATGAAGTAAACTATGAATTAACACAAATGGATTCCACTAGCAATAATCTAGTCGTTTCATATGCATTTAGGAAATCAAGCAAACATTTTTGAAATTTGCTCATTTTGTCCCGAACAAAAATACTTTCTAATAAACATGTCCAAAAAAACCCCATTTGATCAGTTTGTGCTATTCAAATGGTTTCTTTATAGTCATGTATTCTAGAAGTAACCCAACTTCAACACCAAAACATTACATGTTATGTTTCAATTTAATACATAACAGATGAATCTTTAGGTAATATTTACAAGGTATCGGGACCAGATGACAGAAAATTAAGATGGGAAGCTCTAGGCTTGTTGTCTAATAAAGTCATAGGTACTCTGAATAAGAAGGAATAAATGGAGCTCCACAGATAGAGTTTAGTTTAATGAGAAACGTAATCTTGGCAACTTAAGGGGGCCAAAGATGCAATGCTTGCCCCATATAGGATCACTATTCTTAAGATTGAATAAACATTTATTTCGATAATTAGAATACCTGTAAAAACAGGTAATGTGGCAAGCGTAGAAGTACAACTCGCTTTACAATACACCTCAAAAACACGCCAGATCGAAGCTAACTCCCAATAAATCCATAGGTCTCCTTCAAAAGGAAAAGCTAAACAAAATACATTGAACATGCATTCGCCATAATGTAAAAAACGAAAGAACCAAGTTTAACGCTTGAAGAAAGCACTAGCAATGAAAACTAAAGCCATATTTCAATAGAGTGTCGAGGACCTGTAATCACTAAAACATTGAGATAGGTGTGATATTATGCTAGCAGAATCATCCTGTAACCTCCTGTCAACATCGTCTTTCTTTTTTCTTCGAGAACTTTTATCTTTATCGGCCTACAATTAAAGAATGTCAAGTCCCGTTAACATAGATTTATTCTGATGTAGCATGATTCGTATACAACAACAATAAACTAAATCAAGCATAAATAAAAACAAGGCTAAAAACTCCTCGTATCACGAAATTTGTAAGTGGTATCAGATCAGTCAGACATCAAAACAACTAAAAAATTCGTAGTTTTAATCTGTAAAAACTGCCTTCTGCTCATCTTTCTAGAGGGAAAGATAACAAGTAGATTAATTATCATACTTTCAAACTAGTGCAGGATTATAGACGCACTATAATCAAACTTGGCTATGTCTTATAAAAATTTCATGTTTGACATAAAATTCAAAAGTGAAGTAATTTACATCTAGTTTGAGAGCCCCATGCCTACAATGATCAAGACAAAAGTACAAAGCTAAGTATGAAAGTGGGTATTGTCTCATACTAATAAAATTTAAGGGTTTCAGCTTGTACATAAACTTGTGAGTTACTCTACCCATCGTCAATTGGTTTTAGGTTGGAACCTCATTTGAGCTTGTATACATGGTTCGTTTGTTGAAAAAGTCCAATTGACATAAAATTTAACAATAGCGCAATATAATGAAAGACAAAAAGTGAGCAGCATCTATAAAAGTTGGACGTGGATTATATGTTTTTGAAAATTAAATCCCCTAATTCATTAATTTGTTAAGAATCTCTACATGTTAAATGACTAGGACAAAAAGAAAATAGATTATTAATTATATAAAAAGATGCAAGCAAGTATTAGATTAGCATGCAAAATGCTGTACTAACCAACGTAAATTTTTTTTTTTCCTTTAACCAAATGAAAAAGATAGAAAAATAATACATAAAGTCCTCTGCTTACTTTACGAAAGGATACATGCAAAGGGATAACACCGTCTTAATCTCATTTAGTTGCAAAGATCTGACGATGAGAAGCCCCCCAACTTTTCTAGGCAAAAGGGAAAATGGGACAAAAATGGGGGAAACGCGGAAAAGGAGAAGGAGAGTGAAAAATTATTTCCCCAATCCATGGTTAACTATGAAATTTCAAATTATCTCTTCATTTTCCATGATTAATTAACCGATTGGCACGAGGGAGTCATAATTATCTCATCAACTGCGCCGATGGAAATTGAAGACGTTGGTAAATCAAAGGAGAGGACAATCAAAAGAGGATTTGATTAAGTTTTGAATCATGAAATCCTTAGATTTGAAAATATGTGAGAAAACGGAAAGAGCCAAAAAGGTGATTGACTGCTTCTCGCATACAAAAACAGGATGAAAAAGACATGTCCATGAAGAGCACTTACCCGGCATGCCTATCCAACAGAAAATCATTGGTGGAGGAGAAAGAGAGAAAGGTAAGGAGAGCGATACAAATGGACTGACCCATAGAGTGAATGGAATCCATAGGGAAACATTCAATGCGATTCAAATGCTTGGCAACCCAGACACCGTTGTCATAAGATCTTTGCCTTTTTTTTTTTTTTACGTCGTGGATACTGGATAGAAAAAGACGTAAAGGCAGAGCATCATAACAATAATATAATATAAACAGACAAATTTAGGCGGAATATTCTAATCAAGTTTGATATAATAGGTTGCAAGATGCACATCATTTTACTAAAAACTATTTAATTTGTGAGTTTAATTTTAATTTAAGGTCAATCTATGTAGATATTTTAAAAAGTAGTACTTTAGTTGACCTCAATATTTTAATTTGTTGATTAATCCTTTAATTATAAATTTATATATTTTTTAAATTTTAATTTTTGAGTTTAATTTGCCAATTTTAATTGTAAAGTTATTTAATTTGTTGGTTAATTCGAATCTTAAGTCAAAATGCATAGATATTTCTATTAAAGTGTTATCTTTTTTAATATCTACACTTTGATCTTATGGCTATTGTTAAATTTTATGTTGTGCACACTATTATCTCCGAGCCCCTTTCTTAAATTCCTGGTTTCGCTGTTATTTTTGGCTCCTTCCCCTTAGAGAACTTCGACATATGTGATTGTAAAGCCCCCAGAAGCCTAAATTGATGAGGTCCCTGTAGCCTATTCAATTCCACTGTACCAGACTACAGTGATCAAAAAGCGCCCGTTCTAAGTTGGGTGATAAAAATCTAGATGATGTTTCATACTCTAAAACAAAGGGATTTACTCGGAATGAATTTTGCTAATTAAGGCCCTTCTCTTTTCATGCAAATTATTATGTGCAACTGGACGGACATAAGCTACGTCTGCCCAGCATGCATCTGCTGGATTTGGGGGTGTGTGCTTACTGGGTCATATTATTACTGGGTCATGTAAGCGGAGTGTCCCTTTTTTGTGCTCTTCTAGCTCGTCTAGAGTTCAAATATTCCCCACCGCACGTAATAAGTTTTTGGGTGATGATATGTGTCTTACTACAAAATACTTTTAAATGTCTTGTCGTAATTCAAATTAATATGTTTTATGATTTAAAATCACCAAATTTTTAATAATTACAACTTATTATGAGTTATGAAGTTTCATACTCGTTGATACAAGTACAAACTGACATTCTAATCGAATACCCCATCTGCAAAGGCATATCATATGTATAATTTTGTAAATGTGAAAAATTATGCATAAAATGATCATTTTACACAATTTATAAGTTTTGACATCCGTATTCTTTTCAGTCATATCATTTTTTTCCAATTTAATATATGCAATATACATTTTAAGTGAAAATAAGACACTTAAAAAGTGTTTTGTAGCAAGACGCTTATCATTTTGCTAAGTTTTTTTTAGAAATCTTTGTTTTTTTTAAATCATTGTGTTCATTTTCTTCGTCTTTTTTTCCCATCGTTTACTTTAATTTTTTTTTCATCCCTTAATAAATTTTATTAAACTACACCTATAGCTTTTCAACCTATTTATAATTTTTAATATTCTTTTTAAATATTTTTGTTATGCACAATATTCAATAAATGAGATTACAATATGAATATCAAGTAATGCTCATTAAACATATACTATAATGCACCAAAGTTATAGTGTTGCTCACTAATAAGATATAATGACATAAAATATGAACAAGAATGTGTAATTTTGTATTCTATTGCTTGCTCGCTCATTTTGAATAGAAAAGTTAGTATTGCTCACTGAATCATATTGATCATCGAATATATTTTATAAATCACTAAATAAATGTAACAGCTCACTAAATAAAAGTTAAAGCTCACTAAAAGGTACACTACAACAAAACACGCGTTTATATTCGGTTTCTAAACGGCAAAATCGGTTTCTAAATTCAATTAGAAACCGATTTGATACCGAATGATTTCCGTTTCCGCAGGCTTGGTTTCAAACCAACTCTGAAACTCAATCTGGTTTGGTTTCTAAATCAGAAACTAGTATTTGAAACCATACATGCATCAGTTTCTAATTTTTGAAAACCGAATAAGTTTATCGGTTTCTAATTATTGGAAACTGGATAAATCCATCGGTTTCTAATATTTGGAAACCAAATCTAGTTATCGGTTTCTAATTATTGAAAACTGGATAAATCCATCGGTTTCTCATATTTGGAAACCAAATCTAGTCATCGGTTTCTAATGCTTGGAAACCAAAAAACTCCATCGGTTTCTAATATAAGGAAACCAATCTAAGCCATTAGTTTCAAACATCAGAAACTAAATACATGATCGGTTTCTAATTTTTAAAAACCGATTATTGTGTTCAATTTCTTATGTTTGAAAGTGATCAGGTTGTTCAATTTCTAAATTTTGAGACCAAACTGGTTTTGAGCTATCAAAATTCCTATCAAAATTGGAGTTTTGAGCTAATGTCCTATTAGACCCGCATTTTTGTTTTTCTGTTAAGCTAATTGTATTACCTTTTTACGTTATAAAATCATATTTTTAGAAACTATATGAGCTAAATTATTATCGATGTGCTTATGGGAGCTATAATTTTATAAAAAGAGATTATTATTGCTATTATTGATTTTAAAGTTAATTTGTGCTATTTGTGTCTTTAAATTATATCGATATTTTAATTTAGTAGTTATTCGATTTATTTAGTCGTTTCCCAAATGCAATTAGGTTGTTAACATTAGAATTAGTTTTGAGGTTTATTAAAATCGGACCTTGACGTATTTGGGAACAAATAATCGATGAAAGGTCGTATTATCGATTTTGGGTTTAGAATTCGAGATACGAGATTAGAAATTAGACAGACGATGTTAGTGGATTGGGCAAGCGATAAAAAAGAGAGAGAGAGAGAGAAAAATATTGAAAATGGGGGGGATGAGTTCGGGCCTAAGACCCCAAAACCCACGACCCCCTCTCTCTCTCCTCTGCTTCTTCTCCTCTCCCACGCGCAAGGCCATAACAGCCCCCCCCCGGTCCACCTCCCTGCACCATGCGTTGCCGACGAGAGAGGGACCATGGTGGTCCCCTGCGCACGGCGTACTCACTGCCGACCACCACCAACCCCTTTGCTCCACTTCTCGCCGCAAATCAAAGACATGAAGCCACACTCGGGTGACCTCGAAGCAGCACCCACATGCTGGAATCCGGCCAACCTTGTCGTAACCCACCTCCCCTATAAATTTGGGGTTCGAATTTGACCCAAATCAGCCACAAACATCACCAAATTCGGGAGCTAGGATTCGGTTCAAGCAAGACAACGAACTAGGGTTTCGAGTTCATCAGTTAGGCGTGCGATTGGGACCAATCGGATCGAGGATTGAGGTTTTCCGGCCCTCAAAGTCGAGCCAAAGCCCTTAGAATGGGTCCTCTAGCATGGAATCGCGGTGGGTGTTTCTCGCCTCCTAAGTATTAGTAGTTTCGAAATCGTTTTAAACTTTAAGTTGCGATGCATTTTAAGTTTAGTTAGTTTATACCTGAAAATGACTTCAAATCGTTAAATGTTAGTTTAGTAGATTAATACTCGAAAATGGCTTTGAATCAATACATGTTAATTTAGTTAATACATGCCTAAAAGTTTAGTTCGAAATGAGTTATGTATGTTTAGAATTGATTCAAGTGAATTCAGTTAATACATGCCTGGAAGTTTACTTCAAAATGAGTTATGCATGTCTAGAATCGATTCAAGTACGCTCCGTTAATACATGCCTGAAAATTTGACTCAAATGGTAACTTTGATGAAATAAACGAACACCCTGAATCATATTATGTTTAAGTGACTTAATTAGATTCGATTAATAACTTTGAAGTAACAAACGAATGCCCTGAATCGTATTATGTTTAAGTGGCTTAATTAGATTCGATTAATTACTTCGAAGTAATAAATGAACGTCTAGAATCATATTATGCTTAAATGGCTTAATTAGGCTTGAAATGTAACTTCGAAACAATGAATGAATGCCTTGAATCGCATTATGCTTCTAGGGCTTAATTATGCTTGAAAGTGGCATGTATAGTTGGTTAATTATGCTTTCAAAAAGACATGGGTATGACATGCTTAATTCCTAAACGTAAGTCATGAATGTAATCGAGTTTCATGCCTTGTTAGTTTAATACGGTTCATTAAGTGCTTATTTCAAGTTGATGTGATATAGATATATCTATATATGCGTTTATATATGCTATAACGTACCGCTGAATGAGGCTACTTGCCCAGGTAAGTACATAAACCCCATTACACGTCTTTTTACAAGCTAGCATGATAATATGCTATGATTAATGAAATTGAAAAACCGAGATGGTAGTTGAATGGTTCGATGAAGAACTATGAGTGGTTCGAGGTTCTTGTGGTACGATACTTGTGAGGAGGGAGTTCGAGTTGTGAATTGACCGCAATCGTGTGGATTGCGAGGCCATGTGTGGCTCATTGTGTTGAATTGATTATGAAGTGCTTAAATGTGATATATGTGGACCCTCTTCCCTTCGATGTCTTCAAATTGCACTATGTGTATAAGGATGAGTTTTTCAAAGAAGGATTTCATATTTTGAAATAATAGTAGCCATAACTATTAGTGTATGATAGCCTATTTTAACTAAATGAATACAGTTTTGGGAGTGAACTCGCTTGAACGAGGGAATCCCTAAAGAGTTTTACAAAGGCGTGAGTCGCATGATAAGGATTTCGCTGTGAGAGGCAGCAAACTTATTAGTCGTTATGACAAGTTTAAATGGCTAAGATAAGTGCTTAGGGACAATAGATGGGAGTGAACCTGCTTGAACGGGGGAATCCCTAGCCTAGAGAGTAATCCTTAGAGACCCTGACGAAGGTTAAGGTCCAAAAGTTAGTTGTCATCCCAGGAGTAAGAGCTTAGTGTGAGTTAATCTCACTGGGATTGAGTGTAGATCTCTCCCAACTAGCACTTTATGATGATCTTATGTTCAGAGTAGTTTCTTATTAAATAAGAAAAATAGTTGGCGTTTCGCCTTTTTAAGTATTGCAGAAAGAAAGTTTTCAAGGGTCACTATGAGACCAAGATAAAAGAGATTCTTTCAAAGAATATGAGAAAAGCAGTCGGCGTTTCGCCTTTTTAAGTATTTCAGAAAGAAATTTTTTAAGGGTCACTATGAGACAAAGATGAAAGAGATTCTTTCAAAGAATATGAGCCCCAAAAGGCTAAGAAAAGAGTTTTTATGAGCCTCAAGAGGCTAAATGAAGTGTTTTCAGTAAAAAGAAAGCAAGCTTTCTGCATATGACATGTGCATGTTCTAAGTATAACTTATGAATGAGATACTAAGTAAGATACGAATATGAAAAGAAAGTCTTATGAGCATATTTCATACATACCCTATGAATGAGGTTTGATTGAGACTTGAAATGTGTATGTCTTATGCACCTCATATGAATGAAATGCCAAGTAAAGTATGATTATAAAAGGAGATAACCTTATGTGCACATCATGTGAATGGGGTTTCATGCATAGTTCGAATAGAATGCTAAGAAGTTATGTTTAGGAAAAAGAAAGTCTCTGTGCTTAGCCTCGTCACTTGTTTAAGTCTTTGACTACCTGTTAGTAAAGAAGTTTGGTCATTTAGAGGCCTAGAAATGTGTTTGAGTGCTTAAAGCCAAATTTACGGTTAGTGATGTTTCCATAGGAATTTTATGAATGCCTAATATGATAAGTAAAGTATGAATACGTGATATGTGACTATTAAAGATAATATTGTCTACAATGGTTTTGGTTTTAAGGGGGTTGGGGGACACTTACTGAGCGTGTAGTTGCTCATCCCACTACTCTTTCCCCTTTTCCCCCAGGTTTTCTTTATGACAGGAAAAAGTTGAGTCAGCTATGTCAAGACGGAATCTATTCCCGCTTGCAAGGTGTCATGTGTGCCTACTTACGTCTTTAATGAAGTCTTGTAAACGTTTGTAAATGTTTGTAAACAAATATTCTAGTTCATGTAATGCATATTGTTTGAGTCGTTCTGTATGGCCACATGAGCCAACCATCTAACTAGTTAGATGTCTTCTTGGTCAAAGTTAGTTATGTTTTGGGATGTAAACCTCATACTCTGGTTGTGTGAACCGTTGAGTTGTATCTTTCGTTTCTTCTTTATTCATGAACTATTCTATTTGGTGTACTCCGAGCGAGTGGCTCGTTGAGTTCTGAACTCCGGCTTGTAGCCGTTGAGCTTCTTTTAAATGTTTTACGCTTCCGTTGATTTACAGGGATTTATTGTAAGGCTTTTAGCTTGAAAACGGTCATTTTTTAAGGGAAACTCTGTTTTTAAGTATAAAGTTAAGAAAACGTAACGCTTTCCATATTGGTGCCAAACTGCGTGAACACCTCTTCCAATAAAACCATAAGCAAACACAACTCAACGATTAGCAAGTAGAATACGTAACATATATATAGGAGCTTCTACAATAATTGAATAATGTCAATCTGAAAAGGTTGAGCTATTTGCTAAATTTACAACCCCACACAAAAGATCAAGATTTGTAAGTATGTAGTAGTCCAAAATACAAATCTACATGGATCCAAAGCATAACATAGGTATATAAGTAAGGCAATTGGGATACACAAAAGTGATCAGAATTGCTCTCTGTATATATGCATGGTAGAGATCCAAAGCACCCAAAATCAGAACTCCTCTTTGTGCATATATTTTTGAAGCATTCTACTTTTCTAAATCATGGAGTGGCGATGGATGACCAAGTAAGCTGGACATGATCTAGCATTCGTTGTGCCTCTAGCATTCGTTGTTGCTCCTCCATCCTATGTTTATAGTCTTCCATCGTTCTTTGTTGTTGTTCAAGCTGTCTTTGCTGCTCCTCCATCCTTTGTCATTGCTCTTCCATAGAAATGCGTTGTTGTTGTAGGTCATTTTTTGTCGAGTTAAACTCGGTCTTTGTCGAATCTAATTCATTTTGAAGTTGTGAGACGATGGAGGGAGTGTAAGAAGACTTCTTCGGAGTGGTGTGATTCACTGACTTCTCGTAGAAAAGAGCAACACTATTGCCCAACCCATAAACGGTGCCTTTCTCGCACCATCCCCCAACTGCTTCCAGGAAAAGGCTATCATCTTCTTGTAATGGGGAAACTTGTTTTTCCATTTTCAATGATTGATATTTCTCCTAAAAATTATTTCCAAAATACAAATGTTACAAAAATAATTTCATTAAACTGCACAGCAAGCATAATATTTCTCCTGAAAAGGACATGTGAAAACTTCAAAAAAAAGTCAAAGCTAGATTAATAAGTAGGATGAATGGGAACCCAAAAGGGAAAAAATGCACAAGTCAGATCTACAGGGAGTAGTAGAAAGTATAAACTTAAATAAGTATCAGGGGAAACAGAAAATGGGTAAAACAACATGACACACAAAGTGGGAAAAAAAGGAAGCTTAATTAAACTTTGACTAAAATCTAAATAAAGTCAAATCAATGTAATAACTTGCCTAAGATGAAAAAGGAGAATGAATACATATCTCTTGAGCTAACAATCAAGGAAGAGTTGTTCCAAACAGGAGCACCAAAGTTGGTGGTGAAGAAAGGGGAGTTGTAAGCACTTGATGGTCGATACTGCAGTACAACCACATTTAACACCAACTTTGAGTAATCAACACAATGAATTACAAATCTGAAATTAAAGCCAATATAATTTCAATATGTGTGGTGTACAAGTATGAAGCGCAGACCTTGTATATTAAAAAAAGGGCTTCAGTTTTGTAACTTCGCACATAAGCTTATTATGCTATTAGAAACTACCAAGCTGCAGGTTCATGCAGCAGGGGTGTTCCCATGGATTCCCTCTTTCAGGTCTGCACCATAATTGGCTCACACTCTCCTATACATACCTTTGCTTGGCAGAATGCTAGCCCTTCGATGCTATAAAACTTTGTATAACGTCTCATAACGCAATATTCTGTTGATTTGAAAAAGTTGGGTTGTTGTATCCATGATCACTTAATCTTTAATGGGATTGACAGATAGGAATGCCAGGTATTATTTCCATTCTTGATGATGAACCAAGAGCAAGTGGCAAGCATTGTTGGAACTGGATCCAAGTATACCCATTGTCAGAAAGTTACCTTTTCTATTGCAGTGATGATTTAGCCAGATTTTGGGCTGGTTTGCCTCTTAGGTACAAAATTCCAGAAGAGGTTATGAGCAAGGGATTGAGGCAGGGCAAGTTGGCTTAGATTGATAACTAAAGGTGATAGGCAGACAACCATGACCAAATAGTGGAGCATCAGTGGAACATGTATTGTAGATGGAAGGTTTGTCTACCAATCTCTTGGAACTACTCATCATATGAGACAGAGTAGTTGACCTTCCCCCCCCCCCCCCGGCCCAAACTAAAAAAAATAAATAATAAAAAATCTGGCAGCTAGTGGGTATGCATGTATGAAACTTCATTACGTGAACCTAAGTATGTGCATAAACAGAGAGAAATTGAAGTCCTAGCTTTGACTTCCTTCCAGCATGTCATCATAATGCGCTTCATCATGAAGTTCCCCCATCACAAATTGAAGTTCCTCGTTTATGGGCAACAAAAAAAAAATTAAAAAAAAACTTGATGATTGAAGGAGCTAGATGATATAATGTTAATGAGCTTCCACGACCAAGAAAATTAGCTTCAGCTGCCCAAAACCAAAAACCTAACAAGAAGAAACAAAATCCAGCAAAATTAGTCACAAATTAAAAAGAGATGTGCATAAAGAGAGACAAATTATTGAATTTTTTTTCCATAGAGAAGAAGTCACGGAAGAAGAGGAGGTGCCAAGTACTTGATTGAAACTTGTGATGGAGAGGCAAAGAATAGGAGAAGGAGGATTACAAAGAGTTGTCAAGTTAATGAAGATGAAGATGGAGAGGTATACTCTGCTGGTGTGCTTATTCTGATCATGAAACTAAAAGAAAGGTTACATTATTGGTAGATAGAAGCTACAAAACAAACCCAGAATAGTTGGATGTAAGAATATTGAGATGAGCTACATGGACAACTCCTACATCGAGAGAAAGAAATCAACTATCAACGCACCTCACAAATAACTATTAATATCCATGATTCTCAATTACTAATCAACACTGTCACAACTACAACTACCAAGGACAACTACCAAACATTTGATGGGTTACAGTTTGAGAACTCAGAAAAACTGAGAACTCAAGCAAAATGCTGCCAACAGGTGTGGAAGGTGATAATAAAGGATGATGTTCCCTAGCTGAAATGACGACAAAACACATATTCCCAAGCCCACTGACCAGCTAGTTATACTGGCCCCTGTATATGCAGTGCAATGGCATCTGAAGAATAGATGTTTGTGAGTCACTCTTCCTCCACCAAGAGTCATCTGCTCAAATTTGCAGATCTATTAATGGATAAACTATTATAACTGTTATCAAGCCTCTTTTAAAAAAAGAAAAAACAAAAAAGAAGGTGGAGTTTCTTGCTCCCCTTTAGAATTAGATAAGTCAGAAGTTTTTGGCTTGAAAATAGGGTAGTATTTGACATCATCAACGTAAGGCAACTTCAAAGCAGTAAGAAGCTCAAAATCCACAAATCAAGAGCCAATAGCAATTCGCATTGATCGAGTTAAGTAATTACAACAAGACTATAGGCCTTGCTTGGTTACCAACAACATAAACCATATTATCCACCATCATTCTGAAATTATCGCAGTTGCTGAATCTACCTTGTCATGCCTCAGCTTATCACTACCTATATTTTGACTGATTTACTAAAGTAGAGCCATCCTTTGTTATCTTAGCCTCTTTTTTAATCAAAAATAGAAATTAAAAGAAAGAGAACTCAGACAGAAATTAAAAAAGAGAAATTTGGGCACCAACCTGCTCATATAACTCTCCTCTTCATTCTCCTCCAACCCTGTTGCCAATGACAGGTCGCTAGCCCTTCATTGGAAAGATAACTGAGAATCAAACAAAGCAATTGAAGAAGAATGTTACATTATATGAAAAAGAAGTCACAAACCCGGCAAAGTAAATTATACAAGCAGATTATACGAAAATAAAGTCACGAACTCAGCAAAGCAGATTACATAAACCTAGGAAAATGATGTCAGATTACCCAGCAAAGGCTAGAGAGTAGGAATAAAATTACTTCTGAATTTTTAATAAGAGAAGAAAATCAACCTCAATCTAACAACCTAGGATCATTGACATTGTGATGGAATCCTAGCCACTGAAGATCTTGTCCATGATGATAAAACTCCCACAAGTCCAAGAACAAGATCCCAAGTGAAGAAGATGGCTCAGTTACTGCAAGAAAGTGAAGCTAGCACAAACGGGTTCACTAGCTTCAAAGTGCCCGGTTTTGTGCATCTAATTTCCTAAGCTACATTGTAGCTTAGCCCTAACATTTTTCCATTTTTGGAATCCTTTTGATGTTGTTTTGCAGCTCCATGAGTGAGTTTCAAGTCATTCCCTCAAAAGGATTGAAGATCAAGGTCATTTT
>JACYFF010031957.1:47080567-47115766 GCA_017589665.1 Selenicereus undatus
ATTATTATTATTATTATTATTATTATTATTATTATTATTATTATTATTATTATTATTGTAAACAAAACTAAATATTAATATTAATATTAATAATAAAGAAAATTACTAATTACTTATATTAATAATAATTAATTATAATAAAAATAATAATTTATAATATTCAGAAGAGTAATTGTTATAATCACTATTATTAATAAGAACAATAAAGATTAAAAATTAATAATTAATTAATTAATTAATCATAAGTATAATAATAATTATCATTATACAAATAATTACTGCTAATCCCTTTAACCATTCATAATAATTAAAAATAATGATGAATAATTTATTATAAAAATAAAAAAGTTGACTAATAAAAATAATAATAACAAAGCATTAATAATAATAGTAATAATTATTATTAAAATAATAATTAACAACAACAGTTATGATAGTGATTATTATTATTATAAATAATCATAACAATTATTAATATTAATAATAATTATTATTATTAAAAATATAATCATTAATAGCAATAGTAATAACATTTATTCATTATTAATAATAACAAAAATGATTACAATTATACTTATTAGAATTATTATAATTATTATTATTAATAAATATTAGTAATAATTAAAATAATAATTATAATTAATAGTAACTATTCTCATTAATTTTAATCACAATAATGATACATATCAATACTAATATTAATAAAAATTATGAAATAATAATATTAATAATAGTTAGTAATAATAAAAATAATAATCCATAATATTAAGAAGAGTAACAAAAATCTTATTAACATTATCAATAATAATAATTAAAATAAAAAATCATTAATATTAATAATTATTATTTCAAAATCAATTAACTAATATTAATAATTAATAATTATTATTATTGTCAATATCAAAAATAGAAACTATAAATCTTATCATTAATTAGTAATAATTATTATAAAAAGAACAATTATAAATCAATAATGAAAATAGTAATTAGTCATTAATAATAATTGTAACTAATAATATAGTTATTGTAATAATTATAATTAATTATAATGGTTGTAATAATAGCTAATATTAACAACAATAATCATTAGCATAATAGTTAATATTAATATTAATAATATTTATTATTATAACTTGTATTATCCTGATAATTATTATTATTAATGAATATTAGTAATAGCCACAATAATAATTATTAATATTATTAATAATCATAATCATAATAATTATCAATACTGATATTAATATTAACATTTATATTAATATTTATTAATAATCATTTACATTAATGGATATTAAAACTATTAAAATATAATAATTAGTAATATAATTAATAATTAGTAATAACAAAAATAATAATTAAAAATATTAATAAGAATAATAAAAATACTTATTTATATTATCAATAATAGTAGTTAATATTTATAGTTATTAATAATAATTATTATTAATTTAAAATTAATGAAATAATAATTCATTATTTTTATTTTCAATTTAAAATATAATTCGTAATTACCAACAATTATTATTACTATAATAATTTTTAATTAATAGTAAATTTAAGAATTAGCCATTACTAGTAATTAACAATAATAATTATAATAGTTATTCAAATTAATGATAATTATTATAATCATAATAACATTTTGATATTAAATTAATGGTAATATTAATAGTAATAATAATTATTATTTAAAAAATTAATAACTATAATTATGATTACAATAACAATTGCTGTAATAGTAATAATTATTATTAAAGATAATTAGTAATAGTTGTAATGATAAGTAAAATTAATATTAATGATACTTATTATTATTGTTGTTAATAATAAAAATAATAACTAATGTTAATACTAATAATAATAATTATTAATATTATTACTCATTCATAATAATTAATAATAATAACTAATAAAAGTTTTTATAATAATAATAATTATTAATAAATAATAAAAATAATAATGAATCATATAAATTTTTTAATATTAATAATAATTAACACTAGTAATTATAGTAATAATTCTCATCAATGTTAATAGTAATGATCATAATAACTATTATTATTAATGAAAATTGGTAATAATTACAATAATAATTACTGTTTATATTAACAATAACAATATTTACTCATCCACTATGCGATGAGAGAGTACAAAACTTATTTCAGAGCGATGTGCTCTAGGAAGATATCAGAAAGCGATTACAAATCACTCAGAATGCTCTCTTACAAACAGGAATAGTAGAACTTAAGCTCTTATGGATGCTTGTGTTTATGTGTTATTGGGATGATCTTTAGAGCCTAGGCTAGGCCCTTTATATAAGGTTTAGAGTTACAAGGATGCAAAAAACCCTAGGACCAACCCTAGCCACTAGTACAACAAAACCCTAGCTGCCACGGTCCGTAGCCTAAACTCCTTGAAGCCCGTGGTAGATCTGCGATGCTGATTTTGGGCCATTAAACCCAACAACTTACTTTGTATCTGTCACGCAAATAATATTTGGATTCACACCTTTGAAATAAGTTCAAGAAATCTTACTATCATCCAGGTATCCAGAACAGAGCAACAAGAGCCAAATATTAAAACAAAGCACTAGGGAAAAAACACAACAAAGGCAGGAGAAGAGAAAGTTGCAGGCATCCTGACGCAAAAGCTCAAGCTTATCCACCATTTTTGCTTACTCTAATAATGGAGTCAACAGAACAATAAAACACCTAAGCACAAAGAAGATGAAGAAGAAGGGGGGGATGAATGATGAACAAAACCCTATAACAAAATGATAAAAAAACAACAAAGAAATTGCAGAAGAAGAAAACTACAGCAACAGCACCCATGAAATCAATTTCTGATGACAAAGAAGTAAAATCCTTAAATTAGCAACACTTAATAATGACGAATGACAAGAAGGGAGAGAGAAATTCAGGTCCGCCCAAAAATCTATCCTAAAAAACCAGATCTAATATGTTTCCTCTGCATACACGATCCTAAAACCAGCATGCCAATTTAAGAACTCTCTAAAAATCACACAAGAAAAACATATGTTCTCTCTACATACATGATTCAAATAATTAATGAAATAGATGTGGTAAATGCATAATCATGTAGACCAGGCATTCACGCTAAAGAGTCTTCTTAGCTTAAGTTGCAAAGGCATTTACTGGTGTCCTTCATCACAATTTGTAAAGCATGATAAAATTGAACCACCTCAATAATGTCACAGACTACAATACAGGAAATAGCATCTCAGTTGAAGAAACTGTATTTTCACCCAAACCCAAAATATCATCTTAGTTGAATAAACAGTATCTAGACCCAAAACCCGTGAACTTCCACCCTAATAAACCTAAAAGCAGGACGATTTTAGCAAATAGAAGGACTGAAAATTCATGAATGAAACATCAACTTACCTCAATCAGGTGCTCTTGAGAAAAAGTTATAGATGGTTGAATAAGAGAGAGTAATTACATATCACTTCCAACTCCTCAATTGTTGCCACGAGTAGTTTCTGAATTTTAACCTAATTATATGACGCTTCCAACTTTGTACTTGCACGCTAAAATTTACCATATTTTGTATCCTTTTTTTAAAAAAAAAATGGAAAAGTGTTCATTATTTTTACCTTTTATTTACAAAATTGTATTTTCAATTGTTTTATAGAAGGAAATCTATATTTTTAAAATTTGGGCTACCGACATACCTCTAAGCTGTATTTGCTGCGTGCTTATGTTTTCTAGCAAGGCATTGTCTTCGTTTGGGAGTGAGATATGTCTAAGTCAAATTTGCAGATCTAGAATGACGGATCTAAAATAACAGGGTTGCCTTTTGCAATGTGTGTTGGAATGAAATAATGGAGGGCGAACGCCGCTGTTTCACTAGTGTAAAAACAACGCCGTCAGGCCCATCACTAAAGGCTACCAGTCGCCCGCCGGCCCTCCAAGAATTGGCTTCGTTTGGTGTCTGTAGTCTAGGGAGAGATATGCATACTATGTGTAGAGGAAGATAGAGAGAAGGGTTAGTATTTCATCTCCAGAAAATAAAAATTAACAAAGGGAAAAAAAACGAGAGATATATACTCTGTTTTTGTGGCAGTTTGAATTTGGTGGGTGGGTTTCTTTTTCTTCAAGAAGTTGTTGTTGCTGCTAATGATTGGAACTTGATGGCTGGGGACAGTGGCGTATCTAGACATTTGAAGTAGGGGTGTCCACCTATTAACATTCATCGCAGTCTGAGCTATAAAAACAAAGTTTAAACAATACACAAAATGTTATAATAGTCTTCTCCCTTTTAAAGTGGTTTCTTTTTTCAGCATCGTAAAATGAAATTGGATCGATCTATGTTAAACTTAAAAAAAAGAAGAAAACAAGAGACAGAGCACATAACCAAGCTCATAACCAATTAATTCATTGAGTAGAACCATTAAGCAAGCAATTTCACAATTGTGATTAAGTAATGAGACAAATAGCTCATGACTAGTAAATTAAGCAAACATCTATGAAAATTTAATCTCCATATCATACTAGAACCAAGCAAAGCAAAACTATTACGAGAATGAATTGAAACTACTACCTATCAATAACAAATCAACAGTTAAGCAAATTTGAACCACTACCTCTAAACAATTACAAGCAACTAAGCTAAAAAAACAATTGCTATGAAATAAGCTTGATTATATTGCCATCAAAATAACACACCTGAAGGTAGAACCACTGAAGCACAATAAAGAACAACACAAAAGGGAACTCTCTCCAGGATTGACATCTACACCCTTTTTGGGTACTCAATATTCGTATGAGAGCATGACTGAATCCATGCAACACCGATAAGCAAAAGCATCAACAAACTTATAAGTCCCTTTTTCTTTTCTTTTGTATGTGTGTGTTTTTTTTGGGGGGGGGGAGACAAAGGACAAGAGGATCACCTGAATTACATCTTTGCCATTGATAATGTAAACATCGGGGTTGGGTTTGACATGGATCGAATGGTCATTAGGTTTTTGCTTGACTTCTAGTCCTCCAATAGCATCTTGTGCGAGGACAACACTGAAGTCGTGGGCCAACTCTGACAGGCAAGTGCGCAACCTTCAACCAGATGAATAGCGTCGCATGGTCAGTGTCATTCGTGGATTCGTGGTCGCTGGTGGTCGTGGTTAACGGGCAGGTCCCGGTGCTTGACTATGTTCACTTCCCTCTATGATTGTGAGAGAGAGATAGGGGGGTGTCTGTACTCTGTATTGGGTCTACCCTTTTGCTAGAGGATAGACACTGAGAGAGTCAAGGGGCATCGAATAAGTAATGCTTGAGCCTATCATCTTTCCAGGTATAGTTTTGATCAAAAAGAAAAATTAGAACTATTAGTCAGCTTCGGTCAAGTGAGTTACAAGCTAGGGTATCAAAATTCTTTTGGACCATTTCAAGGGGTGTCCACTTATCAATATTTCAACTCCTTCAATACACCTTATTAGAATTTCTTTTTGGGCTAGGGATATCCGTGATGAACATATATCCGCCCCTGGCTGGGGATGGCTTGAATCTTTAATTTGCCTATGCAAGTACACAGAACGAAATTGAGGAAAAGTTGTATGTTTGAGAGGTGAAGAGAGAGAAAGGAGGAGAAGGCATTTCCAGATAGATGCACTGATGATGGAAGGGAAATTGTGATATGTCTAGGTCTCTGGGATTGTTAGGTGGTTTTCAACCATTACAATAAAGAATGAAATAGACCCCAAAATTTAATAAAAAGTAAGCTTAAAACCATTATGACATATATATGGCTAGTTCTATTCCTTTATATCTCAATACCATCTATGCTATATATAAAAGCAATGTTGTGATGATGTGAAATTTTCTTGCATTCTCATTAATTAGAGATTTCAAACCTTTGGATTCATTCTCTCTCCTCATAACAACCATTCGATTGTTGAAAATAATTAATTTTATAATTTTTAATTCTCTCACATAGTGGTAAGGAAAAAAATATTAAATAAGGAAATGATCATAAGAAAGTATAATCTTATGAATTATAATTCCATAATTGTCGAAATGAGGATTACGGAGTATTTTTTTCTAAAAGGAATTATTATGCAGTAATTAGTGATTATGAAAATTATAAAAAATATCCTTCTTAAACCTTTTGAATTCATTCCGTCTCCTTATCACACTAGATTATAGAAAAAGATTAATTCCAGGAAGTATAATATCCGAGAGTATAATTCCGTAATGGTGGAAAAAAATCATTAACAACTAAGGAAATGATCTTAGAAAAGTATAATATCAGGAAGTATAATTCTGTAATGGTTGAAATAAAGATTATGGAGTGGCTATACCTTTATATTATTTTAAATAATAAAGTCAAATCCCAATAAAGAATAATCCCATAATTATGGAAATATGAATTATGAAGTAGTTAGTAACAAATAACAATTGAAATAATAGATAAAAAAGATATCATTCTTGAACCTTCAATATTAGTGTAAATAGTCAAGTAGTTCTTACTCATAGTTGAAATTATACATTAGAATACGTCTCATAATTGAAATCAATTCTGTCGTCTTGCTCATTGCTCATGTGTGTCAAAGTGATCTTTTTTGCCTCACTTCCAGAAATATAATAATTAGCGTTCCCTTCATATATTTATTTGTATTAATTTGTTAATTCGTTAGCAAGTGACCACCTCTTTTCTAATTAATAGTGCCAAAATGTTTGATTGTATTTGATTTAAATTTTTATACCTTTTTGTTGTAATTCCTTACTATATGTGGCTTAATTTTCTTTTCTTGATATTTAACCTTTCACTAATTGACGCCATCATTGATTTCTTGCTACAATTCGTAATCTCACTTTTTTAGGTGTAGTTTTTGTCAGGCTTGATTAATAGCGGTGGTATTTGGTTTGATTTGTTTATATTCTTAATTATTTCCATCCAATTTATGACTTAGGTTAAAAATTTTTGGCTTATATTATATTATATTGTATTAGTAACTTAATTGTGTTTAAATTCTTTCATGTTTTATTATGTTGTTCATTTATGAATTTTTGTTTTTTTACAAGAAAAACTCTAATAATTTGATCCTCTTCCTTGGCGTTTCAAATTTTTAATGGAAACGACAATACAAACTATTTCACATATATCTAAATTGTTTGGTGACCTATTAATTTACATCAATTAAAAAATTTCAAATATCTATACTACAAATTATAATATGATTTTCATAATTTACAACAGTTACTGTTAAGATATATAAAATAAACTAAAAAATTTGACTTCCATTTTTACATACGTAGATAAGAATATAGTCCTCTATATCTTCAAAAGTTTTGCTATTTTGGAAATTAAGTGAGGTGGTTAGGTTGGAGTTTAGAACAATATGGAGGAGGTGTTAGGGGATTTCATTGGGTTAGGAACGCTTGCAGTAGGATCAAATTGCATTAATGGATATACGAGATGAGTTTAATATTAAAAAGTTGATCCTAATTTATAAAGTCTTTAGAACGATTTTGATTAACTTATTCACCTTCAAAATATGCCTCTAACATTAACAAATGTAATTTTTCAGTTTTCTCTTTAAAATCATCGCATACGTTCAATACTACATGTATGTCTGAATCAATGTAATTTTCTGTTTCCATTGTTCAGTTAGAAACTATAATGCATGCTTGAATATTTCCATTGTTTAGTTAGAAATTACGATGCATACTTGAATACTATTTCTATATATTTTTTATCATGGCATACATCCAATACTGTAATGGATACTTGAATTAATGTAACAATTTTTATTGTTTAGTAAAATAGGGTAATGCATTCTTGAATACTATTTGTAGGTTTTTTTTCATAAATCATGAAAAATGTTCAAAATTACTAATCATGTCATATAGTTAACTTAAGACACAAATCACAAGGTAAGGTTATAGAAAATTTTAATTTCTTGATTTTTTTTTTATGAAAATCATGTGTTAATTGAGATTTTGATGGGTCATTCTAATTTCAAGAAATAAAATAACCCCATTTTAGGTTAGCTAATCGAATCAACAAATTTGGAAATACTATTTTTGGGTTTTTAAATTATGGGTTAACTAAACAGATAGTTAGATAGTCAAGACTTTGTGGGTAATATGCTGCAACTAATTATGATCCATGATTTAACTAGAGTATCCTAACATGCGCCTTTCTGCTAACTCATTATCTTTCCTTCTGAGAGGGGACAACTTATATAAATTGGTAAGTAGTTTCAAATCAATAGACGAGCTACCATATATGATAATTTTTATTACTTTTTTAAATCCATCAACTATTTTCATAGTCCCCCTTTTTTCAGAAAAATAAATTTGCTTAATTCAAATCACCTAAAATTACTAAATCTATGGTCCTAAATCTACAAACTCATTTGTATTGCAACTCATGATTTAAGTGAAACACTAACCTTAGGAGATATGTTGTCAAAAGAAGAATTCGATGACATATTTTCCAACAAAAGACCACCTAACTTCATGATTTGAAAAGGAGGAGCCTAAGCACATCATGGGTGACTAATTTTGACGTATTGTAACTACATATTGAGATAACTTGAATGAATTGTGATCAGAATAGATCTATTTTCAAAGATAAAAATTCCCTAAAAGAAAAGGATAAAAAACTATATAATACTAAAAAATTCTAACTATAATAACTAGGCTTATTAAATTTTAATTTTTATAGTGAAAATTTATTTCTACTTACAACAACATCACTTACTAAGTAGCTTATTTGTGTCTTCTTTTCTAATTAATAATAGCAACTATGTGTCTTTTGTAAATAACTTATTATCTATTTCATAAATTACTATGCAAAGCACGGGTCTATACTAGTTTTTATAATTAGCAAGCTAGATAACTATATCCAAGAAAACTTTGAGGTTAATTATAAGTATATTAGAACAAATACTAGGATCAAATCATAACAGCTAAGTGAAATTTAATATTAGGGACTTAGCATAAATAACCGTGATCTAATAGTCCACAATAAGAATACTAGTTCTTCAATAATAATAAATCCAAGCGGCTACTAGAGTCGCTTTATAGATGTCCACGTCCTAAACCCGAATACTCAGTAGCAATGATAGGGTAACCATGAGGAGAGAGAGAGAGGAGAGTGTTCTATTGCTTACCCTTAAGGCTAACCCCCTTAAACTCCTTTATATAGGTTAGGGGGTAGGTAGGGTTGTCGCCTTAGGCAACTTAAGTGGCCGTTGAGCCTAATCTAATTAGACCCGTCCAACAGCTCCCACTCGGCCACTTAGGCCGTAAAACACGTATTCTCTACGTATCACAACTCCTCACGCTTCATACCAGGAATAGGACGTGCGACCAAAAATAACAAGTAGTGTTATATTAAGTTACCATCCAACTAACATAATACTTTCACGAAATGCGATACCCCAAAACCATCCCAAAACATCACCAGTGGCATCTCTAATCCCTTATGCCTGATATATCATATGATTATGTTCTCAACATAATCGCCCGGGCTGATATGGTGATGGTGGATAGATTTTTCCTTAAACACTCATAAAATCTCATCTTAGCTTAATTGCTTTCCTAACGTGTTCTCGCTGAACCGTATACATCGTGGTTCTTGAGAATCACATTAAAGTAGCATCATTAAGCTTCGACTTAATATCATAGATTTAAGTCAAAGGGTTATCGTCCATAGGGTCACACAGTGACAAGTGATAGGGAATTCAATTGTCACCCTACATATGGGTCGTCTTATAAGCACTCACAGTATGAGATGTGTGTCACGGCATAACTCCCACTTAGCTAGGTTCGTCACTCTTTATGCCATGCGAATCGTCAGTTTAGATTTTTCACCCAAAACTCTAACCTGAACCACTAGATCAACATACTGAATGTTGGTCTTGACACTCAAGATTCGGTTTTTAAGGCTTCAATATGAAAACTTATTTTATACTCGACTCCCTCGAGTCTCATCTTAGTCTTACTAAGGTGACTATATTCATTCCACTAACACACTTTCAGTGTGAGTAATCAATATTGCACACCTAGTGTTAATATGATTACGTCTCATCTTACCCGCTACTGAAGCGTTAGGGCGATTTTCTGTGTGACTAGGCCAATCAGAAGCCTGTGACATTTCAATATACCTAACGTACAACAATGAGCATCATGCCCATAGAATATGTCCATCACGTAACAGAACATGTCTAGATACCAAACCTTATGAAATCTAAGACTCAACCAATGAGTTTTGGACATATCACTAGGAATGGGTTTAGTTAAGGGAACATAATCACCTTGTTAGTCTATATATATATATATATATATATATATATATATATATATATACCCAATGGTAATGCTTTTTTGTCTCTATGGTACAAGACACACAATCTACCTCCATAGCTAACATTGTTGTGCAGCTTTGCTTCTTTGCACACCATGACATGGCTCTCCCACTCAGGTTGAAGGCATGTCCTCAGGTTGACTTAGACTCATCCAAGTCACTACCCCAATCAATATTTGAGTATCCTCTCAACTCGAGGCCTCTTCTTTGATAGCAAAAGACAGAGTTATCAATAACACGAAGGTAGCACTTGATTCTCTTAACGACTTGCCAACCAACAAGTTTTGGGTTATTTTGATAACGACTTATCAAACTATCCGCAAAGTAATATCGGGTCATGTACATAACATGGCTTACAATAAACTTACT
The DNA here is from genome assembly GCA_017589665.1 of Selenicereus undatus. Classification (NCBI taxonomy): domain Eukaryota; kingdom Viridiplantae; phylum Streptophyta; class Magnoliopsida; order Caryophyllales; family Cactaceae; genus Selenicereus; species Selenicereus undatus. Next base: position 47,091,275 of record JACYFF010031957.1, read on the forward strand.
ATGATACTGAGGTTAGGGACTTTTGTTCATTATCTCTATTTTGTCATCTGTTTTAGAACATTAAGCAAGACTCAAAGGTTGGACCCTTCTCAATTGGAGTATCTACGGGCTAGGGATTATAAACCCAAAATCATTCCAAAACATTTTGATGCATGCTTCTTGGGACGGCTTTGGATTATTTCCACTCCCAGGACATACCCGGATTCACCCGTGTCCTTTGTTTCAAAAACATGGAATAACTACCTTTTAGTAGCTTTAATCATCTCCAAGTTGTTCCTAGTCATCGGTATGTCATCAACGTGAGGAACGTAATCCCCATGTTGATCTTCCGACATACACAACGGTATTCTGAGACCATAGAAAAAACCAAAATGGCTTTATGGAATCTAGAGCACCAAAAACTGGAAGATCGCTTAAGATCACATATGGACTTTTTAAGACGACACACATTATCCTCTTATCCCTTTGATACAAAATCAATGGGTTAGTCCATATAAATCTCTTTCTCGAGATCACCGTTGAGAAAAACAATCTTTACTCCATTTCGAACAACTCAAAGTCCGAATGAGCAACTAGGGCTAGGAATATCCGGGTCTAAACCTATCAATTGAACTATCCACCCAGTGTTTTATCTTGAAGACTTACATCGGGGTGGAGTTCAAAGGGGTTCTTAAACCTTGTCAGTGAGTCCATCTCATCCCTTATGGCATCCAATCACTCTTTGTAATTTGGTGAACCTACCGCCTCTTGATAAGAGGTAGATCTCTCAACTCCCAATGGAGTGCATGAAGATATTTCTTCTTCGATGTAGAAAGATCGTTGAAGAATTCATCCATGCCAACTCCTTCGGGTTCTAGGACCTTCATTATTTGTCTGACGAGGTGAGAAATCCCTCCCCCTTCCTCTAAGAGGTATGGGACCAGGAGTTCCTCCCCCTTTCTCTAAAAGGTATAGAACCCTGAGTATGGAGAGAAAGTTACTCCCACTATCCATTTGTGGTGGGATCTTAAACATGTGGACTAACTGTATGTTCAGGAATGACTCTCCTCAACATTTGAAGATTGAGGACGAACCTCATTCTCCTTGACAGACAAAACTTTACCATTCTTACCAAGTAAGGAATGTGTACCATCCTCGGTGACTTAGTGAGAATTCAAATCCTCTCCCTCACCGAGAGGTGGTTGAAGGTGTTGTTGTAACGCATACAAATTGAGGTCCTTTTAAGTTTCACCAAATGCTAGAGAACTCATCCTTAAGAAAATCGACACTACGGGATTTTGTTTCACGAAGAAAATATTCATGATCTCAATTGGTTCGAAAAGTTTTAATATTTCGTCCCAATTGAGTCCTACTACCGCTATAAAGTATATGATCACATCAAGTATTTAATATCTGTGAAATAGTAGGTACATATACCTATATCATGAATACATGTGGCTCCATGACATGCTTTCATATTCATGGACCCGCAGATGTCTAAAGTGAACGAACGCTAAGGGATTCGATGCCCTTGAAACCTTACAAAAAGGATTTCCTATTCCTTTATTAGCTAGACATAACTCACATTTTGCACCTTAAGCCTAGTGAGGTTGTCTTAAAAGGCCATATTTGGCTAGTTAACTCTATCTTGACCCTTATGGTCAAAATGAGCACGTATAAAACAAATTCAAAAATGAGACAAGGATGGAAGATGTTCTATTTCATCCATTGAAAACACCTTTTAGTGTGACATGGCCAAACAAATCACCATGCCATATGATGTATAAGACATCTAGACGAAAATTAAAGAAAACTATCCTGAGGGACATAAGACATAAGGAAACATCGCACCTCAGTTGCATAGAGAGCATCGGGAAGAGACAATGTAGTCCTTTCAAGGAGCCTCGAATGATTTTATCTTTAATTCAAGAACACCCTTTTTTTTATCGTCATTACCTAAAAAGACAATTTGTGAATCCACCGGGTAGTAGTGAAAGTTCACAAAAATTAACTCGTTCCTGAAATATGCGCTTGGTTGCTCCTGTATCTGCGATCCACTAAGAATCCCAGTTAGCAACAAATGCTTGGGAGCGCACACATTATCCAGGAGGGGCTGTGGAAGGAGGTACCTTAATCGACTTAGGACAATCCTAAGCATAAGATGACTAATTTCCACAATCATAGCACTCACACGTGCTATATGCTTCTTTTTATTTCCTTAGCCTTTTTCCCTTTCGCAATACCAATCTTAGGTCCAGAACCTTTTGAGGGAATGGATCCGGATGAACCTGATGCTAAGCTAATCCCACGCATGCTCAACAGTGGGATGACTTTTAATTCCCCCACTAGATCGACATTGATGCAATACGACAAAGTATGATATCTTGATCGATCTATTCTCGAACCACTTTTGGTATGCTTTTAAGTTTTCTAGATACTGTTCACTAACAGTACCATTTTTGCCATCGTATGAGACCTAGAACCTAATGAGTGTCCTAACATTTCACATTCATTTAGAAGAAATTGAATCTTCTAACATTATGTAGCATAGTAAGCGCTATCAAGTTCTCTTATTGGTAAACAAATTGCCAACCTTATTTTAATTGCCATAGCTAAAGGTATATATTCTGTAAAGTGGACATCAGACATATTTTCAAATAAATAAATTATCAAAAAACTCCATTATCCATATTGCATGATCGAAAATTTCGCTAAACTCATAATCATCTCATACAAATATGAATTAGAAGATTTTTATAACTTATTTATCACAATCTTCCATAAAACAAAATTTATGGAAAACATTATGGTTAAACTAATTAACGTTTTAGAAATATCACAAAGATATCTAACTTTATGTAAATCAAATTCACATTAAGTCATCTTATTATATATAACTACTAATATGTCATCTAGAACTTTATCAATGACATATCAAACATGAAATTCAGATTATTATATAAAACGCATCTATATAATAAAATGAATCTATATTGTCAAACATATTCGAATAATAACATGTTATAAAAGAGTTTCATAAAATGCCCAAATAGCAATATATAAAACACATTTATATAATTATATGAAACTTATTCAAATGTTACTCGCAAAATATAAACACATCTATAATATTACGAATTTTAAATTTTATGAAACTAATTCATAAAATACCGCTAAGTTACATAATTAGCAAGTAACATGAAAATGAATCCATATTCATTAATTTTGGGCAAGGAGCAAATGCTAAAACAATTAGCAAAGTTTACTACAACCCATGTAGTTCGTATATATAATACACATTTATATAATACTACTAATTGGCAATTGGTATGAAACATATTCACGTAATCGAATGTAACATATTTTTGTAACATGAAATATATTCAAATAGTAATCGTAATTAACTATATATAGAACGTATCTATATGACAGTAAAGTTTGGATGAAACGAATTCATAGTAAGACTTGCAAATTATATAAAACGTATTCATATAATATTGCAAATTTAGAATTTATGAAACAAACTCATAATAAGATCAAATATCTTATATATCCAAATAATAGCATGAAGTAACCACAAGAATGATAGAACATTTAACTAATTCATAATTGCTCATATTTTGCATAAAGTTGCTAAAATATGAAACATAGTCATGTCACTAAGTATTATATAAAACATATTTATACAATGTAACTTATGAAGCATATTCATTTATCGACTAAGGGGATCCTCATATCTCATAGATATTTATCAAATTCAAGTAAAACAAATTTACGTCTTACGTACTAATCATATATATGAAACGAATTCATATAACTTCAACCCAATTGATTGATAACAAGTTACTTAACATGAAAATTTTAAATCGTCACATATATAAAACGAATTTATATACGACATTAAACACATTAGCGTAACTTATGAAACATATTCATTCATCGACCAAGGGGATCTTTATGTCACATAGATATTTATCAAATTCAAGTAAAACAAATTTACGTCATACACACTAACTATATATATGAAACGAATTCATATAATTCCAACTCAATTGATCGATAACAAGTTATTCGGCATGAAAATTTCAAGTTGACACATATAAAACGAATTTATATATGACATTAAACATATTAATATTTTGTAACGAACTCACACATTCAGGATTAAAACTAATTCGAAAATTCAACGAGCGAATTAAATGCATGAAACTTTATCAACTTGAATAAAACTGATTTAATGAATCGGGGGGGGGGGGGAGAAAACCGGCCCAAACCGAAATTAAATAACGTCCCAAACCGTTTAAAGAATGAAATAAGAACCAGGGGGTTTAAGTGAATTATTTAGTTCACTAACCCCCTCCCCCTTTCTCCCTAACCCCGAAGCTGAGCCCTTTCTTCTTCGGTGTCCATCTGCCTGGAATTCTCTCTCCACTCTCTTCAACTTCTCTACCCATCTCTGTTTCTCTGGTGTTCTTTTGTGTCGTGGCCATGGGAATGGAGCACCAAGCTCCCTCCCCACCGCCACGAGCACGGTTGTCGTTACCACCGTTGTCGATTGCCCCAAAAAAATTCCTAGATGATGCAATAACCACTGTCGCCCCATGAGCCTAGGTCTATGCAAATCCGGCAAGAACCGAAGCAACTATGATGTAGATCGGCCCAATCTTAGTCTGAGGAAGGCACCAACGCGCCAAACGCGCCGCTGAGGCGGTGGTACGTGGTCTCACGCGCCTCCCAAAGTGGTTTCTTTCGGCTTCTCTTTCTTAAGGTTGCTTAGATCGGCCAAATCTGTGCTTGAAGGAGACGCCCACGCGCCAGACATGCCACAAAGGCGGTGGTGTGTGATCTCACGCGCCTCCCTTAACGGTGATTCGTGGCTTCTTTTTGTTCAAGTTTGCGTAGATCGGCGATGACCATGGGTTTTGGGAGGAAGAAGATCGTGAAACGACATTCGTTGGCGGCGTGTGACGGACACGCGCCACCCCTCCACGGCCGTTTCTAATGGGTATGGCTCGATTCTTCCTATCCCCTTCTACTTTGTTCTATCAATGATTTTCTGGGGTTGGGAATTAGATAGAGGGAGGCTAGGGTTAGGGCTTCGGGTTCGCGTCTGTCTCTTAGTTTAATTTGGCACAGCATATTCTGATGGGCTATTTTATGAACATATCAAAAAACATCCGAGGGATAGAGGTGGGTTGATGGAACCCAGATTCTTGGTGTGAATGTTTGATTATCAATTGACCAAATTAAAGAACCCCAGAAAAAATATAAAGGGTCACACTTTGAAAAATAATTTGTCTCGGCATATTCACAGAAAAATTTCAATGTTTAAATTTCTGAGTGCAAATTTTATCTACTGAGTCATGCATAATTTGAAATTTCATAGGCAGATTAAAGCATGAACTTGGGCAATCTGGGCATACTTCGATTAACATATAATCGTGCAAAGAATCATGCTTTCTGGACAGTCATGGCCTAACCATGCAAAGCTTCAAACTTTATTGCAGATTAGTGCTTAATAACTGGTAATCGAGTTTGTTATTTAGACTAAGAACATGTTTGTATTGAACGAATCAGAAAAATTCAGATTGTGAACATGGAAGCAAGCTGGTATGATTTTGGGATTGCATAATTACAAAAATTAAGCAAATTAAAAAGAATAGCATGCTTTTCACGAATTAGTTTCGCCATATTTATCAATCTATTACTGGGAACTAAACCGAACAGTTTAGGCTCTGATACCACTGTAGGAAATAAATTCAGGACTAACCTGGATGCGGAATTGTACTGTCGGTAATAGTCCACAATAAGAATACCAGTTCTTCAATAATAATAAATCCAAGCGGCTACTAGAGTCGTTTTATAGATGTCCACGTCCTAAATCCGAATACCCGATAGCGATGGTAGGGTAACCGTGAGGAGAGAGAGAGAGGGGAGTGTTCTATTGTTTACCCTTGAGGCTAACCCCCTTAAACCCCTTTATATAGGTTAGGGGGTAGCTAGGGTTGTCGCCCTAGGCGACTTAAGTGGCCGTCGGGCCTAATCTAATTAGGCCCGTCCAACAAGAACTAATGTAAGCGAGCTACTTCAAAGTAAACTTATTTTCATGTGGTGGGAAATGTGGATTGTGATCTGTGAAACATACTTGTTTTGCGTTTTCTGCAGCCATGGATGAATAATGCTTTGCAAAAAGATACATAAAATTAGAAAATGAAGCAAACAGGCTCAGACGAGGAACATTTAGAAGCATTTAGAGGTAACTAGACATTTAACTTGAGAGCAGATATCATAAAAATTATGGCTGAAACAACAAAGATTACAAATCCAAGTTGGCATCTAGCTTTCATGGCTAATTGGCACCATATATAATAAAAGCTAGCTTAGTGATAGCCATCATGCTTTCTACCTGCTTAATTAGATCACATAACATAAAACAAATATTATAGCAAACAATAAAAGCCGCAAATATAACATAAACATAAGCTACAAAAAGAAGTCTACGAATTAAATAAGATATATGCATAAATAAAGGCCGCAAAGATTCTTTGTGAATGGATTTTGAATGCAATTTAGCATTTAACTAGCTAAATGTAATCTCAGAAGAATCACCCACACTAATCACTAAAACTAGTCAATTAGCAGCTAGTTCACCACCAATCAATCAATTATAAATATGTAAATAAATTTAACATAATATCAAGGCTTAAATCTAAAGCTGATGATTACTAAAACGAAAACTACTACTCAATTATTGGTATAAAAAGTTAGAAATCGTAAGTAATTCAATCAAAAATAATGAGTCAAATTAAATTCAAATAACAAATAACACATTCGGGTGGTGAAGAAAATTTTCGCCCCTGTTTCCTTCTTTCAACAGAATGGAAGTATATGGAAGTGCGATAATGTAAAAATAGTAATGAAGTTTTCTCAAAGGACAAAGTGGTAATTGAATTCTTGTATCTGCATTTGTTTTTACATTGGAGAGAGATGAGTTGACGATTACAGTAACCCCGTCAAAATAATCGTTATTGTTTCCTTTGTTAATGACATGATGTTGTGTCATATAGAAAGGAAAGGAGGGGTTGGTTTGGCTTCACCATTTGAGCCTCCTACATTCGTTCGAGCGGAATACTATTTGCACCGGCGCTTCGCATCTATACAACAATATCTGGCATCAACACCTAATAATTATTTTTATTCGCGTGGTCGAATGACCCGTGTCCGTAAAGTAGCCCTGCCCCATGAGTCCATTAAGTGTCGGTGAGGCAGGGAAGTTGAACCGTGGACGCTTCAAACCGTGGGCTTGGTTCTTGTTCATAATCATACATCACAGCGTACAAACAAATGGACAAATAGGAGGGGAAACTAATCCTACGTATATAATGAGATTTCAATCGCATTTTCGCCGTATGACGTAACCTTTATAGGATGTTTTTCTACTGCAATGGCAATTATGTTCTGCTATGAAGTCTTCTCAACATAAATGCGGCTACGTTTCAAATCAAATAACTTTGTGCAGTCAAATTCGACTTTAAACATGTTCAATATTTCTTGTTTTCTCAAGACTAATACAAAAGTATATAGACAAAGTATAAACTTTTTGTAGAATTCTCAAAATATGGACATTACCTACGGTATCTGTGTGGCAAATTTTTGGTTGATTTGAAATTGATCAACTCAAATGACGACAAGTGCAATTTGCAGTGTGCTTCCGCCTATTAGAGCACTGCCAGTGGAAGAAACGAGTGGGAGATGGGGGGCCCGCGTTTCCCACGCGTGGCAAATGCTCTCTGGCAGCCATGAGAGAAATGAGGGGGGCATGCATGGAGGAACCTATGGGCATTCATCCATGCGTGCAACTTTGAAAATTTTTTATTATCTGTTTTTGTTTTTTCTTTTTTTTTGAGTTAATTTATAATTTTTAAATAATTTTAAAAATAGGTTGTCTGTTATGAGGTGGGTCTATGATAAATAATTTTATTGGATGATTAAAATTGAGTTCCATAGGTTGGAGAAGTGATGGAATGCAAGTTCCAAAATTGTGAAACTTTTGCTGACGTGACAGGCTAGAGTTCCAAAAATTGGAACTCTAGCTGGGAATGCTCTTACAAATCATTTCGTGGCTCCGTGTCGTGGGAATATGGATCATGACCGCTAGTGTATTCCCTACCTCTATGAGTGTTAGATAACTTCTGCTCTTCTAAAGTTAAGTAGCTTAGAGAGGTATTGATGAGATATTAGTCTTGTAGTCAATGTTACAATTGAGTATATTAAGTCTCAAGTTTGACTCTCCCATTCCCATTGTATTATAAATCTTCTCATTTGTTTATTGAATTAAAAAAAAAAAATAAGGCGAGCTTAGAGATCCACTTCGATGTACTCCATATTCCGTTTGTAAATGAAGATCTCATTACTTGGCAAATTATAACGTCCACCCAGTTGGACAAAGGCAACCTACGCCTAGAGTTAGATGTTAGCTAACTAAAATTTATAAACCATTTTTTGTTATAACAAACATCATAAAGCAATTACATGGCTAATATTCACTGGGTCTATGACACATTGATTTAGGTCTAATTTGCTCACTAAGACTGTCTGTTAGCCCATTAAAGTGTTAGTAAGAAAGCTCCCTATAAATGCACCGCAGCTTACTAGAATTAAGTGTCATTCCACTAAAATATACGCACTATTTTTAGTTACAACCAACATCATCAATCAATTTCATAGTTAACATTCACTAGGCCTATCACACATTCTAGTTTTCTCACTGAAAGTATCTGTCAGACCACTAAATTGTTAGTTAGGTTGTCACCAAAAATGCATCACAAATCACTAGAAGTATCTATAAGCTTACTAAAATATATATAATATTTTTTGGTGTTTGAATAATATTTTAAAATAATGAGCTCGTAAGTTTAGAATTACAATCATATACTTGTATAACATTGTAATGCTTGGTAAGTAATAAATGCACTACTAACGCTCGTGGACAACATACCAATGGCCACTAAATCTAAACAATTTAACGAGATGAATCTGACATAATTGTTACTACTTACTAATTATTTAAGTGAAGTGCACTCAACAATACTAATAATAATAACAATAATAATAGGAACAATAATAATAATGATAATAGTGATAATGATGATGACGATGATGATGATTATGGTAAATCTTTTGGTTTGTGCCAACAGTGGGGATCAGACTGCGGCGAAATAAGTATACACAATAGTTTTCCACCTTGCCAATGTAACGCATGCTCTCGTGTTGACCATTTATGCAATGAAATTTTACTAATTCGCGTGGCTTGTGAAGGCTAGATGTACAAAGCTAGTGTATGCCCATTTATCCGGTAAGACAACTGATACGTTTGTAGTCAATGTACTTTTCCCACAGTATGATAATAATATTTGCTTTTGCATTGGCCTAATTGTTCTTTTTCTTTCTTAATTTTCAAAAATCTAGAAGAGGAAATTTAATTTAGTATTAAATGAGCCCAATGAAATGAAAAGAGCGATACATTGAGTACATACACTTCCTTGTTTTGAACTAATATGGACCCGTACTTTATGCGAAACATGTTCAAATAGACATTTTGTAGATATGTCATCGAAATAATAAACAAATAGTTATGGTAGACATGATTAATATTATAAGAGGTGATAGTAGAAAAACTCAATAAGAAAGTTAAGTATACTACAACTTCGTGCATAACCAATTGGATTAACAATTGAAAACTATATGATTGTAGAAAAAGTCTATATAAGTATGATGAAGATAGTAAATAGTAAATTTGTTACAAAACACGCTAAATGGGGTGATGATAAGTCAATCTATGACGTCAATGACGAGAAATTCACCTCCTCCTCTTATTGGTGAGCAAAAATTTATAAAATCGTTAATTATCTAGTGAAGTTAGGTAGAAATTATTTTGAAGTCGGTTTAGTTTGAATTCCACATGTAACACAAATAAAATTTATCTTTCAACGAAAATATTTTGAACATTATATTTATGCTAATATATAACTTTTTAGCTATTTAAAATGGTCCATTAGGGGATGCTGATATAATTATGTTTTCATAGTTTGTACATTTGGTTTTCATATCAACTTAATAGCTTCATGGGTTTTGACATCAACTTTCCATGCCCATATGTTGTCTTGCAAGAGATGTGCTGAGTTCAGATTTGTGGCTTGAGATATTTCTTAGATTGAAGTGTTATGGCGATTCGGGGCATTTTACTTTAAATGGTAAAAAAATAATTATAATTTTAGGTGTTTTATGAAGAGAATTTAATTATTGGATTTGTATGGTTTAAAAGAAAACAAAAATTATTTAATTTTTTTCTTATGTATTAAATAGATTAGATTTTGGTCAATTCATCTGAAACATTAAAAAATTAATTATACTTTTAAGATTTACATGAATTAAATTTAATTATAAGATATGTATGCTTTGAAAGAAAAAGGAAAATGTTTCGTTTATTTCCTTCTGTTAAATAGATTACATTAAATGTGAAAGAAATTCAGCTTCATGGGCCTAATATGATGTTCGTGTTTTATTTTAAATTTTTTTATGTTTTACGTTCAATCCTTACAATATGTTATATTATGCTTACAATATGTAAATTTTCAACACAACCCTTACATATATATGATCATAATTAATATTGATTATGTTATCAAGTTAAAAAAGAAAAATAACAACGATGATAACGACAATGACGACGACAACAACATAGTAATAATGGAAATATTCATGGAAATCATATTTATATTTCTATTATCTCTAATAATACATACTCAAATATATATTTGTATCGAAAAGGACAAAATAATAATAATAATCATGGAAATAAAAAACGTTTATTGTTTCTATATAAATGTGTATATTGTATTATGTGTTAATAATAAGGTTTTACATAAGGCTTTACGTTTGTTCAGTAATTATAATTCGGTTTTCTTAGGTTAAAACTTCTAAAACATGAACTTATTATATAATAATGAAATAATAAAAAATTTTATATCCATTATAATCTCTTAATCTCTATTCGATAATTAGATGATCATAATTAACATTAATTATGTTATCAAATTAAAAGAGGAAGATAACATCGCCGACAACAACAATAACGACATAAACTACAATAGTAACAATGGAAATAATGACGGAAATCATATTTATTTTTCTATTATCTCTAATAATACATGCTCAAATTTATATTTGTATCGATAAATACAAAATATTAATAATAATCATGGAAATCAAAATTTTTTATTATTTCTTTACAACTGTGTATATTGTATTATGTGTTAATAATAAGGTATCACATAAGGTTTTATGGCTTGTTCAGTAATTATAATTTGATTTTCTTAAGTTAAAACTTCTAAAATATGAACGTATTCTATAATAATGAACTAATAAAAATTTTATATCCATTATAATCTCTTAATCTCTCTTTGATAATTAGAAGATCATAATTAATATTGACTATTTTGTCAAACTCAAACAGGAAGATAACAACGACGACAACGATAATGACAACAACAACAATAATGGTAATAATGTAAATAATCATAGAAATTGTATTTATTATTCCATTATCTCTAATAATACAAGCTCAAATTTATATTTGTATTGAAAAATACAAAATATTAATAATAATGATGATGAAAATAAAAAATATTTTGTTTGTAGGAGCCACAAAGGGCAATACAGTACAATGAGGGAGGGGGGAAGCGAATTTGAGACCTAATATGCTCAGTAAAGAGTACAATACAATGAGGGAGTGGGGAATCGAACCTGAGACCTAATGTGCCCAGTAAAGAGAGAGAGATTATTGCATGTACTATCTATTGATGTAGTTATCGAGATAAATTCAAGGGCTGAGATTGCCTAAAATTTTGGTCAATGGTTGTGAAGCAACATATATCCCAAATTCACTCTCATGTTAGCATTTTTTATTTCCTCAACATTTAATCCCTTACATATTTTAGCATTTATACTATAAAGATATGATACTTGATAATAGAAAAAAAATCCAAATGTTTCTGGTTTTTTTGTTCATGACGTATGAGGGGATTTTTATCTTTTTTGGGTGGATTTTTAGTATACATGCTTATAATCTTTAACCTTTAACATATGCCTTTAGAGTAAACTAGTGATGACATGAAAAACTAACAAACGGCCCCTCTAGTGAGAGAAAGGGAGGACAAGAGTCCTCTAGGTTTTTCTTGAGCCTGTTCCGTCTAAGCGCCGCCCTCCCTTCAACCTTCACTTGCTCTTGTTTGCCATACCCTGCACCTAAATTGAACTCCATCAATGAAGAAGCCCCTAGATCCATCCCATTTTTCTTTGCTCTTATTTTATGTCGTCGCCTCGCACAGATTTGCGGCTGCCCTTGCTGCCACTCTATCTAGCCTTGCTCATGACAGATCCGCTCAGCCCCGTGTGTTAGCCTTCACCACCATCGCGTGTCGCTGACTGACAACGTCGCTGGTCTACCCCATCAATGCTTCTGCTTCGACTCCGACTCTCAGGCTCCTGTGTCTTTTCGTTCTCAAAGAACACCAAATCTTGATCCTCCGGTCCCCAGATCTGAAGTTCTAACTTCCATGGGCGAGAATGAGTTAGCTAGACTCCACTCAAGCATGTTAATTGTCACATATCATGGTTTTTTTCGAGCAACGTGGGTTGCAGTGATAATGTTGAAGCAAAAATTACTTGAATCACCAGTTCCTAAAGCTAACCTTCACCGACTTGAACAGGGCATCAACACAAGCGATAGTCACAAGGCATACCATTCTAATCTCCTCTGTTCAAGCAACATTCAGGTAACTCACTCCCTTGAACCCTCAATCCCTGCGCTTCGTTCTCTTAATTCGCTCCTTAAATTTGGCCCTATTATTGAAAATATCAATTTTCCCAGAACCCTTTCTATGAATTTTGTTCAATTTGCTCAGCTATTTCTAATTTCTTTCCCGATCTACGTGAATATACATGAACCGTCATATAGGACTTTGTCTACAACGATTTTCTATCTTGCATATTCTGATTCTAGACAAAAGTATGGGATTCTGCAGTATCTGTGTCTGTATCATTATTAGGATTTATTGACATTCACTAATGTGGGGTATTTCTGTTGCTTTGTTGTAATCTCATATTATCCTATATGTAGGGCTTGTGAGTGCTCTATTTATCAGGGTGTTCTTAGTATTATCCATTGCTCGTTTGCTTTGTACTGGATATTGTCGATTTCCTTATTCTGTTCCTGGGTAATAAACAATGCCATGACTCTAAACCCTTTCCTTACCTCCACAAGGAACTGGGTTTTGTTCATAGTTTCTACACATTTTCTTGTCCTAATTAGTATCTTTCAACGCTTGCTTTTTTTGAAATTGATTTGGTTGGCTGTTTTTATGTACTTTTACGTCACTTACATAGCCTTAGGTTTGCAAAATACTAATTATGCATTGGTGAGAGGCATCAAGTTTAACCGCTTGATTCCCAAGACCTTAATTCCGAACGATCCTTTAGATCACCAGACACATAACATGGGCTTTCAAAAGCATTGTGGTTTGACTTATGTGGCCTGGTATGGATTCATCAGGTTTGGACAACATCATGATATGTTTGGTACCATTGCTCGTTTCATGTCTATATTGGCTATGATAATTGTAATGATAATTGCAATTTCATAGACAATTTCATGTCAAGGTGCTACCTGTTTTGCTCCTCTTTGTGCTGGTCTTAGACAACTCATTTGTGAGAACTTATTTTTAATTGTTGCTGATTGTAATTATTTATTTTTATAGACTTTTTTGAGTGAACTATTGAAGTATCTATTAAAGGGGAATGTGGAAAATCTTTTTGGGATTTCCCGCAGCCTAGCCTCTTATGGCTTTAAAATAACCAATCTTGGTGCCAGAATATTTCTATCATAACTCTTAATGTTTGCAATTTGTTAGTTGTGGAAGCTATTAAATGCAATGTGCAAGGAGTTAAGAAAAACTCCGTGTTTGTAATGGTGGTGAAGCACCTCCAGTTTCTTTCTTCTATTTTGGAAAAATTCATTTTCGTGGTTGCTAAAGCACATTTTCATTCAAGTCATTACAACCTAATGACATACTTGTATCTCCCTAATAGCAAAAATATGTTGGTGAGTGGAAGAGAGTTTAATTACTCAATTCCTCATACCAAATTAATGCTCGATTCTTTGGATCAAGAGGCAAATTATCATAAACATCACCTTCTTCATTGTGTTATATTATGAAAGTAGTATGTTGAAATGTTCAATGAGCTAAGAAATCGCAACTAAGACTTAAGGTAGGATTTATCAATCGCACTATTAGACTTGATATCCTAATTTTGCTTGAAACTATGGTTAATGGCCATAATGCAAACTTGATTATTAGAAATTTGGGTTTCTCTCATTATGAGTCAATTCCCACTGTGAATCATTGTGGTGGAATTTGGTGTATATGGAACCAGGTTAATATTGATGTGACAATCATTGCAAAAGAAAGTCGACCTATTCATTGCCATGTTGTGGATAACACTAATAGTAAGCAATCTCCAACACTACTAAACTAAACTTCAATCTCAACGTCCATTGATGAGCTCTACATCTTGAAATGTTAAACCCATTGATGTGTAACGGCCCCAATCTCTAACACCTAATTATCTTAATAACTTATTATCTGTGCAGCAGAATTCCTTTGACTAGAGGCATTACTGTTGTCCCAGGTTCACCAAACATTGGAAATAAAAAAGCACAATTGATAACCTGTATACCGTGTAATACATTTCGTAACTTATCATAGAATTCTTAAACATTCTAGGAATACATTATCGAAAAACTTGTACAGTAGCACATTTTTAGAAATCCTAGTCTATAAATCACAGTGAGCACATGGCTAGCTAATCTTCAGCAAAATGCTGCAACCCTCATTCACTTGTCACCTTCTAACTTGTTGGGAGGAGGGATGTTTGGTTTTCCCTTACCTAAAAACAAAAAATATAAAAAAATGTTCAAATAATGAGTCTAAGCTCAGCACGTACATCCCTATGTTGTAAAATAGGATTTGTATTCGATTTAGTTAGGTGCCCATATTTCAAAACATTTTGTTTGAAAATAGGAGAGTGAGCAGGATAAGTAAAATTATTTTGCAGGTTATTATCTGGAAGGTTCTGTTGACATTGGAAGTGATCTTGAGATAGGTGCACACCTCTGAGGCCGATCAGGAAGCTTGAGTTGCAGCCACGTGTGTAAACTAAAGGACGTAAGCCCTGATGATTGATAATTGATAGAGACCACTTGTTTAGGTGACAAAATATTGCGTCAAATGATACATTACATGAATATTGTATAAATGTTGTATAGTTTGTGAACCATGTAAGTTTTTAAAGAGCACAGGCCATGTGCGTACCTGTTCTTTGAAGTCTCTCGCTTTTATAATGAAAAATGTTCATTGATAGCTTGAAGCAGTAGAGGTGACCTTGTTTATGCTCCAAATGCATAATTTCACGGTTAATGTGAGTTTAAGGAACTTTATTAAATTTCTTGGTTTAATAGATAACCCAAAATCCTTTGGCTCTTCTTTCTAATTACCAACATACTCATTATTATTTACTTAGCTTGATTCTGTTTCACTTTATTTTTGTTCCTTCTTTGGATAATGCTAATGCTTATTTTATAAACGTTATAATATTGTAATAGTGTAACCGGCTTTGTTTTTATTAAAAATTGACGTATTGCCATTACCATTTGATTTATTATTAGCTTGTTGGCCATTGTTATTTTGTTGAACTTATTAGAATTAAGGTCATTATTATTATTATTATTATTATTATTATTATTATTATTATTATTATGGTTGTTTTTATCATGATTATTATTAATAGCCTTATTATTATTATTATTGTGGTCGCTTTTCTCTTTAATTGGTCACATCATTGTTAGCCGTCATTATGCTTTAACCTTTTTGATTGCGATACAGCTTAGTGCGATGGGCTCGAGTTCAAATTGAGTCCTAGATCATACATGTATCCTATTGTTGAAATAAAATCACTTAGGCACATTAGGGTAATAAACATTAAAATCCCAAAACTATTTATTCCCTCATTCCTTCCTTCACATTTTTTTGTCTCAAAACCACCCAAATATTAGTTAAACAACACTCCTTTAATATCCTAGTCTTATAATCTAACTAGACCCTACACATAGCTCATAATTTTCAAACATTCAACTTGTTATGTTTTCCTCCGTTCTCTTTTCTCACCTTCACTTGCCAACTAGTTCATAACACATACTCATGCAACAACATCATACACATACATACACCTCTTAATTTTCATTCAATTACTATTAAAAATTCATCTAAAATCATCAAGGCAACATAATTAAGATTGAATTTCATCCAAGCATCTAAACCCTAAAGCAGCAAGCTCATGGCCACAATACACCCATCCTACATATATATCTCCTTATCCTCATTCAAATATGTATTAAAATCTATTTAAACACCATTGAATTAATATAACAAGCTAAAATTCATCTTCAAACTCCAACCAATGCACACCATGTTCTCATTCAACCTCAAGCATTCCAACATAATCAAAACATCCAACACAACCAAGGAAATTGCAAATTAATACCCCCCAATGCTAAATACATCATTTACTACAAAAATTCAATCACAAAACAATCAAAAATCAAATTATGAGAACTTAGAGTTTTTACTTCTTGCACCCAAATACAGCAAAATGGTTATGAGAGAGAACAGATGGTAGTTGTGGTGCTAGCGGGTGCGGCAATGCGGTGAATGGACGGTCGTCCACGACAGACGGTGACTGGCTGGGCATTGGTGGCGATCT
Source organism: Selenicereus undatus (assembly GCA_017589665.1). Classification (NCBI taxonomy): domain Eukaryota; kingdom Viridiplantae; phylum Streptophyta; class Magnoliopsida; order Caryophyllales; family Cactaceae; genus Selenicereus; species Selenicereus undatus. Next base: position 47,108,132 of record JACYFF010031957.1, read on the forward strand.
AGCAGAGAGGGAAGGGGGGTCTGACCGAATAGGGGAGGGGGGGTTTACAGGCAGAGAAGGAGAGTGTTTGCGTAGTTGAAGTTGAAGTTGTAATTGTATTTGATTTTTGTTTTTCCCTTTTTTTTTTGAATCACCAATGCTAAAATAAACGAGATTTTTCTAATTTTGATTTTTTTTGGTTCGATGTTAACTTTATTTTTATTTCTTTATTTTTCCTAATACACATACACATTTTTGGGCTAAAGTTTTTAGCTAAATTTATGGGTTAATTATTCTACACCATTACGTGTAAAATTTTGGAAACAGAATTTGATGTTTCAGTTATATCATGCCTCATTGTTATTGTTGCTTTGTTGCTATGGCCATATATACATGTATATCCCGAAATTTCCCCATTTAGTAGTTAGGCTAATTTTTGTTTTGCTATCATTCAAGTATTTATTAATATTTGGATATGTTATTCAGGAATGTAGTAAAATTGCATTTTGAGGCCCCTCTACTAATTCAACCTGTAATTGTACCAGCATAATACATATATAAAATACTAAATTGAAATGCGTCGCCCACCTTAGTTAATTTATAATTAAGATAATTCAAGGTAATTAGCATGATTCTATACTCGGGCTGTTACAGCATTCCCCCCTTAAAATAAGTTTTATCCTTGAAACTTGCAATTTCAAAAGAAACCTTGGGTTTACCTTAAACAAGTATGGGATTTTTTTCTCAAGTCTTCCTTTGTCTCTCCTATGGCTTCAAATGAAGTATGATTGTCCCACAAAACTTTTACTAGAGGAACGCTATTGTTCCAGAGCTGTTTAACCCTGTAATCTAATATTTGTACAGGTTGCTCTTCGTATACCAAGTTCTCAGCGACCTCTATAGGCTCTGCTTTGATAACATGGTTTGGATCTGGAACATACTTTTTGAGTTGTGAAATGTGAAAAATGTTGTGCACATGATCAAGTTCTGTGGGTAAATCCAATCGATAAGCTATAGGGTTCAAATTCTCGATAATTTCATAAGGCCCAATATATCTAGGGCTCAATTTACCCCTAATGTTGATTCTTCTCACTCCTTTAACTAGGGATACCTTCAAGAGCACTTTATCTCCCACTTAAAACTCTCATGGTCTCCTTTTATCCACATAACTTTTTGGATGGCTCTGGGCCGCCTTGATATGTTCTTGAATTTTCCCTATCATCTCAATGGTCTCCTAAATCAAATCAAGCCCTTTGGTTAATGCTTTATTAAACTTACTCCAACACAGTGGTGTTCTACACTTCCTTCCGTCCAATGCTTTAAAAGGAGACATTTTGATGGAGGATTGATAACTGTCATTATAAGAAAAATCCAACAAGTATAAGCAATCTTGCCACTTCCCTTTTAAAATCCAGCATGCACACTCTCAGCATATCTTCTAGGATTTGGTTCACTCGCTCCGCTGTCCATCGGCCTTAGGGTCATATGCACTATTAAAGTTTAGCTTGGTTCCAAAAGCTTTCTACAGGGCTTGCCAAAACTAAGCTTAAAACCTTTGGCCTCTATTAAATACTATGTCCTTTGGTATGTTGCATAATTGGACTATTTCTTTGACGTACAACTGTGCCAGTCTTTCTACACCCCAAGTATCATGAATTGGTATAAAGTATGCAGACTTGGTGAGTCCGTCAACAATGACCCAAATAACATTCTTTTGAAGCAGAAAAGAGAAACCCATAATAAAATCCATTGAAATTGAATCCCATTTCCAATTAGGAATCTCTAAACGCCTCAATTCTCCTACTGGATGCTGATGTTCAGGTCTTGTCTTTTGAAACGTCAAACATTTATCTGCATACTCCACAATCTCTTTCTTCATGTTATTCCACCAAAAGAATTGCCTCATATCTCTGTTTCGTTTTTGTTCCTCTTGGGTGCACTGAGTAGCGAGTATTATGGGCTTCCTCTAACATCTTTCTCTTCCACTCCTCCTTGTTGGGTGCACAACGCCTGTTCTGAAACTTCAAGGTTCCATCCTCATGTATTACAAAGCCAAGGGACCTCCCTTGGACGACATTTTGTCTAAGCCTCTCTAACTTAGCATCATCCTTTTGACTTGTTTGAATCTCTTCTCTTACAAAAGGTTGCACCTCTAATGCTAATAACAACCCATTTGTGTACCCTAGTAACATAAGTTCAAAATGTATGCTCTCAAGGTCTCTTAAGATACTAGGTTGCATGGTTATCATCATGTTTAAGCTATGTTTGGTCTTCCTACTTATTACGCCTGCTACCACATTCGCCTTCCCAAGGTGGTATTGAATTTACAGATCATAATCCTTGAGCAATTCCAACCATTGTCGTTGTCTTAAGTTGATTTGTTTTTGAGTAAAGATATATTTTAGGCTCTCATGGTTGATATATATCTTGCAGGCACCCCGTACAAGTAGTGCCGCCAGAATTTTAAGGCAAAAACCACCTCAGCTAACTCCAGATCGTGAGTTGGGTAGTTCTTTTCATAAGGTTTGAGTTGCCTAGGGGCAATAACCTTGTCGTCTTGTATCAGCACACACCCTAGCTCGTTCTTAGAAGCATCATTGTAAATAATATACTCTTTCCTCTCTTAGGGTAAGTAAGAACGGGCGCTGAGGTCAAGCATCTTTTTAGTTCTTGGAACGCCTCTTTACACTGGTGTGACCACTCGAATTTACTCATTTTCTTCAATAGGTGGTTAGTGGGGATGCTATTTTTGAAAAATATTTCACAAATCTCCTGTAGTATCCTTCTAAACCTACAAAACTCCTTATTTCTGTCACATTAGTGGGTGTCGGGCATTCAGTAATAGCCTTTGTCTTCTGAGGTTCAACTTTGATCCCTTCCTTGGAAACTACATGCCCCAAAAACGTCACTTCAGTCAACCAAAACTCATGCCTTTTCAGCTTAGCATATAACTGATGTTCTCTCGGGGTTTGCAATACATTCCTCAAGTGATTGACATGGTCCTCTTTGTCCTTAGAATATATAAGAATGTCGGTTATGAATACCACCACAAATTTATCCAAATAAGGTTGGAAAACTCTATTCATAAGATCCATAAATGCAACAAGGGCATTAATAAGTCCAAAATGCATTATTATAAACTCATAATGACCATTTCTAATCATAAAGGCCGTTTTGGGAATGTCTTCTGGCTTCATCCTAAGCTGGTGGTAACCATACCTCAAATTAATCTTCCAATACACCCAACTCCTTACAATTGATCAAACAGATCATCTATTCGGGGCAGAGGATACTTATTCTTAATAGTAATCTTGTTTAACTCCCTATAGTCTATGCACAACCTTAAAGCTCCATCCTTTTTCTTTACAATTAAAATTGGAGCTCCTAAGGGTGATACACTTGGCCTAATAAACCCTTTATGTAGTAATTCGTCCAACTGGATTTTCAACTCTTTGAGTTCTATTAGGGTCATACTATATAGAGCTTTAGAAATGGGTTGTGCACCAAGAATTAGCTCAATCTCAAAATCAATATCTCTTTAGGGAGGTAACCCAGGTAATTCTTTGGGAAAGGCATTAGGAATTTCACATACCATAGAGATGTTTTCTATTTTTGTTTCCTCCTCCTTAACTTCAATGGCATAACATAAATATCCCAAAAACCCTTGCCTTAACAACTTACTCACATTTATAATTGAGATTATGGGATACTCTTTCCCAAGCCTTTCCCTACAAAAAGCATATTTCTCAGCCCTTGGGATCTTTTAAGGTGACCTTAAGGTCCTTGCAATCTATGTTTGCCCCATGAGTAGTCAAATATTCCATTCCTAAGATTATATATATTGAACTCTAACATGTTAAACTGAATCAAATTCCCAAAGAACTCATGCTTATTAATCACAATAGGAACATGCTTATAAAGTATATGACACTCTACCACTTGCCCATTTGGTAAACTAATTCTGTAGTTGGCCCATACTTTATCTTTTTCCAAGTTCAATTGTAATATAGTTCAGGTGGATATAAATTCATGGGTAGCACCCAAATCAAACAAAACACAAAATGACTTCGATTTTAAAAAGATAGTTCCAATGACAACCGTACCAGAAACTGTAGCTTCCTTCTTACTCATCACATAAGTTCGCCCTATCATTATAGGTTTAGTGGGCGGGGTCCCATGACGTGGTGGTGGCACAGGTCTTGCAACTCCCCTTTCTACGGCCTTTTATCTCCTAGGGCAAGTAGCAATCGAGAGATCGGGGCCTCCACACGACATGCATTTGTTAGTACCTACAGGGCACTCTGCTGGAGTATGGTTCATTCGGCCACACTTTGCATAAGGTCCTAGTAAAGTTGTTGGATGACTTTTGGTGGGGCAACAGGGGGCTTCTTCTGAACTGCACTATCGCTTAAGCTCCCACGATCATTACACTTCCTCTTTTGATTTCATGGGTTCAAGGCCCTCAGGTCACCCTTTACACGTTCCACCTCAGCAGCTCATTCACACAACTTTTGATAGATTTGAATTGGTTGACTGACTAGCTAGTTAGTTTCGAATATAGAAAGCTAAACCTTCTTCAAATCTTCTCATTTCCATACTTTCAGTAGCTACAAAGTTTGCGGCGAATCTCGAGAACTCAATGAATTTGCCCGTACATTCCATCACTGTCACGTTACCACTCATCTTTAACTCCGTAAATTCCTTCTGCTTTTGTCACTTAACTGTACCTAGATAAAACTTAGCCCTAAGTTCTTTGAGAAACTTAGCCCAAGTAAGCTCAGGTCCTTGTAACTTATCCTTTATAGTGGTCCACCAAATATGTGCTTTACTCGCTAAATAAAAAGTCCTTATGTTCACCTTTTTCTCCTCAAGTACTTCAACTACTACAAATATCTTTTCCATTCCCTAATCCAATCTTCTAATTCTACGGGATCAAGTTTTACATCATAAACCTTATGGTTGCGTCGAGCTACCTTATCAGCCAACTTATTACATTTGGGGGGTTTCTAGAGGTATGGGGGGTTCTTTTCATCAACTCAGCTACCAAATTCTTCCAATAGTTTGAACCTTCAACATCATTGGACAGTCCAATACCTACTAGTAGACCTCTATTAAGGTTTTGCTGGAGGTCCTCGCACTCTTGGTTGCCTGAACAATGAGTCTCACCTTCATTATTATTTAGATTGTTGTTTACAAATTCCAACGCATTGAATCACATAAACAAAAGCTTATTATCTAAATTTGCATGATATTATAACCAAACAATAATCATTGAAAACCAAGGCACAATTTAACTCAAACACCACTTTTGTTGCATATACATATACATAAAGACCACGAAAAGAACGTTGCAATACATCATGTTAGCACATCCCGCATTTTAGCTGGGATTCCTAGGCTGGTCCCTTCCTATAACTGCTAACTCTAGGTCAAATTTGTCCCAAACCCAAAAAGAAAAGGCGGATTACATCATCATAGTTGGTTAGGTTGGCCTACCTATATACATTATATTTACACACATTATGCAAAAAGAATATCACCCTATACCAGCGGTACTACATATTTAAGCAAAAGTCAAACCCTAAAATATAAGGTGAGCATGGTCAAACTCTACTGATCTTGAGACGGATCGTAATCAGGGTCAGAGGAATCATAGTCTTCCTCGCCTGAGTCACTGCTAGCATAAGTCATCCCTATGTCTAAATCGTTATCGCCAAAATCACCCTCTTGATCCTCTAATTCCTTGTCCAACAGCTACTACAACACATGCTCCTCCTCCTCCTCCTCATCCGGCTCCCCATTCTCCTTGTCTGGCTCAACTTTCTCCTCTAAACTCAGTTCTATCAACTTAGGTGAACTAGGCACATCTACCACCACCTAAACCTTGCTAGAGGCACCTGAACCCTCTTAACGAATAAAGGGCGTCCCCTGAGTGAGCCTGTGGTGGTGGTGGTGGTGATCCCTAGGTAAGAGGAGGTGGGGGTGGGCAATCGAGGGATGTATGTCAAGCGCATGAAAAATACACAGAAGTAACCCATAGAAAATGCCCCTAAACACCAACTCCTCTCCCAATAGCAACTCTCTAATGACCGTGATCTCCTGTAACCATGAAACCGTGGTGCCGTAGTTTGAACTCATGCCATGGGCTGGTCAGTGGCAGAGTCCACAGGAGTCTACGTGTGCGAGCACGTACATCATAAAGTTCCGAGAAAGGATCCTGCATGTGGGCCACCATGGCCACATGTAGCAGGGAAATGTGAGCCACTATGGAATCCCCGGTACCATGTACATAGTGTATGGGTCTGCGGGTGTCCTAGGATGATCCATCTAAACATGAAGAGCAGAAGGAAAGGGGAATAAGCTACATTCACGCATATATATCCTAGAACACGATTTATCTTTATCATTCTCCAAAAACCTCACAACCCAGTTCTCGAACATCCTATTGCTCACAATGATCCGCCAACCTGGTTCTGATACCACAACTGTAACGCCTCTAATCTCTAATACCTAATTGTCTTAACTTAATAACTTATTACCTATGATTGTAGCGAAAGTCCTTTGACTGGGGACATTACGGCCATTCCATAGTGGAATAAGGCTATCTAGAAATACTTGTATACCTATATCATTATTATTATTATTCACCAAGTTCACCAAACATTGGAAATAAGAAAGCAAAAATGATAACTTGTATACCTTCTAATACATTTAGTAACTTATCGTAGAATTCTTAAACATTCTAGGAATACATTATCCAAAAACTCATATAATAGCACGTTTTTAGGAATGTTGGCCTATAAATCACTGTGAGCCCTGGCTAGTGAATCTTCAGCAAAATACTGCAATCCTCATTCACAACTTGTTACCTTCTGGCTTGTTAGCAGGAGGGATGTTTACTGATCCCTCACCTAAAAACAAAAAAACATAAAAAACATCCCTATGTTGTAAATAAGCTTTGTATTCGGTTTACTTGGTGCCCATATTGTTTTGCCATCTATAAGTGGACCCCTATTGATGTCTGAAACAATCTTGAGATAGGTGCACACCTCTTAGCCCGATCGAGAAGCCTAATAATTAATAATTAATGGGGGCTAATTGTTTAGGTGACAAAATATTGCGTCAAATGATGCATTAAATGAACATTATATAAACTTTCTATAGTTTGAGGTGCATGTCACTTTTCGAAGAACACACGCAATAACATGCCTGGTCTTTGAAGTCTCTATCGTGTTTAATGAAAAATATTCGTTGGCAGCTTGAAGTAGCAAAGGTGGCCTTGTCTCTGCTCTAAATGCTTAATTTCACAATTAGGTTAAGTTTAGTGAGCTTTATTAATTTTTTGGTTTAATAAATACTTAATTTTCTTTGTAAATATTTCAATTTGTTTCAATTCCTTCCTTGGATATTGCTAACGCTTGTTTTATAAACGTCATGATAGTGTAACAGCATAACTGGCTTTGTTTTTATTAATGTCGAGGTTATTACCGTTACCATTCGATTTATTATTATAAGCTTGTTAACATTGTTATTTTATCCCACTTATTAGTATTAACTTCATTATTGTTATAATTATTATTATTATTGTTAATATTATTATTATCATTATTATTATTATTATTATTATTATTATTATTATTATTATTATTATTATTA
>JACYFF010031957.1:47131629-47145737 GCA_017589665.1 Selenicereus undatus
ATATATATACATATATATATATATATGTATGTATATATGTATGTGTGTATGTATGTATGTATGTATGTATGTATATGTATTACACATGCATACATACGTATACATGCATACATAGGTGTGTGTGTGCTGTTTGTGAGTTGTGTTGTTTATTGGTTTTTTTTGTTATTGTAGGGATCCTTGGCTGCTGGTAAAGGCATTGTTTGATCTATTTGGGGGGTGGGGGAGGGAGGCATGCTTCTTGCTTTTGGAGGAAAAAAAGTGAAAAAAATTTTAAATGGGAAAAAAGGTTTTGTATTTTTTTCTATTTTCAAGAGCATTGTGCGATTTTGATTGGTCTCAACCCGTTATGCCATACCTTTTAGCTTGGTTATAAGTATAATCTATGTGATAGACCTTTCTTTTGACATTCATTATAGAGAAAACTAGATTAACATTTGTAGATATCTCGTGAGACTTTGAGTCTCTATAGACCATTTGTTGCAGGTAGTCTTGTGTTTTATTTCATGTGTCTGTTTTGCATGATCACAATTTGTAGAGCTTGAATTAACTCTTTTCGAGATCACATTTCATGTGCATTTGATTGCGTGATGGAGGTATTCTTTGTTTTATTGCTAGCTACATAGGCCAAATAGCCATCTCGTGATTAATGTTTTACCCCTTTACTAGCCCCTGTAAGCCTTTAAATGATTTCTTTTATTGTGAACCCTCCTATCTAGCCCTTCGCCAAATGCTATGCTTATCCCTGTGCTGGGGCTTAATGAAGGGAGCTTCGCTTCAATGTTTGATGGTAAGCAAGTTTGTAGGTGATTGACGTATTTAGGTCCTTGATCTTGGGTTCTTTTGGTATGGATGAGTGGGGGCGGCATTGATTTGATATTGATGTTTCCCCCTCTTAGTTTGATGGATTGAGACTTGTTGGCAATTGAGTTTGAGATCTGTAATTGTTATGATTCTCCCTTGCCATTCAAGAGCTTTATTAAAGAAAAAATTCAAAAATAAAAAAATAAAAAGCAAGAAAAGTGGAGGGAAAAAACAAAGAAAATGTGTTTGGCATGGTATTGTGAATAATTGACTTTTGACTATCGCAATGTGTTTTCTACAAGATGTGTCCATATTGTGTTGGTGTGGTGTGTAGTAAGGTGAGCGGACAGTTATTATGCTGTTGGACATGTTTGGCGCTCCTTGGTCTCTTGACTTTTAGCTCCACATTTCGTAAATTACTTGTCCCTCTATCTCCCTTCTGCTTGAGCTCCATTACAATTTGCAACCCATGACAAGTCCTCTTGATCATCATCTGCATGTTGCATTGTAGTGGCAGAGAATTGAGAGACCTAGCAAATCTTTGTTAGATTAATTAGAATGAGTTTTGACTGCACCATAACATTACCTAAATACATGAATGGGAGCGTTTCCAATGTTCTTAAAGTGGGATATTATTGGTCATGCTCGCTCCCATTCATTAAGTTGGGTGTCAATTGGTATTTGGATGTCATTGATGGGGTATGAGAATGTTGATGTTGCATTCTGTTTCTATGTGGGTTGCTATATGGGTTATAAAAGTTATATGGTTGATTGAAGTGTGCACAGTTTTCTGCTTGTATATATATGTATTTTGCTTGTAAAACCAGAGAAATTAGTTGTTTTCGTTTCTCTTTCTCTTTTCATTTTTCAAGATTTTGAAGATATGTCTTTTGCAAACCATCATATGACTTTGCTTGTCCAATTGAGAGAACCAAGGGGTTTAAGTTGTTGCAAACACTAAATACAATTCTGAGTCCTACGCAATTGAGTTAGGTATCTAGGTTATAGTTTTATTTTCTTTTGTTTTACTAGAGGACGAACAATTGTTTAGGTGATGGGGTATTTGTTTATTGCAAAAATTTAGTATTTTATATGGCCTTAATCACTTTTTTTGGCTTGTTAATAATATAATTTTAATATTTTACATATCTTTATTTATGTTTGTGGGTAATAAAAACTCCCATTAAGTAGCAAGGTTGGCATGAAATTAAGAGGTTTCTAAGGCCCAAGTGCAAAACACAACAATTGGGGTAAAATTGCATGTCCTATACATTTTCTTGCACTAGTAATCTTGTGACATGGCTGGGTATGCCAAATGGCATGGCCATGTCCGTTGGCACAATTGGCTGTGTCATTTAGCACAAACACGTTTATTTCTTGTCGTTTTTTGGCATGTTTTCTAGTAGCAAACACAACACAACCATGCCACCTACTAACCCATATTGGAACCCATATTGGAGCCCTATTTTAGCTCAGTTTTCAAGACGTTAGAAAGAGTCATTTTGCTTTAGGTCTTGAGCGTTTGGTTCTTTGAGTTTATGTTAGCCTCTTAAAGCTCTACTCGGTGCGAATCAATTATGTTAGAATCATGTATGTTGTGGACACGATTTTTTGATTTCAAGATTCAAGATCTTCTATTCTTCTTTCCTTAATTTCATGGTTTCTAATTTAGTTGCTAGATTAAATGTTCTTTTTTTTCAGTTGTATCTTGATGTTTCATTGTGACCAAATTTGTCATCTTTACTTCTGATTAGCCCTTTAGATGGCTAGGCCTTAATCTCCCTTGTTTATGTTTGAATTTAGAGTTTTCTCTTATGCTTGCTAGGTGTTTGATGAATTGTTTAAAAAAGTCTTTATCTGTGTTTTTTAGGACATCATATTTTTGCTAAAAGGTTAGGTCAATTTTCTAGTGCAGATATGGAGGAGAACTAGGTTTTTTAATATGAAAATAGTCTAAATTCCTTACTATGTCTATACATGGCTAATGTTGTAATTTAATTAGGCTAACCCAATGAAAATAGGTTGTTAGAATAATTAGATTAGCCTCTAACCCTTGAAAAAGTGCTTCGATGGTCTTTGAAGGTACAACCAACTTTTTCTAAATATTATATGGGCTTTGATAGGTTATGATTGGCTTAGATTAATTGATTCATTAAGTGCACACATCACAACCTATGCTTTGTTTTAATATGTTTATGAGTTAGTTTAGTTTTCGTTATCATAGCTTTGTTCTGCCTAGCTTTGGTTCTCAAGATAACTCCGGTAGTTGAAAATACATCTCCGTGTGGATATGACCCATACTTGTCGGTGCCTAGCTATAATTACATTGTGTACTTGTAGTTTGAGCTTAGACATTAGCCAAGCATCATTCAATAATATAATCACATCTCACATACTCTTTCCCCCATTCTGATAAGCTACTCCTATTATATAAATCTCTAGAATGCTAATAGGGGTATTGGAGAAAGAACCAACCCAGGTCCTCTTAATAAACTAGCACCCCCTAAAAGAACCATTCCTCCTCAAACCATATCCTAATTCTCAAAACCTAGCATCCTTCAAATCTAACTCCACAAAATGACCATGAATTGCCTTCTTACTTCAAACTCAATCTTTACTCTTCAAATGTAAGGTCACGCGTATTCAATAAGGAGGATTACAAATTGTGGAGTATTCAAAGGAGAACCCTTTTTTTTTAATAGCCTAAGGTCTATTGGATGTGGCAGAGAAAGGGTATGATGAACCCTCTAATGAAGGAAAGAAAAAGGATCAAGAAGAAAAGCCATTATAGGATGAAAAGGGCATACAATCTCAAGAAAACAAGAAGAAATATCCCACTGCCCATACATACATCTGGTAAAACACTATCTTGAACAATTTCCTCTCGAATTACGACTTCCATAATGGACAAAGATGCATAGACCATTATAATATATAGACTTTGAGAAGGCAATATCTATCAAATGTCAAACTCTACGGATAGAATTTGAGCTTTCACTAATGGAAAAAGATAAGACTATTCAAACATTTTTTTTATCATGTCACTAACATAGTTAATAACATTGAAATGTATGGGACATGATTGAAGATGAAAGAGTTTACAAATGTTGCCAAGAAGTCAAGCATATTCAAACAAAACTGAAGCAACTAGGCAAGGAAACATGGAATATCACACAAGCTTGAAGGAGAACAAAATGATGCAAATATTAAGCCTACCACAAGCACTAAAAAGCGAGGGGTCCAACAAGGAGAATAAATGGTTACTTATCAAATTAGAAAAATTATATTTTTCTATGAAGAAAAGTGCTTAAATAATCAATTAATCTAGAAAAATCTACGTATGAATTTCTAAAGCTTAGATTATAGTTGGAAAAAGTAGATATTTCTTGTAAGTCAAGATATCAATTACAATATGACCCAGTCTAGAAGCTTAGATTATAGTTGGAAAAAGTAGATAGTTCTTATAAGTCAAGATGTCAATTACGATATGACCCAGTCTAGATAATTCTAGTGCATAGTAAAATATTAAGTTTTCATAAATGTACCATTCTAAGACAAGTATAAAAGGCATTAAATTTAGGCATTAGGGGTGGAGAAACAAGCTCACATGCAGGAGTAAATCCCTTCACCACATGTATCCATTTCCCTCTTGTAATATTCTTTGACTCTTTCTTTTAATAACAAGTTCTATTTTGATAATTTGGTTCACTCCGGTTCTGCTCCACTCTCGAAATTGTACATGGCATCAATGCATATGAAGCATGATTCATAATTGTTCTCCCACCAAAGTTGTACTCAACAAACATCATATTAATGCATGGCTGAAGGGATAGCCTAAGGTAGATTATTTCATAAGTTTAGGGTGTATTGTCTCTACCCACATCCCAAAAGAGGATTAAGAAAAACTAGGTGGTAAAAGAGAAATGTGCATCTTCATGGGCTATAATAATCATTCCAAATGCCATTGTCACTATAATCTTAAGACTAAGAAGATGATTATTTCAAGAGATGTTGTAGTCGATGAGGCATCCAATTGGAGTTGGCTAGACAATCCAGCCCAGTAATCAACACAACAAAATCTTCAAATCATGAAATCAAAGAAAGATGACCTCTTGAGTTAGCCCCATATTCACTAGCAAGCCCATCTTCAAGTGGATCAAATTCTTAAAGCTCAACTCCATAGACTACTTGCTCTTAACCCATTCATAGCTCTCAACTAGAAAGTCACTCTCCAACTTATGTACAAACTATGAATGTCACTAAGTAATCATAACACTCTTCAATAATCAGCCACAAACATTTTAAGATGTAGTTGAAGATGGTATTGTTTAGGCTCAAGATATAACAATTTCACTCATTAATTCACCTAGATTTTAGCTAGCAGTAATTGCTATATTAGGAATTTTAGTAGTTTTATTTGATTCTGTAGAATATAAAGAAAATTGCACACGTGGCAGATAATGATCCCAATGCAGAAAGTTAGGAACAAGACTCAGGGACCTAACTTGTAGAGCCATAAGGAGAAGAGGAATGAAGCACAATTGTGTTTAGCATGAAACATGCCTGAGTTAACCTGGACATCAAAGACGCAAGGTCGGATCGACCAGTCACATAAGTTGCAAGAGAAACAAACCAAGAAGAAAGGACAATAATTGAGGTGGTATGGTATGGCCATGCTAACTAGCATGGCCGTGTCGCCCTTACTCCTGCACTATTATTGTTGTTAAAATCCAAGGGAGTGGCATGGTCTGGTGACTGTTGTTACGTAAATATAGGGAAGTAGCATGGTCATATGTTATAGAGTGATTATTCATTCATACTCAACTGCCTTGTGACCTAGCAAACTCTATTCTAGACCCTTCGAGTTCGCTACTAAGCCTTCCTAATAGCTTAGTAAGTTAAGCAAACAAAGTAACAAGAGAGTCTAGAAGGGTTTGTAAGAATGTCTTTTATTAACTTGAGGCTTGGTTGATAATAAATGAACTTTCGTAGGTATATGTATAGCTTCCCCCTCCTCAATGGACGGTGGGCATCCATTTAATGCTATCACTATCATCAATCCTCTAAATCATTTCTCTTTAACATCTTCTACAATGTCTAGATATCATATTATAAATATCTAGGATGTTCTCCATGGAAGTGCCTAGATGTTCCTAGATTTCTACCAGCCTAGACCCTTGTGGAACATTGTGGAAACTATTTTAGAATATTCTAGTACCATATAACAGCCTTTAGAGTACTCTAGAAGATTCTGCGACACTCTAAAGGAGTTGGGACGGTCAAGAATATTCTTGTTCATTTTAGGAGGTTCTGCAACAATCGAAAAGATCCCAGAACAATTTTCAAGGCTTTAGAAGCCTAGCCCATTACGTTCTCCCCTGGCTAATCGAGTGATGCCCTCAGTGTGCACCTAATCAGAAGATGACCTTGTTGCATGCGATCCCTCTATCATGGGTGTGAAAGGGTTGTTTCAATGTGGGCACTTAGACATCGCAAAGCAAGCACATGACCTTAGTGTTGAAGAATCATCATTTCCACCTTCCTTCCATTTGCCTCTGTCCTTCCATTTGCCTCTGTCGTTCAAAGGCTTCTCTTTGTTGGAATATGAAAGTGGGCATTGTCCCACATTGTTAAAAATATAAAGAATATGAAAGTAGGTGTTGTCTCACATTGATAAAATTGAAGGGCTTGAATATGTATATAAGCTTGTGAGTTACTCCACCCATCACCAATTGGTTTTGGGATGGAATCTCATTTGAACTTATATGCATGTCTCTTTATTTAAAAGCTCAATCAATATATAAAATTTAACAAAGTATCAGAGTCTTTCGATCAAGAGGTCTCGAGTTCGAATCTCAGCTGCCCCCATATTGATTTATTGCGCAAGATATGGGAAGCCTTTACAGCATCCACGCTTTAGGGCCAGAGGACATTCGCGTGAGGGCATGTGTTAGAATATAAACATATTCTTAGGTCTTCAACCATAAGCTTAAGCTTTTAGTTGAAATAGTTTTGAACATGGTATTAAAGCAAGGTTGCTCGATCTTGATTTGTCACAATCCCCGTTTGATTAAAATTGTGTACACGTGTTGGGTCCTGTTAGTAGCCCACACATGAGGGGGCATGTTGGAGTATGAAAGTGGTCATTGTCCCACATTGATAAAAATATAAAGAATATGAAAGTGGGTGTTGTCCCACATTGATAAAATTAAAGGGCTTGAGCATGTATATAAGCTTGTGAGTTACTCCACCCATTACCAATTAGTTTTGGGATGGAATCTCATTTAAGCTTTATATGCATGACTCTTTGTTTAAAAGCCCAATCGATATATAAAATTTAAAATTTAACACTTTCTCTTGCGTGACTCGTCTAGTCCTCCCCACCCATGTTGTCATTATAGGGTGCCTCACCCCGTATCGTTTGTGCCTCATCCTTGATATCCTTCGCCTCAAGGTAGGCTTTCAATCTTCGTAAGAAGTTATTAATCTTCCTAGCATTCCTTGCCACATTATAGTTTAGAGGCTTAAGATAATTGACCTTGAAGATCATTATACCTTTCTCCTTGGTTAATTGTGACCTCATGGGCTTCCACCTGTTTCGAAAAATCCTCCATCACTATGTTTGAATCACCTTGCGTCTCCCCTTGAGGCTTCTTGTTTCCCCCTTGACCTCTAGTTCCATGTCATGGGCAATCCTACGCATTAAGGCGAACATGGTAGCATTGATCTCTGCCAGCCTCTCCTTGACAAAGGTGACTAAGTCATTCTTGTTCTTCTTCACCTGCTTACCACCTTGCTGGTTGTTGGGAAAAGCCTCCCTTGAGCTTGACATGGTCTTTCCTAAAGGTATTTCCTAAACTTTGGGCTCTGTTACCAATTGTCGTGGGTGACTCTTCACTTGAACTTAACTCTCGTGCAGCCTAAAAAACTCCACTCGAGACCCTTTATTACTTTAAGGCTTTAGCTTAGTCAGTCAAGCAAGCAAAGTAACAAGAAAATAAAGAGTTTGAGAGAACACCTTTATTGCTTTAAGGATTGGTTGATTACAACAAATGAACCTTCGTTAGGGGTGTTTATAGCCTTTTATCTCCTCAATGGCGGGTGAAAAATGATTTATTATTAGAAGTATCTAAAATATTCTTTATACAAGTATCTAGACATTCATAAGTATTTACAAACCTATAATCTTGTAGAACATTCTAGCGAGTACTCTAAAATATTCATCTGTGACCTAGAAGACTCTTAGAGTATTCCGGAAGCTTTCACATCACTCGAGAAGATTCTGAAACAGTTTAGAAAATTCTAATACGTTCCAAAATGTTTCAGTATAATCCAGAAGCTAGTATAATCTAGAAGATCCCAAAACAATTTTGTAGACTTTAAAAGCCTAACCGGTGACACAAGGCAAGCAACGCGTGTCATGCAACACATATTTCTGAAGGAATCCATTTCCATTTAGGAGAGGATGCATCTCTTTATGGAAGAACGCTTAATGGAGAGTCACTAAGTTTGTTTTAATAACTAACTCTAAGTAACTTGCCTCTTTGTTAGTCGTCTCTGTTCATTTTAAGTAATTAATTAAAATTACGTATTATTTGATATGCCTCTTCATAATTATAGCAAATTTCCATTTTTATGGAAATTACTCCAACAGCGTACAGACGAGCTATGTACGTCGTTTGCAATCAGTGAGAAAATCGAGAACTTCCTTCGCCCTCTCTCGCGTTCCTGACACTGTTTACTTTTCGTTCATCTTAATTAATGTACCTAAGCTAAACTATAAGCAATGTGCCTAAAAGGCCACATATAATAGATTTTCTCCAATCTAACAGCAGAATTATTTATATCTGGTCAAAGTATAAGTTGTGACCAAATTTCTTCAGATCAATTTAGGCTTACAATGCCGGCACCGCTAACATAAGCAAATTCAAGATATCGACGAACAACACTTGATATCGCATTTTCACGCTTCTGTTTTGAAGGCTAACTTATATCTGCTGGATGGTCTGTGAGCTAAGGAAGGAGAGGATGCGTTGATTAACCTCTTGTGGCAATTGTTCTTGAATGAAATGATTTCCTTCTGGGACGAAGATGACTTCTAGATTGGGCACAAATTTCTTAACGATTCCGCTTCGTATGTAATCCTCCATGCCGGGGAATTTCAATACATAATCTTTTTCACCCATGATAAGCAAGGCCGGAACCATCACAGTTGGATTTTCAACATCAATATTATTGTTCATGCTCCTGCATCAAAGGCAAACTGATATGAGGCTTTTACATGGGTACAGAGAAAAGGCTTGAGCTAGCATTAGAAGTTATTTTATTTGATTCTTTCGACATCTCACTAGATTTTCCAAAACTAATATGTGGTGTGAAACCTGACGCAATTTATTATGTACAATTCTCAATTGTCCACCCACGCCCACCATCAGTTGCAAATTATACAGAACGTGTGCCGATTCAACATTAATTATAATTAGCACTAATAGTAGAAATGGGTGAGTAGTGGAGCGGCAAGGATGTTTTACTCAAACTGGTGAGGTCATGGGTTCAATTCATGGTAAAAGCAAAGCTTATTTTTTTACTTATTATTCTTTTCGTCCTACAAATCTTTTAAGCGTCTTTAAAAAAAAAATCCTAATTTTTTTTTATTCTTCCCTTAAAATATTAAGGCATACACTTGTATTTACATTATGGATCTACGTTCACTATTTTTGTATAAAAATTCTAATTTTAAGATAAATATTAATTTAAAATTTGTATATTTATTATCCGTATTTTTACTCAATAGAAGCATATAATATAATACAAATATAATCCAACTCACTAAAAGTATGTCATAACTCACTAAATATAAGTCATAACTCACTAAAAGATGAATATATCATACCTTAGAATATCAACAAAAAAGTATATGTGCTAGCCAAAATTGGATACTATATTGTTTGTTCACTCATTTTTTGTTATGAATGATTTGTATTCAACGCTAAATCATATTAGTCACAAAATATACTTTATAGCTCACCAAATATCTATTATAGCTCACTAAATAAATAACATAGCTCACTAAAAAGAATAGTATAGATAGCCAACACATAATATTGTCAAGTTCTTGGGTTATGTTACAACTCAATTATTTTTTACTATGACATAAGAGTGTTTGCATTATATTTTGTGAGTATAATAGAAATGTAGTGAATTAATTAAATATACTCCAACTCACTAAATATATATCATAACTCACTAAATATATGTCATAGCTCACTAAAAAAATATAGACAACTAGAATATAGTTTAATGAGTTTCAGATGCACTATTATACTATTTTTTATTATGGCATGAATGCATTCATATTATACACATTTAGTCAGTATAATACAAATATAATTCAGCTCACTAAAAGTATGTCATAGCTCACTAGAAGAGTGAATATATCATACCTTAAAATATGAACAAAAAAGTATATGTGCTAACCAAAATTATGTACTATATTGTCAAGTTTTTGGGTTATGTGTTACAAATCAATTATTTTTTACTATGACATAACGGTGTTTGTATTATATTTTGTAAGTATAATAGAATTGTAGTGAATTAATTAAATATAGTCCAACTCACTAAATATATGTCCTCACTCACTAAATATATGACATAACTCACTAAATATATGTCACAGCTCACTAAAAAAATAAAGACAACTACAATATAATTTAGTCAATTTCAGATGCGCAATAACTTTTTTTTAGTACAATAGCACATTTTAATAAATTATATAGTATTTTTACTAAGTGAAACTTATGGTACACAAGATGCATTGGTTTGATCTATCCACTTACTAAAAGTATGTATTAGCTCACTAAAATTATGTCGCAACTCACTAAGTATTGTCATGAGTAGACATAGCAAAAACTGACCCGACCCAAAAATTCAACCCGAACCCGCTCAAAAGTGTTGGGTTTTGAACCCAATTTTCTCAACCCGAACTTGAAATAAACCCAACTCCAAAAATCCGTAAATTTTTGGGCCAAACCTGACCCGAACCCGAACTCGACTGGTTGACCCAAATATTATATACTTACTTTTTACTTTCTTTATTTTTTTCCTCTTAACAATAATAGTTTTTCATTGTAACGAATCGTGTAGAAAGACATTATACAATTATCACATCCCTTCGCAAATTAAATAATAGTTCCCGTTTTTTCTAATAAAATAACGCCATATACAACTTATAAATTATACAATTTTAGAAAATGGCCATGGAACATCGAATTATTAAACAGTCTATTAACAAGTCAAACCGCTCTGACAAGTTAACATGCTTTAGAAGGGCCGACCCATGAAAGACCCGATCAATTATTAATATTTTAATATGTAGATCAACCTATCCAAACGTGACTCATTGTTTACCCGCACATGAGTTTCATATATCATGCTGAAAAGTTTGAATATTTTTGATATTCTTTGAAAAAATTACAATTACAACGTTTCTTCATTAAATACAGACAATTTTAAGTAATAAATATGCCGAATTTTTGAATTTGACAAAAAAAAAATAACCAACTAAAAAGGCGTTTTAAACCTGTTGGGTTGATCCGAAACCTGTAAAACTGAAACACACCCGCCCGTATTTTACCTGAATTTGAAATATACCCGACCGGTATTTTACTCGAATTCAAGTATACCTGACCCGTATTTGACTTGCCCGATCAAATTGACAGGTCTAGTAGTAAGCTATATATTTTTAGTGGACTAAAATTCAATTGTACAATTGCTTCTATAGTATTGTGGTGAGTAATACATTTTTAGTGAGTTAAAATTCGATTGTACAATTGTTTCTGTTCAATCGGTTGTATGATAGAACTCAGTAAATAAATATTATAACTGACTAAAAAAATATATATAATTGGAATATAATTTAGTGAGTTTTATATTCACAACAATAGTTTTTTTTTTAGTACATTAGCACATTTAATAAGTTATATAGTATTTTTACTAAGTGAAATTTGGGTACATAAGATACATTAGTTTCAGCATATCTGCTCACTAAAAGTACCTATCAGCTTACTAAAATTGTGTTTCAGCTCACTAAAATATTTTAGTGAGTTATACATTATTTTTAGTGAGTGAAACTGAATGCACAACAACATATTTTAATGAACTATATGGTATTTTTAGTGAGCTGAAATCCGACAGTTTTCTTTACTTTTTGCACGTAGCGCGCTATATTGGCAATTTGTGGGTCCGATTGTACAATTGTATTTGTACAAATGGATCGACCATATACCAACTGAAAACCTGAACTAAAAGATCCAACCCATACCCGACTGCACACTTGAAGTGGCTAACCGAATCTAGACTTAACGCACGAATTGAGGGACCCCAAGTTCGTATGCAAATTTTTTTTCCTTTTGTTAGAAGACAAGTTTATAGATCAAACATGAAATAACCCAATTCAACTTGATTCGACCAAAGGCAAATCGAAATCTTGCGACTCCAAAGCATCATTCAATCCAAAATTAAGCCCACATAAACCCCAACAGACCACCCGTTTTAAGAGTCTAATCATTACCAGCTTCATTGATATCAGTAATCCATTGGTATTTGTTGGACCTCATAAACAGCACCCTAGCCAAGTTTAAGGTCAAGTTAATTTTGGATCAAATTGATGATACGTTCAGGTCACCTGATCTTCAGGCATCAAATTTCGTTCTTTTGATGCCCATTACAAGAATGTAGTCCATATATATATATATATGGTCAGCAAATTTCAGGCTGGTTGATCAATTTGGGAGTGGTAAAATTAGAGTGAGACAAAAATTGGGTTGCCTTGTTTCTAACTAGGTGGTTTGAGTTAGGCTTGACCTTTCATCAGGACGGTAGGTTGGTTTTTTGTCTTGCCATATATTCAAAGATTAAATGCCAAAATCACCTGTATGGAACTTGCAGTGCTGTGCGAAATCCCGACTTCTCATACAAATCTGCATAGACTGAGAGGTCTTGCTCAGAGAACCAAGGGGGTAGAGGAGTGTTTGGAGGGACTAGATCCATTATCTCCTGATCATCCCTTGCAATCTGAAGCTCACTCCAACAAAACATAATGTAGATATTCCTTATAACTGTTTTGACATCAACCCGACCAAAATCTGCTTCTGCCCTTCCTGGCTCCTATTAAATGCAGAATTGCTATTAGTGTTTCAAACACAATATGTTTGTGCTTTATCTAATGTATGATCACATGGTTACCTGCCAACGCGGTATGTAGAAGCCCTTTGGATATACATCCCTTTTCAAGCCAGCGAGACCCGGTAAAATGAAAGGAGTACCTAAGGTAATGAAACCGTGCAATTTCTCTGGGTGGAGTACTGCTATCACACTGATTATAATAGGCGCAAAGTCTTTCCCCACAAGAAAAACCTGCTCCGACAACGGTAGTTTGATCACTCTAATTTATTTTTTCTTTTTCTTGGGACAACCATTTCATGGAGTTACTAGGAATTGTATGTTCCATCAGAGCATAGCCCTTCCTCCACACAACAAAAACCAAAAAAAGAAGTAACAAAGGGGGGAAAAAAAAGACAAGAGATTGTGCGTACGGACATTGTGGACCTTATGGACTGTGATTTATACCAAACATAAATGTTGGAAGATCTAACCAAGTCCTATGTCAAATCATGCACCAATTCCTTTCCTATGTCAAGTTTTGTCAAATCATGCACCAATTCCTTTCCTATGTTGAGTTTTGACAAATTTATTAAGCAAAACCCATCTCCACATATTGCAGCTCATAGGCCTTGTATACTTAGCTGGCTCATACGCAATTGGGTTGTTCTAGCTCAACTTAGAACTTCATCGATAGACACCACAATTCCAAAATCACGGCCTTTCATGATTTGGTTTTTAAAGCCTTGTTGGTCGGTCGAAAACAAACTAACAAAAATAAGCAATGAAATAATATCAATTTTCAAAGCAGTGACAACCCCACAACATAATTATCGTTCTTTTGTAGTCGCTATCTTTTCTAGTTTTTTTTTTTTCCATTTAAAGTACTTGCATTTGCACTATAATTTATCTACCAACTATTTATCACAAAATTCTCCACTACGCGAGACATTCTTTTATTGGCAAAGTTTGGCAATTAATTCACCATATTTGCATTTAGTTACACCAATGAAAATTATTTCAAGGTCAAAGTTTTACTAATTACAACATAAGCCATGCAAAAAGTTGTGTTTTTAAACCATACATACATATATATATATATATATATATATATATATATATACATATATATATATATATATATATAT
>JACYFF010031957.1:47166786-47184599 GCA_017589665.1 Selenicereus undatus
CCCCCAAAAAAAAAACGGCCCTGTCGAGCTGACTACGACTCCACAAAAAAAGGAATGAATTAATGAACAGATTACCTTGGGGATGCCCAATGAGTCAAGTAAACCAATGACATCCTCAGCAAAGTCACTGAAGGTCGACTTCTCCGGCTCAGCTGGCAGATCAGATAAGCCATAGCCTCTGAAGTCCATGGCAATGGCTCGATAACCCGCTTTAGCCACAGCTATCATTTGGTGCCTCCATGAGTACCAGATTTCTGGGAAACCATGCAGGAATAGCACTACCTTGGGACCTGCATATCCAACCAACCTCAAAATCAAACAAGACTAATATATCAGAATCAAAACTATGGTTACAACTTACAACAAATATCTTTCAGATTACCCAATGGTGTATAATGGTCACTACTTCTTGCACAATTAGCCTAATTTGGCTTTGGATCGCTCGATCCCCATATGCAGAGGCTGAGGCTGAGAAGCATTCTTGGTAACTATGGTCCTAATGGGTTTAGAATGTCAGACGCAAAACTTTTGTAGCTTACCCGTACGATTAATTCGTGTAGAGCCTTTTTAATTTCTACTTCAAAAGCTGTAGCAAATAGCACGATAAGCTAATATAAAGAGAGGGTATTTAGGGCGGGGGGTTGCTGATTGGGTAGCACTAAAGGTGCCTAACCTGATCCAATCTCAGCTATGTGTAGCTTGAGGCCCCGAACTTCAACATGCTTGTGTTGTATTTCCTCCATGGATAACGGTGAGAGTAGCTTGAGAGTGTTTCTTGCAATTTTAAGGCCTTTTTTTTGCAGGTGTGAGTGACCAAATTCAGGGAAAGGGTAGTAGTATAATTAGGTCTGTCCTCGGAATCCTTTTTCTATGGAGTAATATAGCCTAACCTGTGTGAACCGTGGGTGGCGGCTGGCGGTTTGTCTCATTTTTGGTGGGGCTATGGTTGAAAAGTAATATTATTTCCATTGTAAAATATCTCCCCTTGCGTTGTGTAGTTGGCTCATCCAAAACTTTTGGGATTCATTTAGAAAATTGGATTTACATTTCATCGTGAAAGACTCTCCTACTCCCTTTTTCTCCCAAAAATAATAAGAAAATTGCATCTGTTTTTTTTTTTCTTTTTGGGTCAGCAAATTGGCATCTGTTAAAGATTATAAACATTTTTTTTTTGGTAAAAAAGATAAACAATACAATCTAAAAAGCCCTTCTCGCAAAGGTTCTTCCTAAATTATCCTCTACGAGGATGCGACTAAAGTCCCAATAAGGAACCACATCCCACACAATTGTGGAATGAAGAGATAAACACAATTTAACCAACAAATCTGTTACTGTGTTGCCTTGCCCAAAAATATGATTAATAATAACATGATCGAACTTAGAAAGATATGTAATAATATCTTGAATAAGCACTTGAATCTCCCATGGGATTTGAACTTTTCCTAGCACGGCTTGGATGAGAATATTGTTGTCTCCTTCAATATGAATATTAGTAAATCCTGCTTGTACTGCTGCTTTGATTTCATTTCGCATAGCTGTTGCTTCCGCTACCAAAACTAATGATGCTTCCAATGTGAATGTCGATGCTTGGATAAACTTCCCTTCCCAATTGCGAATGATAAAATCTACTGGTGCACCTTGTGATGATTTGGATCCATCAAAGTTAATTTTGATGAGCCCACCTCGTGACTTCCTCCAAGCTACCCAATTTGAGTCTTCTTACGGCTGGAGGCTGGAAGATTTGGGTTTGGTGGGTAAAATGTTTGTGTGAACCTATGTCTAATACTTCATTCGGCGCTAGCTTTTTTAGCTCTTATCAAAGTAATTCCTGGATTAGGTGATTCATTGCGAAAAACCATACTATTCCTTGATTTCCATATACTCCACAGTAGTGTGACTACTCTACCCAATTTGACAATAGGACCTGCAGTTCTGGCAGTAGAAAGCATCTGCAAGACTGTGAGTTGTCGCCTAAACATGAGATTTGTATTAATCCATCTATGAAAAGTTGCTAATCTCCAACAGTCTTGTGCAGCATTGTAATGTAAAAACATATGATCTGCATCTTCAATCTCACCTTGACAAAAAGGACAAAGGGGATCAATATTCACACCTCTTTTAGACAGAGTTTCTCTTGTAGGTAGGGACATATGACAAAGTTGCCAAAGAAAATTTTTTAGCTTCGACATAATATCTAATTTCCAAATCCAGCTGTACTCCCAAACACGTGGATTAACCAGGTTAAATCCATGTGCTGCCCAAGTCGTTATCTTAGTGAAAAATTCTTCATTTCTAGATAAACCCCAACATATAGAGTCAGGAAAAGAATGAGTAGGAATTGAAGTTGCAAGAATCAACTGCAATTGGACTAGATCCATAAAAGAGTTAAGTCTTGAAATATCCCATTCTTTTTTTCTTCTAATAAACTGTGATACCTTAAGTGACGTATCGATGAGGGAATGATCCGTTACCTTAAGCAAATTAGCCACACTATCATTGGCACACCAATTGTCAAGCCAGAATTTAATATTTGTCCCATTGCCAACTTTCCACCTCACTTCTTTTCGAAATTGTTGTCGATTCTTAAGTATACACTTCCATGCCCAAGGATCCATTTTCTTTGGTTCCACAACAAAAAAATTTTCATCAAGTTGGTACTTTGCTTGCATTTGTTCCACCTAAAGGCTCTGATTGTAGAATAGTTTCCAAGTTAATTTACTTAAAAATGTACTATTAAGTGCTTCCATTTTTGTAAGACCAAGTCCTCGTGCCTTTTTTGGTCTACACACCTTTTCCTAGGATACCATAGGTAGTCCTTTATTTTCATGAGACTTTTCCCAAAAAAACTCTACTAATTTTATCAATCTATTTATTTGTTTCTTTGGGCAGCTAAAAGCATTGCATCGAATGTGCAGGCATTGATTCTATGTTGGTTTGAATTAGTGCAACTCTTCCCACTTTAGAGACATGTCGTATTTTCCATGATTACAATTTGTCTGCTATTCTGTTAACTAGTTCTGAAAAGGTCTTTATTTTTAGTCTACCCTTAAAAACCAGGCATCCAAGATACTTACCAAGGTTGTCTTGGTGCGTTATGTTAAAAATGGATGACATGATTCGTTTGTCATGGGCTGATGCATTACTAGAAAATGTTAGTGATGATTTATGAAAGTTAATGAATTGTCCAGAATTTTGGCAAAAATTATTCAGCACAGAGCTTAACTGACGACAAGATTTAAGATTAGTTCTGCAAAAAAGGAGACTATCATCAGCAAAAAGTATACATGGAATGTTGGATGCTCTAGGAGCAATCTTGACACCAAGTCCACATTTCTTTCTACATATTTTCTTACGTAAAGTCCTAGTTAGAACCTCCATGCAGATAATAAAAAGATATGGGGAAAGAGGGTCCAGTTGTTGGATGCCTTTGGTTGGTGTAAAGAAACCACATACATTATCATTCACAATCACAGAGTACGAGACTATCGAAATGTATTCTTTAATCAATTCAATTCACTTTGGATGAAAACCTAATCTATGCAGTGCATCGAATAAGAATTCCCATTCTATTCTATCATAAGCCTTTTCCATATCTAGTTTGAGCGCTACCCAGGCCTTCTTACCTTTCATATTTCTGAATTTATTCATGATCTCATGCGTAAGCAAATTATTATCATGCATGGAACGTTTTGGTACAAAAGCAGTTTGGACAGGGTCAATTATATTGTGCAAAATCGGCCTCATCCTATTAGCTAAAATTTTTTAAACAATCTTATAAATGGTGTTGCAAAGACTAATAGGTTGAAACTGATTGGTCATTGTTGGATTATTAACTTTCGGAATTAAAGCAATAAGCGTATGATTAATCTATTTGAGGAGCTTACCCTCATCAAAAAAAGATCTTATCGCCTTGCGAACATCATCTTTGACAATATGCCAATGGTTTTGGAAAAAAGCTACTCCAAAAGCATCAGGCCCTGGAGCTTTAAATCTATCCATTTGAAAAACATCTTTAATTTCCGAATCTTGGATAGGTTCTAATAATTTTTCATTGTCATCTAGTGTGACTGAGTTAAACATATAAAGTTGTATACTATAGGTACTTGCTTGGCCTGATTTAAGTCTGGCCGTAAAATCATTAACAAACATACTTTCAATCTCGGAAGACTCATCAACCCATACTCCCGAAGTATCTTTGAGTTTCATAATTTTGCTTCTGGTCTTTCTTGCCTTCATGGTATGGTGAAAAAAGTGGGAGTTCCTATCGTCATTGACAAGCCAATCTTTTCTTGCCATTTTTCCCCAATATTTTTGATTGAACAAATGTTTCTTTTCTCTTTTCTTGATAAGTCTATAATGCCAGTTGTTTAATCGAGCATTATTCAGATCCTGCACTAATTTTGTTTCAACTAGAAGCAACTTCTCAGCATTTCTTTCAAGTTTACTTTTAAAATCACCAAAGGTAATCTTACTCCACGATTTAAGATCCAATTTAACTTTTTTGAGCTTTTGAACTACACGATACATTGGAGTACCTTGAACTCTCAATTGCCAATTTTTCTTAACTACATTATGTGTTTCCTGATGTTGTGCCGTTGAATGCTGATATTTAAAATTAGTGCCCCACCAAGGGGGATGTGTTGGCTCTGTGTTGAGCAAGACAAAGGCATGGTTAGAACACGTAAATAGACCATTAGTTACTAGATAAGGGAATAAGTGTTCACAATCCTCCCTAAAGATCACTCTATTCAGTTTTTCGTAAACAAGTTGCCCTTGCAAAAAAAATTTCCAAGTAAATACTCTCCCTTGGACATGGGCATCAATGCTTTTGGCGTGATCCAAAATATCAATAAGACTTTGTGCTCTAACAATTGTCATAGTAGCTCCTCCAACCTTATATGAGGATTGGAGCAATTCATTAAAATCTCTAATAATGCACCAAGGTAGGTTAATAGACTCATTGAGTTGCTTGAGGTGAAGCCAGAAGGCATCCTTATCTCTATCCTGAGCAGGAGCATAAATTGCTGTCAATAGGTAACTTTCTTGCTCTTCACTTTTGTTGCTTAACACTACGTTAATTAGTTCTAAGTTAGATTAGATTTTATTTTACGGTGATCTTTGACAAATGTTGGGAAATCATGTGACCATGATGTGCTAAGGGTCATGTCAAGCCCCCTGATCACCCATTGGATGTGTTTTGTGTGCATTACTTGCTAGTTTTCTTGTTAATAAATATGTTTGTTCAACTCCTTTTAATTGTATCTTATTTGATGCTTTTATTTATAGTGTAGTTGAATAGACTTTAATATTAGAGTAATTTAGGGTAGATAATCAAACTAAGACCTCCTCTATAATTGGGTCAAAAGCTAAGTAAATTCCCCATCGTCTCAATGGACGACATCTCTTATCACTCTCAAACTATACCAATCAAGAAAGAGTTTTAATATGACGCAAATAATCCTCTATAAATTGATTAGGTCCCTTGGATACATTAGTGAGCATACACTTAAGATCTAGTGCTCTAGCCAAACTAGCAATATTAAAGAGAGAAGCAAGATGCTACCAAAATTGGTAGAGCATGCAATATATTACGTGCCTGACATAAAGTATCCTTATAAATAATAGAAAAAATGCATGCTTGAATAAGTTGATTAGCCTGTAACTAATATGAGTAGGCCGAATTTGGTTGAGTAACACACGAAGCCACCAAAATAGTTAGGGTCGGTTAGTCCCATCAAGCATACCTTGGAGTTGATGCATAATCACAAACAGGGTAAATTGGGTTTGTTGCGACAAATAGTCATCAACAGAGGCAAGAACCGTGGTGAGATAGGTTGTGATGTTAACAATCCAAAATGATGGAGGAAGGGGCGGTAAGCCACTCTTGTGACTCGGGATAAATGCGGACAATGACCAAGACCCATCAAGGCAACCATTGGTAGGATAACTGGAGGAGGAAAAGGAGTGGGGAAAATAGATCAATCTAACTCGAGTACCATAAGGACATGCTAGGTAGATGCCACATCAAGGGAATGGAGAGATAAGGAATAGTTTGTTGTAATTGAGTCCAAGTGATGCCGACGGAAAGGGCAGCTACAGATGACAGGATCAAATATGGGGTGGTTGTGTAGGAGGAGGGAAGATGAATTATTTAGAGCTGAAAGAGGAACCACCATCCTCAGTGGACATAAATGGAGTTATCAGGCAGACACCAGCATGGAGGGAAGCACCTACAAGTGCACGATGTCTAAGATCTGGACAGACGCGGCGATCATGGTGGCAGTAGATGTGAAGTCTGGCATGAGCATGCATGGTAGAGCTAGGGTTAGGGTTTTGGAGAGGAAACTTTAGAGGGAAGAAAGAGAGGGCCTCGGTTAGAATTTTAGGGTTTTAGGAGTGAACCCACTCTAGTACCATGTGAGATTCAGGAGTAGGAAAAGCACACCCAACCCTAGGAGTCTTGAGTTATATTTATAAGAGATTGTGTAATTGTAGAAGTATAATATTATCCCGAGACTCTATTATAATGCATTGTAAAATCTCCTTTATATTAGGCATGAAAAAATTTACAATTGTCACAAACTTTTTTATCCCTCAAATGCTTTCATTGAAATGTCTAATGGTCTTTTTGGTATCGATAGAGTATTACTAACAAACCTATCTCTCTCCCTCCCCCCTCATTCCCTTGCTACTACAGTTGGTAATGAGGGTTTTTAATTATTTTTAATTCATTTAAATTAGTGTACCAACAAAATGAACAACTCCCCCGCCCAACTCCCCAAAGCAAACAACCCTAATTTTAGCATCAAAGTCCTAATTTTACGTAATTGTTTCTTTCTTTTAGTTTTATCCCTCTGTTTCAATTCTTTCTAATGATACCCCCTAAGTTTAATCCAGAATAGAACCATGCTGAGCGAACAGAACACAACATTCTCAAAATCTTTTCACTTTGTCTCAATTTTATTAGTCGTAAATGACATACTTCATGGAAAAGAAAACCTAGCAAGTTATGGGAATTCATTGTCGAATCAGGGACAAAAATTTAAGGATCGCTTCCATGCTCGAATAAATAGTTTTTGTCGTAGTGAAATGTATGTAATAATCTTACATTATGTCTTATTATCAAACTACAAATTCTAACAATATACAAGGACCTATGCATCAAATTTATTAATATATGACATGTATGTACATATTTAACTAACTTAATCATGATCTATTTAAATACATAGGAAAACTCAATTTACTAATTACTTATAATTTGTACTACCAAATAATTGTGCTTTAAATTTGAAAGACTATTAATTTCAAAAAAATAAAAAATAGATTTGTGCTTCAGATGAAATATTAGATGATTTATTATTTTGAGTATATTCACTATAGACAAAAACTCAAACAATATTCCATGCTTCGCACGGGAGGAGACATAATAGTGTTAAATTACAGAGTTATGATAATTATAACAAATTAAAAACTCATAAGATTGTCTATGTAACAAGTTGGTATAGCAATGTAAGTCTGTATATAAATTAAAACAGAACAAACTCCACTAGTCTTTTGACATATGTGACCTCATAAACTTTTTAAACCAATAATAATTTTTTTTAAAAAAAATTCCCTCATATTAATACCATAATTAATGCCATTCTAAAAATCCAATTGAAGATGTTGTTTCTATAGTGAGAAGTAGTAGAGGTACTAAAATTACTGAAGAGGCCCTAGCATTACTATTATCGATCCTTGTCATATCTTAAGTAACCAAGACTCAATCATGGAGGGGAATGTCGTTCAAATAGTTGGGGAACCACCTATCCCAAATGGATAGTATACTTTGTTTGAATGTAAGAGGTGTAAAGGGACCCAAGAAACAACTCGATTTGAAGCAATTTATAGCTCAGAATAAGGTTGGGTTACTTGCTATGGTGGAGACAAAAATTGGGGAGAAAATTTCACTTTTGCTTATGATAATATGTTCCCTAGTTGGGGTTCATTAATCAATAATAGTGTTATAGGTTATTTAGCTTCATCTGCCGTGCGTATGCGTATGTTATAACCAACTCGAGCTGGTCAGTTGGAATTGGCGGGAAAGTTGGTTAGTTTGTTTAGGGAGCAATTGGGTTGTTAAATGAAGAGTGAATTGTCTGTAAGGAGGCATATGAGTAATATTACGATCTACCCCATTATCCTATCTCTCTACCTCTATGTGTTCATTTCTCTCAGTAGCTCACACTAGAGCTTCTTGCCTCCCATTCTCAAAGTTCCCTTTCTCCATCAACCTTTGGGTAATTGCCTGAATAGAAGGTAACATTGGTATCAAAGCATTTGAATCCTGGCTAAAACGAGAAGTCGAAAACAACTCGATGGTGCATCGAATTCGTCAAGCATGGAAACCCAACTCAAGGCCTTGTTGGAAAAGCAATTAGAGGCGCAGAACCAAAAGATTGCTGAAATGAGCAATGTCCAGCAGAAATTGCTCGAAAAGATAATGTATCTCATGAAGGACAAGAATGTAGAGGTAAACGATGAAATCTCTAGTCATTCTGATCGGACTTCCTTTAAATTCTTGCATAAGCTAGAGTTCCCCAACTTCGATGGAACAAACCCCAGAAATTGGGTAAGAAAATGTTCCAGGTATTTCTTGCTGTGTAAAATCCCTGAGTCACAGCGAGTGGATGTTGCTTCGATTCATTTGGTGGGAAGAGCTGAGACGTGGTTCGCAAGTTATATTGTTGTCAAAAAACAAGTGGATTGGAGTGACTTTTTTGTTGATGTTTGTAGTCGTTTCAAAGAAGAATTGGATGGTAAGGTGGTGAAAGATTTTCATAAACTCCATCAATGGGGATCTGTGGATGAATATCTGGAGAAGTTTGAGGTGTTTAAATCTTTAATGCTGTAAAAAACACCAGTGCTGCCTGATGATTACTTTATACCCAGTTTTGTGGCAGGGCTTAAACCCCACTTGAAACCTTTTGTAAAGGCTCTCAACCCCTTATCGTTAGATGATGCAGTTCAGTTTGCAAGGCTTCAGGAGGAAGCTACTGAAGCTTTAAAAGTGAACAAGAATCTGGTGGGGGCAAAATCCCCATTGCTACCCACACCCTAATCAGTAACCTCAGGCTCAAATCCAAATTCCAAATCATTTGGGAGTGGGTCTAGCCATGGAGCTACTTACAGTGGTTCGTCTGCTTCTAGTGTGGCCAAACTAGCTAGCCAAAGTTTTAGCCCTACAAGAGTAATTACTGTAGCAAAAAGAGCAGATAAAATTTCTAAAGGATTGTGTTACTTTTGTGACCAACCATATGAAAGAGGACACAAATGTCCAACCAAGAAGTCACAACTATTTTTGGTTGAGGTTCCTGCAGAAGTTGATGAGGATGAAGGTGTAGATGAGCATGATGATTCTACTGAGGTAGAAGGGCACCCAGTTGGATTCGAGTTGGTTGAAACAGAACCATGCATATCCTTGCAAGCTATAAATGGTGTCCAAGGGTTCCAGACTAGGAGGGTCACAGGCCATGTGGGAAAAAAATCCATTTAGATTCTGGTGGATTCTAGTAGCACCCACAATTTTATAAATGTAGGCTAGCTCAAAAGTTGGGTTTTAAGATGGAGCCTATTCATATACAAACTATATCTGTAGCATATGACAGTGAATTAAAGATATATTTGCAGGAAATTCACTTGGAGACTACAGGGCACTGAGTTTTGTACTGATGTACTTTTAATTCCATTAGGGAGTTGTGACATGGTCCTAGGAGTACAATGGTTGAGTACTTTGGGCACGATACAGTGGAACTTTCAGACACTACAGATGAAGTTCTCTTTTGCAAATAAAAGGCATGTATTAAGGGGGTTACAAGGCCCTAAGGTGAAAATTATTGAAGAGTCTCAACTGTCTCAAGCTATGTCAGAAGCTTGCCATCTGTGCATGCAGTTGATGCCATCCAACTCCATGGATGCAGTCCATTATAGTGATGATTGGTGCTATTTTGCATTATAGAATGAAGATACTCCTGTTGAATTATCTTTTGTCCTTAAGCGATATGGAGATTTGTTTCAAGAACCTAGTGGGTTACCTCCTAGTAGAGGAGTATTTGATCATAGAATACCCTTGAAAGGAGATGCCAAACCTGTTAATATAAGACCCTATAGGTATCCTTTGAAACAAAAAGACATTATTGAAAAGTTGGTACAAGAAATGTTGGATAGTGGCATTATTCAGCCCAGCTATAGCCCCTTTGCCTCTCCAGTGGTGTTAGTAAGTAAAAAAGATGGGTCCTGGAGGTTGTGTGTGGATTATAGGGAATTGAACAAACAAACAATCAAGGATAAGTTTCCTATTCCTATTATGGATGAACTTATTAATGAATTATCTGGGTAAACTATTTTTAGGAAGATTGACTTAAGGGCTGGTTATCATCAGCTAAGGGTAGCTACAGATGATGTGTATAAAACTGCATTCAAAACAAATTCTGGACATTACGAATTTTTGGTCATGCCTTTGGGATTGACCAATGTACCTGCTACCTTTCAAGGCCTAATGAACCACATTTTCAGGCCATTTTTGAGGAAATTTGTCTTGGTATGCATTGATGACATACTCATTTATAGTGGTTCAATGGAAGCTCATGTATTCCATTTACAACAAGTATTTGAGCTCATGAGGGAGCATAAATTGGTGGCTAAGGTATCTAAGTGCAGTTTTGGTACTACAAGGGCTGAATATTTGGGGCACTTTATTTCAGCTACTGGCATTTCCATTGATCCTTGAAAGATTTAGGCAATCCAAGATTGGCCTATACCTACTTCTGTCAAGGAATTGAGGAGTTTTCTGGGGCTTGCTGGATATTATAGAAAGTTTATTAAACATTATGCAGTGATTGCCAAGCCCCTTACTCAATTATTGCAAAAGGGTAATTTTGCATGCACTGAGGCAGCCACTAAAGCCATCCGGTAACTTAAAATAGCCCTCACTACTGCACCTATTTTGGGGCTTCCTGATTTTTCAAAACCCTTTATAGTAGAGACTGATGCATCTTCTTTTAGTATTGGAGCAATGCTTAGACAGGGGCATCATCCTTTGGCTTTCTTAAGCAAAACCTTAGGACCAAAGTGGCAACAGTCTCAGTCTATGAGAAGGAGTTGCTAGCTGTGGTTCATGCTGTTCAGAAATGGGAACAATACCTAAGTGGCCAGCCATTTGTTATTATTACATAGCAAAAAAGCCCTAATGGCTTCTTGAACAAAAAGTATCCACTCCTTTTCAACAATTTTGGTTGTCCAAGCTGATGGGATTCCAATATGAAATACACTACAGAAGTGGAGATGCAAATGCAGTTGCTAATACATTGTCTAGAATCCAAGGTGCTGAGTTATTGGCTTTAGCTGTTTCCACTGTTACTTCCAATATTTTGGACCTTATTAAGGCCAGTTATCAGTTGGATAACAATCTTCAGCAAGTATTGAATCAACTGGAGTAAGGGCAGCGAGTTCAACATTACAACATACAGGAAGGGCTTCTCAAGAAGAGAGGGAGATTAGTTGTGGGACTAGATCTGCGTTTGAGGAATTAGATTTTGAAGTGGGTGCATGATTCTTCATTTGGGGGCCATTCTAGAAGGGATGCCACGCTCAAAAGACTTAAGCCCCTCTTTTGTTGGAGAGGTATGATTAAGGTTGTACAGGCCTGCATAAGATAGTGCATGGTATGTCAAAGTTGTAAGTATGATAACAGCCCATCCCCGGGCTTACTACAACCTATACAAGCCCCAAAGGAAGTTGGGGTTGATGTTTCCATGGATTTTATAGAAGGCTTGCCCAAATCCTTTGGTAAGGAAGTCATCTTTGTTGTAGTGGATCAGTTCAGTAAGTATGCTCACTTTGCAGCCTTGAGTCGTCCTTTCTCTGTTGTAGATGTGGCTCAGTGTTACTTAGACCATGTGTTTAAGTTGCATGGTAGGCCTCAAAGCATTATCAGTGATAGGGACAAGGTCTTTTTAAGTGATTTTTGGCAAGCCCTACTGTCCATTCAAGGCACCACCCTACTCATGTGCACAGCTTATCACCCACAAATAGATAGACAAACTGAAGTCATTAATAGGTGTTTGGAGACATATCTGAGGTGCATGTGCAATGAGAAAAGTTCTGAATGGAGTAAGTGGCTGCCACTGGCTGAGTGGTGGTATAATACCATTTTTCATTCATCCCTAGAATTGACCCCATTTGAAGTAGTGTATAATCAACCACCTCCTATACACTTACCTTATTTGAGTGGAGAAACTCAGGTTGAGGTAGTGGATAGGACCATGCAAACGAGGGAGGCCCTGATTCAAATGCTAAAATTCTTCTTACTCAGGGCTCAACACAAAATGAAGGTCCAAGCTGACAAGCATCGGTCAGAGAGAGAATTTACTATTAGAAGTTGGGTATGGTTGAAGCTACAACCATATGGACAACATTCATTGTAGTCTAGAGTCAACCAAAAGCTGTCTCCCAAGTTCTACAGACCCTTCCAGGTGGAGGACAAAGTAGGTAAGGTAGCTTACAAGATCAAACTACCAGTTGCTGCCCAGATTCACCACACTTTTCATGTACCTTAGCTCAAGCAGTTCAAGGGAACTTTGTCTCCAAATCCTCACATTCCGGGGTGGCTGCAAGGTCGAGATGTTGATGTTCCATTGAAACCTGTAGCTGTCCTGGGTAGAAAAATGGTGAAGAAAGGTAACAAGGCTGCAGTTCAATTTTTGGTACAATGGGAAGGGTAAAGTCTAGAAGATGCTTCTTGGCAAGATGCAGATAATATGATTTAGAGGTATCTAGACTTGACCGTTTGGACAAATTGACAATTATCAAAGGCTGGGATGCTTCTCAGTTTTCTTTTTGTCCCCAGTAGCATTTGCTAATAAAGTTGTAGTGAGTCTTCCTACATTTCAGTTTTCTAGCCTACCTGTAATTGCAATAGAGCTTCCTTCTTTTAAGGGGGAAGGAAACCTGTTACAGGTTATTTAGCTTCACGTGCCATGCGTATGCATCTGTTATAACCAACTTGAGCTAGTCAGTTGGAATTGGCGGGAAAGTTGGTTAGTTTGTTGAGGGAGAAATTGGGTTGTTAAATAGAGAGTGAATTGTCTGTAAGGAGACATATGAGTAATACTACGATCTACCCATTTTTCCTATCTCTCTATCTCTATGTGTTCATTTCTCTTAGCTCACACTAGAGCTTCTTGCCTCCCATTCTCAAAGTCCCTTTCTCCACCAATCTCTGGGTAATTTCCTGAGTGGAAGGTAACAAATAGGAACCATCCGAGAGGGAGGATTTTGGTTGTTTGGATATTTCATGAATTCCAAGTGGAAGTTCTTGAGAGTTCGCATCAATTTATTCATTGCAATGTCAGAAATTTGGTGGATGACGAAACATTTTTATTGTATTTTGTCCACGGTCATAAAAGGAGGAGCACAAGAAAGGGTTATGGGAGCAGCTTCTGGCTATTGCAGGAAAAGCAAGTAGGCCTTGGTGCGTCATTTGAGACTTTAATTCTGTCCTCACTAACCAAGGTAGAGTGGGTGGAGTGCAGATCACTAATAATAACATTAAAGATTTTAGAGAATGTCTTTATGATTGTGATCTTCATGAATTACGGAGTTGCGCGCGGATCCTTTTTTTCTCAGTCAAATCGACAAGAAGATGGAGAGAGAATATATTCTAGGATAGGTAGAGTTGCAGCTAATGTGGATTGAGAGGTACACTTTGATGAGGTAATAGTGGATTACACTGCTAAATTATTATTAGACCATTGTCCGCTACACATCAAGTTTGGTAATATGAGAAAGGCTAAGTCACAGTTTCAGTTATATGAGATGTGGATCAAGGATCCTAACTTCTAACCTATAGTTTATGATGCACTGAAGACAAGGGCGCTGGGGACATATATGTTCCAATTATCTTCATTGCTCAAGACCCTTCAAAAGCCTTTTAAGGAGCTACATAGGTAGACATTCAGTGATGGTTATAGTAAGAGAGATATTTTCAGGATCAAGCCTACTGACATCCAATAGCAACTTCACAAGGACCTTTTCAACACTGCACTAATCCAACTGAAGAAGCAAGCAATGGATCGAAGACTACACTAATCTTTTTTCTGCATCCCTTATCCTTATCTAATAGCAGAGAAAATTTGATTGGGCTACCATGGGGGATTCTTGTAGTAAATATTTTTTTTTTTTGCAATGGTGAAGTAAAGGAAGCAGCGTAGCTATATTTACCAACTGAATGTTGGTAATGATGAGCCTATGGAAGAGAACGACCAAATTGCAAATATCATTGTAGAGTTTTACTACAACCTGCTGCGAATTTCACTAGCCATAATTAACTGCAATGAAGAAGTTTTTAAAGTCGGCCTTTTTTAAAAGATGATATTAAGAAGGTAATGTTTGTAACTCCTAATTGCAAACCCCTTGGTCCTGATGGGTACTCTAGTAGTTTTTTAAAGGCTTCTTGGCCCCAAGCTAGCCCCGTGGTTTGTAAAGCAATACAAGAATTCTTTGTCAGCGGTAAATTACTTACTCAACCGAATGCAACTAGAGTGATTTTGCTCCCTAAGGTTCCCCAACCTAAGGCTACCAATGTGTTCCGACCCATTGCATGCTGCGATGTGGTCTGTAAGTGTATTATCAATCTACTCTACCAAAGGTTGATTGAGGGTCTCTCCTCACTTATTTGCTCAAACCAATGTGCTTTTGTCAAGGGCAGGAAACATGTACATAATGTTCTTGTGTGTCAAGAATTAGCTAGAGGCCACTATAGGAAGGCTTCATCTCCCATATGCATGCTAAAAGTTAACCTCAAGAAAGCATATGACTCCTTACATTGGGACTTCTTGGAGGAAGTTTTACATGGCTTCCATTTCCCCCAAAAATGGTTAATTCAATCATGACCTATGTCAGATCAGTTTCCTTTACACTTTCCTTCAATGGTGAATTGTATGCATATATTAGAGGGGCTAGAGGGGTGCAGTAAGGGGACCCACTCTCCCACCACCTTTTATGATTGCAATGGAGTGTTTATCCAGGATGTTGCATAAAATGGCTTATCCAACTTAGTTCAGGTATAATCCTAGATGCAAAGACATTAAACTTACTCATGTTTGCAGATGATGTGATTCTATTTACTAAAACAAATATTTACTCCGTTAAGGCTATGGTGACTACCTTATAAGAGTTTTCCATAACCTTAGGCTTACAGGTAAGTAATGAAAAATCTCAAAATTGTCATTGAGGGTGTTCTAGATTGTACTAAGCAAGAGCTTATACTGATGAGTGGGTTTTCAGAGGGTTCCTTTTTTGAGCTAAGATCAATTTCAAATATCAATCATGTTGTCTTTGATTTGTGATTGAGTAATTATGCTATTGTACCTGTATCCCAAGAAAGGTTATGCTATTGTACCCTGTATTACGGGAAAGGTTATGACAGGTAATAAAAGCATTCCTCTATTACCAAAAAAAAAAAAGAAAATAAAATAATATTGTCTACTATAAATAAAAACTTATTAAGTATTTGCAAAAAAGACAAATGTTTAATTAAAAACTTATGATATGTAGTATCATGAGATTTAGTTGACCAAACCCCATCAACAACTTACATAAATTTAACTGAATCACGCGAAAGTTTATGTAATCCCAGTTCGAAGAAAAAGAGGAAAATATTATTACACAGGTTCTTTCATTCCCTGAACTTGGCTAATTGTTGATCGAAACACTGTGCAGCAAAACAGTCTCAATGGTGAGGCCTGGCCCAAAGCCTAGCAAGACTCCCCATTCCAAACCTTCACCGGTTGTCTCTGTTCTTTGGTTCAGTGACCTGTTCCTCAGCTCATCCAAAATAAATAGCACAGAAGCGCTAATTATGTTGCCAAATTCACTTAGCACATATCGACTTGTAAGCAGTTTATTCTTGTTGAGCTCAAGTTTAGCTTCCACCTCATTTAATATCGCCGGCCCACCTGGGTGAACTACCCAGAAAATGGAGTTCCAATCGTCAATCTGAACTTGACAGAAAGCCTTGTCCAAAACATTTTTAAACGTCTTAGACAGTAATTCATGGATGCCCTTTCGTAGGCGTAGTGACGTGCCTACTTCACGTGAAGGTGCAAGAATAGCGTCCTCAGTATCAGGGACAGTTGTTTGAGATGCCCACACTAGTTGGAAGATAGGTCGCTCAATGGACTCATCCGGATCAGCAACCAACAATAACAGCTCCAGCCCCATCACCAAAGAGGGCTGGCCCAACCAAGCACTCCAACTGGGTTTCGATAGGCCCACGGAAGGCTATGACTATACTATCAGCGCAGACAGCTAACACACGGGCTCCACGGTTATTCTCTGCTATGTCCTTGGCAAGGCGAAGGACCGCACCCCCAGCTTGACAACCTTGATAGTAAAGCATGAAACGCTCCACAGAGGGCTCAAGGCCAAGAAGTTTGACCAGTTGGTAGTCAGCGCCAGGCATATCAATGCCATTGGAGGTGGAGAAGATGACATGGGTGATCTTGGACTTGGGCTGACCCCACTCTTCTATGGCTTTACTAGCGGCTTCTTTTCCCAACTTGGGTATCTCAACTGTGAGAATATCCTGACGGGTGTCGAATGATATGGCATAGGGGTCGCACATGTGCGTATTCTTCTTTCAAAATCATGTGCCGCTTCTTGATCATTAATCGCTCACCTGTGTTTCACCAATTAAACAATTTCAAAGTTAGGGTTTGTTTAATTCACCGCATGGCGCATACCATGGTTCTAGTTAATTATTTTCAACAGTGTGAAATTTCTTCTAGTTGAAATATCTCTGCTTTGTTATTTTGCACTTACTTTCCATACTTCGAGTTAGTATATATCATTGGGGGCAAACTTTTATCCATTAATTAAGATGAGCTGTTTGACATTAGCTATCGGCAAATGGGTCCTCAACGTAAAAAAAAAATAATTAAATAATAAGGATTATCTGGGCAATGGATCTACCACATCTGGTGGAATATAATGTCATATTATCATTCTTGGACACTGATAAAAGACTTGCACCATCACACATACACACATGCGACACGCTATTTTTGTTTAAAAAAACAATTGTTATATCATACAATAAGAAACTCTTATTTTCGTTGGGATACATGGATTGAGAAATGAGTGAAGTTAGTTGAGATTGATTGAAGTTGGTTAAAGTGAATTGACGCTGACATGTTTTTTCTTGAAGTGAGTACATGTAGGTTAAAGTAAGTTGAAGAGGATTCAAGTTGGAAGAAGCTAATATTTATTTATATGATGGGTTGAAGTTTATTTTTTTTTTTTTTGTTGAAGTGGGTTGAAGATGTTTCAACTAGATTGAAATAGGTTAAAATTAGTTGAAGTTGGTTAAAGTGGGTCGAAGTACGTTAAAATTGAATATTTTTTTTGTTTAAGTTAATTGAAAGAGATTAAAATTGACCAAAATTGATAAATTATAATTTGCCAATGAAAAGTCCAGGCCCTAAGCCGAAACTTGGGGGATTGTCAGTTTGCGACAAAGGGTGTTACAAAAAATGGAATGTAGGCCCGTCAAAGAGAAAATTTAAACCTGTATCATCAAATTAACAATACTTTCAAACTTAATGAGGTACATTTGCATAACAGAGTTTTCAGAAAAATTTCTTCCTAACATAAATACGGCTTGTACGCCATTACACACATATACAAACACACACACTTACACTCACACTCACATATACAGACACACTTACACACACTTATACACACACACACTTATATATATATATATATAT
>JACYFF010031957.1:47189599-47207254 GCA_017589665.1 Selenicereus undatus
AGGTGAGACATTACGATCTGGACCATTCGTCGGCGTCCAATGGTCCAGATTTAAGTGTGTCACGTGAGGCTTGTTTGTGGGTTGTCTCTCGTGAAAAAGGGGATTCCCAATTTTAGACATCCCTCTCATTTTCACGAAGATTTCTCTCTCCTCCTTTCCAGCTCACTTTGCTCGTCCCTTTCTTTTCTCCGTCTCTTCATGCTTTCTTCAGTAGGCTTCGACCAAAATGCTTGCTGGATTCCCTTTTTTTTACAAATTTCTCTGCTTTTCAGTGCATGAAATTCGATCTCAGTAGTGAACTTCAAACTGCTCTTCAGGTTCGAATGATTTGTTGCTCTTCTTTTTGGTTGAAGGGCGATTAAGGTTAGTATGAGCTTAAGTTAGTTAATTTCTACTCGCATTTAGTGATTTGTAGTTGAATTTTTAGTTTTCCTACTGTAAGTCTAGCTCTAACTTGAGGTTACTCATGTGATTTTCGTTGTAATTGGTGTAATTTGTTGGTTTTGTAATACTTTGAAGTTGAAATCTA
Source organism: Selenicereus undatus (assembly GCA_017589665.1). NCBI lineage: Eukaryota > Viridiplantae > Streptophyta > Magnoliopsida > Caryophyllales > Cactaceae > Selenicereus > Selenicereus undatus. The sequence goes on from JACYFF010031957.1 coordinate 47,190,129, forward strand.
GTTTTCCTTAATGTGCAGGTTTAACATGGGCTTCTTCATCCAAACCTAGGTGTTTAGGTAAGTTTCTTCTAATTACTCATGTGATTTTTGGTTTCATTCACTATTATTGGTTGTGGTTAGGTTTGCTCATTAGTGGCTTAGGGATGGCTAATTGTGTCTATTCAGTTGCAACCATATTGTGAATTTATCCCAAAAGAGACATCAGATTTCAATTCTTGACAATTCTATGTAGATTAATTGATTGGGGGCTATTAGTTTAGACTGTTTTTCTAATTGTGATTCTTAAGTCTTAGATTATTTTTCTTAGGCAATTTGAGTGTTTGGATCAGTGCCATACTGGAGAAGAGAACATCTTGAAGGAGGTTCCTTAAAGAGGAATCATAAATTACCAATTAGCTATGTTAAGAAGTATTTTTGACAAGAGTACAAGACCCCTACTTTGAAAAGAAAGATGACTGAAGTAGTTTTCTGTTTTCTGTTTGGATCAGGTGTTGATGTGCTTAGTTTATTCGCTTGTGTGATTAACCATGTAACTCGCATCCATAGGTGTATTAACTTAAGGTTGGGTTGTGCTTTTGTATTATTAGGGCATTTTTTGATCAAGCATAGGGTCTTGTACATTCATATTTAGTATATCTGTAATATGGTAAATCAAATATAAATTTGTAGCTTTGCCTCTTTTAAAAGCTAGCAGTTGCATAATGTGTTGGGTTTGAACAAGCATGCTAATTGTCTATTCCTTACATCGTCTCTTAACCGATTCTTGAATTTAACAGAGTCCACAAAATATAAGTTGAAATTTGGGCATGTTCTAGACTGTCATGGTTGGTGTTCTTTTAATTATTATATTTACATTAAATAAACATTTTTTATGTGGGCAAATCTTGAAATTGATCTCCCATATACACTGGAATTTGGCTCATTCTGATAAACAAAGAGTGGCGGCTTGTGAAGTCTCAATGTTTGATGCTTCAGTTTCATTCATTTGTTGTAAGCTTGAAATATGTGCGTGTTCACTTATTATATTTTTTTAAAAGATGATGTAAGGAATAGACAGTTAGATGTGTGTAATTTTCTGTCTAATTTAAAAAGTGAAAGAACATTGATGTTGATTATATATGTTTTTTTTCCTTTTTCTAGATGAGTAGTTTCTCTAAATCAACCATATTTTCTTTCCACACTTCATGATGTGGCTTCTTATTGAGCTAAAAATTGGGCAGGTTACTTGCTGTGCAGAACGACAGGATTTCAACAGCATCAATAAGGTTAGTGATCTTAGTGATCGACCCTTCTGTGGATTCTCCTCTTCCCTGTCACAAGCAACTTCATCCAGTTTGTAACAAGCATTGGCTACAATACAGGGAAAGAGTAGTCATTTTCTTGACCCTTGGACCCATTGTTTTACAATTATTCGTTCATGAATCTTGACCCTTGGGCCAACTGAGCTAGGCCCATTGTTTTTATACAGTGATCCAATATAATATGCCAGATACATCAGTTTGAGTAGCAAATGCTATTGACCAGATCCAAAACAATTAAACATTCCGTTTTGTTTTAAAAAAAGGGGGCCCAATGATGACTTTCCTTATGAAGCCCTCTGTTCTTACAGAGAACGACCTGAAGCTGGGATCAGTGACAATTTTTGCATGTCTTTCTTACTTCTCTTATTTTTCACTCTTTATCTCTGTCGGTCTCATCCTATTCAATATCTAAGAATGGTATGAGGTAGGACATCATCAATTCCACTTCCAGTCTGAATCAGAGAAAGAAAGGCAAATGGTCATGACTTGGCTACTTATGATGGTGAATTTGCATCAGTTAAGGTGTACATTCATATTAATGAAATTTGCATATGGCAAATTGTATGTTTTTATCTTGCAAGCTTTATGATTGGTGTACTCTGAACAATTTCTTTTTTCATTTTAGGCAAAATGGTTCATACAAGAAGCAGTCAAAGGTCAACAAACCCTAGTGATCATCAAGGAGATGTAGGGATTGAAATGAAAAACACTCAAATGTATTATGTTAATCATTTACTTGATTACATGAATATGAAATTACTAATTAGCTCCTTTTTTGGGAATAATAATAAAGAAGAATTGAATAAATAATAAGAAGTGATTATGGCGAACTTACACATGTACTTTAGTGAACTTGTCCATATTCCCCACCATAAACTTCGAGCCATATTTCAGCGTGTTCACAATTTGTTCTCTCTTGAATGAATGATTTTATGTAGAGAGATCGTTTTCAATAGTGGTGAACTTGCACATATATTGTAGTAAACTTGGTCGTTCATCATGGTGAACTTGTGCCTTTTGGAAAGTGAACTAATTCAATCCCCTTGTATATTTAATCTTGTCAATTAACGCATGCTCTTTTTGGTTACATATGAGTAATAAACTTATGCATTTGTTTTAGTGAGGTTGGATATATGTTTTTGTAGATATGGTTTGAATGTAAAGATGCATAACCGCTAACTTCCAATACTAAGCCACTCAAACACTCATCCAATGTGATCATCTTTCACAAATGTAGATTTAATCTCATATGTATCCGTTTTAAGTGTACAACTCATTCAATATAATTGTCCACCAAATATGTATATTAACTGGATGCTTATTAATACAACCCTAAGCTATAACAAACAGTTAGGCTAATTTGGTTGGTCTGGTGTATACTAATATCATTTTATTAAAATTATTTTTGCAGTGAATACTCTGGAAGTAAGCGGTTTCAAGGACAACAAAAAGATAGAAAGGGGAAGAAGCTTCGTGCTTAACTAAAAAGATTATGCGTTCAAGTTAATTCAAAGAGAACAACATCAGTGTACATTGCTACCACTACTGGCGAATCTACTGAAGCTTCTAGTGATGCACACACAGAGGAGTACATCCCTTTGAAGACAGCAACTCCCACACTCACACCTACCTCAACATTTCCCGATCAATGTTCCCAACCAAGCCTTCAACCTCCAAATGTACACTCTCAAATTGATCTAGAAGCAACACCTTTGGATGGTCAGCAAGGTACATAAAGAAGTGATGATATGGGTGATACACAACCAATGACCCAAGAAGAAGAAGGAGTAGTGGCATTTAGCAGCAATTCAATGGGTGTTCACACTACGGAATTGAGAAACAAACCAAAAACAAAGAAAGGCAAACCAAAAGAATTCAACAATCGGATGTCACCCAAGGGTCGTTTGAGGAAGCTAATTGAAAAGCTAAATGACGAGCAAAAGGAAGTTGTCAAAGAAATTGGTTTTGGTGGCTTTTTGTACTCGCAAGTTGACATGATTCCAGGGAAGTTAGCAGTGTGGTTAGTTCGCAATTTCGACACTTGCTCATGCTCCCTGCCCTCACCCATGGCAGGTTGAGAATCACTGAGCATCATGTCTATATGACATTAGCTCTTCCCAAAGGCCCCCTTGAGGTGACTGAGGCCAAAAGTGAAACAAATTCTAGTACGGAATTGAAAACCTTACTCAAGCGATGGAAAGAACAATGGTCTAATCGAGATAGTGTCCCTAAATCTAGGGAGATGGTTGAGATGATTTGTAGTTAGGTAGATGGGGGAGAAGAATTTAAAAGAAACTTCATAGTGTTTGTGGTGTCTAGTTGTATCAATGGGAACCAAAGAGGTGAAGTGAATTACTTTGTACTTGATGCATTATTGGATTTAAGCAAAGTGAGAGAACTAAATTGGGCGTGATACATAATGGGAGCCCTTGTCTCATCAGTTGATGAGTGGAAAAAGAAGACCTTGAGGTTTTTTAGAGGTCCAATACTCATCCTAATGGTACGTTGAGAATTTCTATTCATTCATTTTATTCATGCACTTAATTGGAAGCGTTAAAATTTTACATCATCTAGTTTTTCATGCAAGTTTTGTAAAAAGAAATTAAACTTTTTTCTTATTTTCACAGCGTTGTTATCTTGATCGGGTTGTTTTCAAAGTACGGACTGTCAAGCGTCAGTTCCCAACCTTGAAAGGATGGACAAATGATAAAGTGAAATCAAGGGAAGAACAAGAATTTGAAGTCGGTTTTGGCAAAGGTGCCCTTCAGGACTGTCTAGATGAGACCGAAAGGCCCGATGAAGCTCAAGTGGTTCATGAAGAGGAACCATCTAATGCAACCCCTGAAGCTGCTGCTAAAGCTGAACATGATACCGTACGGTCAAAGATTAAGGTATATGACCCACTACGTTAGACTCTTTGCTCTGTACTAAATAGGGGTGGCAATGGGGCGGGCATGGGGCGGGTTTAGCTGTACCCTCACCCATACCCTTTTTTAAAATCAATACCCATATCCATACCCATACACATTTTTAAAATTAATACCCATATCCATACCCATACCCATCGGGTATTGTAAAGTTATACCCATACCCATACCCATTGGGTATAGTGGGTATGCGGGTTGTATTCGGGTACATATAGACAAAAAAGAATTAAACCCATCTTGTACCCATATTCGATATCAAATACTTAATATGGCACATTAACATGAAGCTTCCAACGACATATCATATCACATCAAATACAACTAAAAATTTGTCAATCTAAACAACCAATTAGCACTTGACAATTACAGTTTGAAACAAAATATTCTGCCGAAGTTTGGAAAATCATATAACTCAAAGCAACTAGCAAAATATTCAATTACAAGTAACAAATTAGAACTTTAAACAAACGGGTATGGGTTTTATATGGGGCGGGTATGAGACGGGTACGAGGCGGGTATTAATAAAACGGGAATGGGGCGGGTACGAGCTATACTCATACCCATACCCATACCCATACCCATTTTAGCAATACCCGCCCCATACCTATACCCATTGGGGCGGGTTTTACGGGTTTTAGGCGGGTACGGGTTTTTTTGCCAGCCCTAGTACTATATGTAACATTTAGGTGTCTATGCAGTTGGTAAATGGCCATACTTTAATGTTTGTGTGTGATATCTAGAAGTAGATATAACACTCACATATTCTTGTCATGTGCCCTGACCATCAAATCCAAGGTTAAGTTAAACTTGAAATATAATTACTTGTTTAGTATTTTGATTTGATGTGAACTCATAAGGAAATGTCAAAATAGCCCTTAAGTAGGTAGACTTGTTTGAAGTCTCAAGGATGAACATAACCTAGGACTCAAACTCAGCATCGACCTTATGTTGCTTGGCTTGTCTTTGTTTTGATCAGGCACTTGTTGAGGATGCTAAGAAGGTGAGCAATGAGATCATCACCAAGACTCGTGTCTTGGCAGGGGTGATAACGTAATTAGAGAAGTTGGTTCCTGATGCACATGCTTCACTAAAGAGAGTAAGAACAATCGCTGTGCAGACCGCAACTGATGCACTGTTTGCAGAGACAACCTTGCCGGGGAAGTCAAAGAGTACCAAACCGGTACTATCACCCGACCCCTATGAGTCACATCCGACATATTCATAGCCCCCAACCTGCTCTTTCATGAGATAATAAACCTTCGAAGCCCCAACATTTGCTCTCCCATATTTACAAATAAAGTCCTTGTGAATAGAACTAATGTTCCTAGAAGATCGTAGGAACTGTCTTCGGCTTGGGATGACCAGGGGATGCACATGGTCTGCATGAAACGTACACACTTCAAACTGACCATCATTCTTACAGCTCACAACCATACGTGCATTGCATCCTTGTCTAATCTCAACCCTTCTCTGTTTAACCCGTCTTTCCTCAACATTATCTCTTGCTCTAGATATTGCATTAGCTAAGGCAATTCCACTTTGGAGTGGAGTTTTACGAGGCTCCCTATAACCTTGTTTTGAGCAAACAAAGACCCTCTAAATCTTCCCCGACTTACTCTTTCTGGTGGAAGGCTTACGAACACTAAACCCCACACAATTGACATATCTCTTGTAAAATGCTAGAGAGTCCTCAATGTTTTTAAACCTCATTTTCAACTTAGGTATAAAGGACGCTTCCTCACAAACAGGAACCCACTCCCCTCCAACATCAATGGATGAATTGGTCAGCATCGGTGTGAAATCATTTGAATCTATTTTTTATCAAAAAAACACAACAATCAACATCACTAGACATGTAACACCACACATCATTGTAACTAAATACAACAATAAGCAAAAAACATGGTTTGTTGTGTGAATGCATCTTAAAACTACAACATTTTAGCATCAATTCACCATAGCATAGATAAAAGCCAACAATAGCACTACATACTTCCCAAAATGACAACAAGCAAGTTGAAATAAAAAAGAAAATATGTATAGGTGACATTACAAGATATTCTTGTGCTCTCTACCGCACAAGGATCACTTTGCAGGTGATCAGGCTCAGAATGTTGGGAATGTTGGTCTTTGTCACCAATACTTTGATCATCAATATTACCACCTAGGGGAATAGTTTGTGAAGTAGACATTTCACTGCACGAATGTTATCAAAGGTATCATCATCCAAAAAACAAAAACGGACATAAAACAAAACCTCAACTCGAAATTTACCAAAAGAATTGCATAAATTAATTAAAAGGCATGGATGTAGTTCACTTTTAAGAATTGTACATGTTCACCACGATGAATAGCCATGTTCATTAAAATATATGTACAAGTTCACTAAAGTACACGTATAAGTTCACCACGAAGAATATATCCAATATTATTAATATGAATGTACAAGTTTATTAACTCAAAAGTGACTAAGTAGACTAATATATAAATTCAGTAAAATATGGGTGCAAAGTTTACTAAAAAATCCATGACTTAATTCACAAGAATCAATGCAAAAGCCGTGGACTAAATTCACATTAAGAAACGTACATGTTCACCGTGATGAATAGTCATGTTCACTACAATACATGTGAAAGTTCACTAAAGTACACGTATAAGTTCACTACGATGAATATATCCAATTTCATTAATATATATGTATAAGTTTACTAACACAAAAGCGACTAAGTAGACTAATATAGAAATTCATTAAAAGATGGCAGCAAATTTCACTAAAAATTCCATGACTTAATTCACAAGAATGAATGTACAAGGCATGCACTTATTTCACTTTTAAGAAACGTACATGTTCACCATGATGAATAGCCATGTTCACTAAAATACATGTGCAAGTTCACTACAGTACATGTATAAATTTATCACGATGAATATATCCAATTTGATTAATATGAGTGTACAACTTTACCAATGCAAAGGTGACTAAGTACACTAATATATCAATTTATTAAAATATAGATGCAAAGTTCGGTAAAAAGTCCATCACTTAATTCACATGAATGATTATACAAGGCATCAACCTAGTTCACTTTTAAGAAACATACATGTTCACCATGGTGAATAGCCATGTTCACTAAAATACATGTGCGAGTTCACTAATATATATGTATAGGTTCACCAAAATATACTTACGAGTTCACCAATATGCATGAATATATTCACAAACAAATATGTATGTGTTCACCTAAATATATTTAGATATTAACCAGAATATATTTACAAGTTTACCAAAATACGCGTATATGTTCACAAAAATATCTATAGAGGTTCACTAAAATATATTTACAAGTTGACCAAGATTAATATTGACATTCACATTTAGAAAAGGACTAGGGAATATTCCTAAAATAAATGATAAGCTAGGCAATGATCACAACTCCGTAAAAATTGATAAATTAACTCAATCGAATCGAGAGCACCAAGATGCTTGATTATAGTCACTAGTAGGTCACTCACATAACATCAGATGAATTAACTTCAAAAATATTTTGGTAATCACAGTTAACATAATCATACACACATATTATTTCAAAAGGGCAATCAACATTTGTTCCCTCTAGCATAGTTTCCTCCTATGGCAAATCTCATCTATGCAAAAGAACCATCTTATAATTGATGGACTGTGGCATTTAATAATAATGCTATAGATGAACTCAGTCTAGCACATTATCCTACTTTACAAATATATCTCAAATGTGCACACTACACAGAAGGCAGCGGCCCACCTAAAAGCACTTCTAATTGAAACAACATTAGATGGTTTTATACGCCCAATTTTCAAGCAACGCTCACCTTTGCTTGAGCATACGTGTATTGATAGGCATATTTTACATGCACAAGGGGTATAGACTGCTATTTACCAATGCTATTCATTTACTCACGAGATTTGGGTGAACAACATGTGAAAGGGCGGAGATCATAACATGAATGGCGTAGCGGAGAAAGCTATGAGAACCATTGGTAGAGGATTGTGCCTGCAAAAGACGAAATGAATATTATGAAAGAGTTATCCATGGGGAAATCATTTAACCTAAAGCACCTGTCGGACAATCAAAGATTATATGGACTGTTGGCACATCATTTTAGGCTAAAAATACACAAAGAATCCAAGAAATATAGTGTTTGAAAGAATACCTCCTTTTCTTTATTTTTGGTTCCTCATATGGATATATTGTGAGGAAATAGATATATCATAAAACCACCTAGTTTTAATTATCCACTAACCTGCTCAGTTTGACTAAACAAAAGTAGACTTGCGAACCCCACCTGATTTTGATAACTAATAAAATAATTAACCTATAATATGCAACTATTTGTAGGAAACACATTCAACTTCATGGCCAACTAGCTATATGACCAATCCAGTGGTCTATGTCAATTTTAAAACATTGCTTAACTGAAGAAATCCGTGTACTTCATTGAGAGGATTATACCCTTTCTGGATGAACATATCTTAACTACAATGAATGTGACTACAGATTGAGAAAATAAGATCTCAAAGGGATTCTAGCACACGGATTTCTTCACTGATTGACAGAACTAGCCATCCCTAACCCACTAATGAGTAAACCTAACCACAACCAATAATAGTGAATGAAACCAAAATTCACATGACTAATGAGAAAAAACTTACCCACAACCCTTGGTTTGTGTAAGACCCACCTTCGTTATTTCTATATTAAGTTGCCTGGATTACCTTTTTACGTTATAAAATCGTATTTTTAATAGTAATTATATGAGTTAATTGATTATCGATGTGCTTTTGAAAACTATAATTTTATAATAAGGGATTTTTATCGCTATTATTGATTTTAAAGTTAATTCGTGCCTCTTATGCCTTTAAATTTATCGATAGTTTAATTTAGTCGTTAAACGATTAATTTTATTAAAAAGAACGCCTATTTGATTTACGTTATTATTGATGTTACTTATTTATAAAATTATTGAATCGATGCTAACTGGAGTTTTTAAAATCGTCTTTCGATTTATTTAGTCGTTTCCCGAGTATGATTAGGTTTTCAACCTTAGAGTTAGTTTCGAGGTTTATTAATCGAACCTAGACGTATTTGGGATCGAATAATCGACGAAGGGTCGTATTATCGATTCATAATAGGTTACCAGGTACGAGATTAGAAATTAGACGGGCGATATTAGTTGAATGGGCAAGTGACCAAGGAACAACAAAAAAAGGGGGCAATAAGGGGCCGAAGCCCCTTACATTCCCAGGAAAAAAAAAGGGAAAGAGGGGCACGAAGGGGAGGGGGGCTCTCGGGACCCCAACCCCGAAACCACAGCAAGAGGGAGAGAGAGAGGGGGGTGGCGACGGACGGTGAGCAGGGATCGACGGACGGCGGCGGCGGTGCACCGGTGAGTTGGGCACCGGCCGACCTCCGTCCCATCGCAAGGAGAGAGAGACGGGGGTCGAGCAAGATAAGGAACCGGGGGGGGCGCGATGGCGCTTCAGACGCCGATGGGCGGCGCGACCAACGCCGGTGAACCGGCGGCGGTTGAGCTCGGTTCTGGCAGCCACCAGAAGCAGCATCGCTGAAGGGCTAAAATGGTGGGTGCCTCGAGTATGTGCGTAGCAGCAGAGGGACGAAATTCGGGCCCCTAGGCGTCCCAATTCAGCCCCAAAACCCCCAAAACCGGGTCCTCTAGCTTGGAGTCCAGGTGGGTGTTCCTCCCTCCTAAGTAATATTAATTTCAAAAATGGTTTTCGGTAGTTAGATGTTGCTTGACGAATTAGGGTTAGCTAGATTTGCTAGAAATGTCAAGAAATGGGTTGTGCATGTTTAAATTCGAATTATTGAGTTAGTTTATGCTTGAGTTTGTAATTCGATGTAAATTATGTGCGAGTAAAGGGAATCATGCATGAAAAGAGATTAATTTGAAGTTATAAAGGTATAGTTAGCTTGAAATGGATTAGAATAAGCTAAGGTTTAAAAAGAATCAAAAACGAAATTGTTTTGATATATTTAGCCTTGATTCGAGTAATTAGCGATTCCTGAAAATGGATTAATTTTGAGGTTATGAAGGCGTAATTAGTTTGAATATGACTAAAGTGAGCTATGTTTTTAAAAGAATCGAAAACGAAGTTGTTTTAATATATTTAGCGTTAATTCGAATAATTAGCGATTTATGAAAATGGATTCATTTTGAGATTATAAAGACATAGTTAATTTGGAAACAACCTAAGAATGTTTTAAATCGATATATGTTTAGTTGATTGGTTATATTTTGAAGATGACATGAAGATGACATGTTTAGTTGATCTATTATGCCTTGATTAGTTTAAATTGGTTCGTTAAGCGTTATTTCAAGTTAAGGCAATATAGATGTATGCGTATATGTGGCTGAAAGGTGCTGTATGCACAGGTAAGAGCCTAATCCTTTCCCTTTTTAATAAGTCCTTGTGATAACATGTTATGGAAAATAAATTGATGAAATGAGCTAGTAGTTGGTTGGTTCGAGGATAACATCATGAGCGTTTGAGGTCTTGTGTGCATGGTGAAAGTGAGGAGGGAGACTGGGTTGTGAATTACCGCAATCGTGTGGATTGCGAGGCCTTGTGTGGCTTATTGTGTTGAACTGATGTGATTGATATGAAGTGCTTAAACGTGGTATATGTGATGTATGTGCTTAAATGCTTAAATTGCTTTATATGCATAAGAGTGAGTTTTTCCAAAGAAAGATTTCATGTTTTGAAAAGATAGTAGCCATAACTATTAATGCATGATGGCCTATTTTAATTAAATGAAAACAGTTTTGAGAGTGAACTCGCTTGAACGGGGGAATCCCTAAAGAGTTTTATAAAGGTGTGAGTTATACGTTGAATGATTTTACGATTTGAAACGCAAAGTTATAGCCGTTATGGCCGATACGCTTTAAGTGGCTAAGATAATGTGCTGCGGACAATATGAAATGATATGAATAATGTTACCTAGGGGATAAGTCCGGATAAACCCTAGAGGCCATGACGAGGGTTGATGTAAAGGTCCGATATGTTATATGTAGCCATCCCGGGAATAAGAGCTTAAGCGTGAGCGTTAGGTCTCACTATGAGGTCGAGAATAGTTCTCACCTAATCAGCACCCTGTAATGATCTTATGCCAGAAGTACTTTGTATAAAGATAAGAAAAGCAATTGGCTTTTGCCATTCATTATGTTTTAAGGTTTTAAGGAAAAAGAATGTTTTACGGGCCCAAAGAGGCCAGTTGAATGAAATGTGAAAAGTCTATAAGGGTCAATATGCGACCGATATGAAAGAATATGAGCCGCAAGGGGCTAAGAGAAGGGTTTTTATGGGCCTCAAGAGGCTAAATGAAATGTTTTCAAAGAAAGGAAAGAAAGTTTTCTTTGTATGTTCTATGCTTTTCTTATAAATGATAATGGAATGCTAAGTAAGATGCGATTACGAAAAAGAACGCCTTATGAGCATGTTTTATGCATAACCTATGAATGAGACTTGGCATCTGTGTATGTCTTAAGCATATCATATGAATACGAAATGAAATCTCTTTTAAAAAGGGCAATAGCCTCAGGAGGTTCAGGAAATGTTTCCAATAAAAGAAAGAACGTACTGAATGAATGCCTTATGAAGTGATTCCTAAGCATGTTGAAAGTGAAGCTATGTTTAGTAATGTCTTCATAAGAATTCTATGAATGCCTAATATGATATTAAAATATGAATACGTGGTATGTGATTAGTAAAGATATTATTTGCCTGGAACGGTTTTGGTTTTAAGGGGGTTGGGGGACACTCACTGAGCGTGTGGTTGCTCATCCCACTACTTTTCCCCTTTCCCCCAGGTTTTCTTTATGACAGGAAGAAGTGGAGTCAGCTGGAATTGATTATTGCTTGCAAGATGTCATTTGTGCCAACTTATGTGTTTAATGAAGTCATGTAAAGTATTTTTAGTTTGTAAACGCTTGTAAACAGTATTCAAGGTTCATGTAATGCATTTTGGTTATGAGTCGCTCTGTATGGCTATATGAGCCAACCATCCAGTCAGTTAGATGTCTTTTGATTGAAGTTGGTTATGTTTGGGATGTAAACCCCATACTCCGGTTGTGTGAACCGTTGAGTTGTATTTCTTACTGTTTCTGTATTAATGAACTATTCTGTTTGGTATACTCCGAGCGGGTGGCTCGTCGAGTTATGAACTCCGGCGTGTGGCCGTTGAGTCAGGTTTTAAATGTTTACGCTTCCGTTGATTTACAGGGAATTTTGTAAGGCGTTTAGCCTGGGAACGTTCAGTTTTCAGGGGAAATGCTGTCTGTTTCGTCCCAAAATTTAAGTAAGAAGTTAGGAAAACGTAACGCTTTCGGCCCCAGGGGCTGGGGGTGTTACAGTTTGGATGAAGAATCCAATGTTACACTTGCAAATTAAGGAAAAATTGAGTTAAAACTTCAAAATATTACAAAACGAACTAATTCCACCAATTACCACTAAAAATTCAACCATAAATCCCTAATTGCGAGTAGATATGAACAAATTTCAGCTTAGACTAACCTTATTCGCTCCTTCAACCAAAAAGAAGAGCAATAAATCGCGCACACTTGAAGAGCAGTTCGAAGTTCATCACCGGATCGAAATTCATGCAATGAGGAGCAGACAAATTTGCAAAAAGAAGGGAATCAAGCAACGATTTTGCTCGAAGCTTGGTCAAGAAACGATGAACAAAGATAGAAGAGAACGACAAGCAAGGTAAGCTACGAAGGAGGAGAGAGAAAATGCTTCACGAACTTAAGAGCTTTGAAATTGGGAATCGCATTCTGGGCAGTGAAAAACACATGAAGCCCTCACGTGAGACACTTAAATCTGGACAGTCGGAGGTCGATGAACGGTCCAGATCGTCTCTTCTCACTCTGCTCATAGGGAGCCTCTTCTCACTTGATCCGCACCCATATATACATATATATATATATATATATATATATATATATGTATATATACATACAAATATATATATGTATGTATGCATGTATGCATGTCGATATATACGGGTCTGTGTGTGTGTGCGTGTGTGTGTATATCTATATATATATATATATATATATATATATATATATATATATATATATGTATGTATGTATGTATGTATGTATATATATATTGTAACACCCCCACCCCCTATGGCCGAAGACGTCACGTGATCTTAACTTTCTTACCTAAATTCTGGGACGAAACGGGCAGAGTTTCCCCTGAAAACTGACCGTTTCCTAGGCTTAAAGCCTTACATTATAACCCTGCAATACAAGTCAACAACCAACAACAGCTCAACGGCTACACGCCGGAGTCCCAACTCTACGGGCCACACGTCCGGAGTACACAAAGTTTTCTATTTTCCATAAACTTTACAAGAAACAAACTAATTACATAACCTTGCAACCACATTCGACAATACACATCAAAATCATAAATATGGCAACATAGACCAAGCAATTCCACCCTGGGCGCTCCACGCAGCTGTCACATACCTGTGAATCTGGGAAAAGGGGAAAAGTAATGGGAATGAGCAACCACCGCTCAGTGAGTAAACCCTCTCTCCCAAAACATACTTAAAATACATATAACTTATCAAAAGCCTTTCGTAATTCATTTTAGTTGAAGACTTACACATCATACATCATACTCGTTCCATAAATCAAGAGGAATCATAGACATATCAAAAAGTTTAACTTCAATGAAATCATAAAGCATAAACCGTTGCGTAAATCCATAAACATAACCTACATAAGCTTACTAAAAACAAACGTAGAAAAGCTTAACTTTAGTGAATCGTAAAGTATAAACCGTTGCGTAAATCCATAAACATAGCAAAACATAAGCTTACTGAAAACATACGTAGTATCTTATTCACGTAAATGAGGAGACTAGACTCTTAGAGGTACTTTGTTACTGCCATCCCGAGTCGGCCAAACTCGAGCGGCAACATACGCCTATCCGGACAGACATCATACTATGCTGAGACATAAATTTTCATACATAGACTTCAGGCGGGAATCAAACCACCATCCCTGAATCTATCATAACATAACATACATAATACCAGGCGGAAACTAAGCCACCATCCCTGGGTCTCAGACTTAAGCTTAAAGTTTCTAGAGTAGCTCCTCAACGTATACATACACATAAACATAATCATTCATATACATACGTACTTTTTCATATATATGTCTTAGGAAGACATAAACATACTTAGACATAAACATACGTATTCGTAAACATACATACTCATACTTAAACATAAACTTAAACATAAACATAGGCATTCGTAAACATACGTACTTATGTTATGTCATTCGTAAGCATACATACTTATACTTAATCATATATATATATATATATATATATATATATCTTAAGAACGTATAACATTCATACATGTAAATACTTACATAAACATACATACTTAGAAGACGAACATGCTTATACTTTTCCGTACATAGGTTTTATGGATGTAAAACCTGAAAACATAATTTTCTTACACCTTTAGCTTTAGGCAAACAACGAGAAACGCTTCTTAAAAGCACGGTGAGTATACTAACTCACGATTCAAAACCTGGGTAGTTACAATCATGCATTTCAAAGATATGATTCTCAATACGCAACTCCAGTTTCCCTTTTAAGACCGTTTCAACTCTTTTAAACGCAAAAGAATGAAATTGATGCAAAACCGATTTGTTTATGCAAGTTACGTAAGTTTAAATCATAATATCCGCAAGAGATAACGTGTTTAAAAGCTAGTGAAAGCGTTAGTTACTACTCATAAATCGATTTTGCCAAAGGTTTAAAAACTTTCCATAATCGGACAATTGCAATACCATGTAAACTACTTTATGGAATACGTTTACAAGTTCATTTCTAACTTAAAAGTTTAATAAGGATGTACTTAGTTTGCTAAATCGTAAAAGGAGTTTGTTTCTGACTTAAAAGCGTCGTAAAAACGTAATTCGTTTGTTCAGTCGTAAAGCGATACTCGCTTCTAACTTAAAAACTTCGTAAAAACGTAATCGGTTTGCTAAATCGTAAAGCGATACTTGTTCCTAACTTAAAAGCTTCATAAAAATGTAATTAGTTTGCTAAATCGTAAAACGATACTCGTTGAAACATAACGGGTTTAGTTAATGCTTAATTCAAACTTAAGTCAAACTAAGTTCGAAACTTATATAAAAGTTATAAGTTTGTTATTCCACAAATCGACTCCCTTTGAAACTTCAAAGCTTCTTAAAAGCGTAATAAGCTTGTTAAGTCGTAAAACGACTTCGTTTTCAATTTAAAAGTTTCATATAAACGTAATACGGCTACTAACTCGCAAAATGACTTCATTTTAAAGTTAAGAAACTTTCTTATAAACGTAAAACATTTGCTAGTTTGTAAAACGACTTCATTTGTAACTTAAAAGCCCTTTTGAACATGCAATACGTTTATTAACTTGTGAAACGACCTTACTTTTGTCCTAAAAACTTCTTATAAGGTATGTCATGCTTTCGACACAGTTTGCAACTAAAAGGCTATTTATAAACACGTTAAGGTTGCCTAACCATAAACGACTTTGCCTCTAACTTGAAAGGTTTGCTAAATCAACAAACGACTTCTTTTGCTCACAAACATAATAAGGTTGCTTATAAACATAGTAAGCCTAATCCCTTTGCTTATCCACACATACAATCGAATTCATACAACTTCGAAGTTGCATCTCGAGCTTAACTCACCAAGGTTGATTTAAATCTATGCTCAACACATAGGACTCATTTCGAATTATCACCTCAAGCATAATTTACCCAAATTGAATCGCATCGAGGCTAAACGTATATAATTCACTTCGAATTCACCCAAATCGATTCGAATCGAAACTAAACGTTTACAACTCACTTCGAATTGATACCTCAAGCATAATTCTCTTAATTTGATTTGAATCGAAGCTATAACTCACTTCGGATTAACCTCGTTAGCATAAATCACCCAAATTGATTCGACTTAACATATTACGCATAATTCACCCAAAATGATTCGAATCGAAGCTAAACACATTTAACTTACTTCGAATTTCACCCAAATTGATTCGACTTGAAACTAAACATAAATAATTCACTTCGACATAACATCTTATGCTTAATTCACCCAAATTGATTCGAATCGAAACTAACCACATATAATTCACTTCGAATTAACATATTACGCATAATTCACCCAAATTGATTCGAATCAAAACTAAACGCTTATAATTCACTTCAATACATATCTCTAGCATAATTCATACTCTTTAGGCATAAATACTTATAAATAGCAAATCCATAAACTTGATAATCATACGAAATTCTTAAAATAAGTGGGATTAAAGGATTACCCACATGAATTCAAACAATTTGCGTGCAATGGCTAGGTTGAAGTTGAATTCGGACTCCACACACCCAAGAAATCCTGTTTGCTTTCGCGTGGGGCTTCGGATTCCTCCAAACCGAAACCCTAACCTGTAATTTCTGGAGAAATCAACCACAATTAGGAAGAATCTAGGTCAAGAATACACTTATAGATGAATGAGGGGTTCGAATTCACCTTGCATGCCTCAAGTTCACCGACGTTCGACCGGTTCTTCGCCGGATTTTCGTCCTGCCGTGCGCCCACGTCTCAGTCCTGCCGTGCGAGGGAGGTTGCCGGCGCTGGGGTTGGTCGAGTTGGGGGCTCGATTTGGCCGAATGTAGGGCGTGGATGGAGGAGAAGCGAAGGAGGAGCTGAAGAACAGGGAGGGCAGCGCAATGTCGGGAAGGAGAAGAAGAAGAGGAGAGAGAATGTGGGGGGGGGGGGACGCGTGAAGAGGAAGGAGCAAGGGAGGAA
>JACYFF010031957.1:47252254-47281367 GCA_017589665.1 Selenicereus undatus
TATGTATATATATAAATATATACCATTAGTTTCCCGAGTTCTAAAAATAATTTACCTTCGAACTTTAAGTCAAACGTGGTGAATACACTTAAACTGTTAAAGTTAACTAAATGCCCTTTGATCCCACTACACTGACCTTTTTCTTATTCCAATAAATGATGTTGCATTTGAAAAAGTGACATGGCAATGAGAAAAATGATGTGACTTAATTTAGTATCTTGTAATATACAATATACTTAGTGACAAATTTATTTGTTTAATTTTTTATTATTTCATGTTCATAATTTCAAATGAATATTGCGCCTTTTCAATTGTATTTATCTTCTTTTCTTTCTTCTTCTTTTTTTTGTTTGGAGGCTTTATGCCTCTGTTTTTTTTCAATTGACTCAAATTATGCTAACCTAAAACTCCAAGCGCATGCTTAAATCTTTTTACAACTCTAAATTTTCAAGCATGATGGACGTTGACTGAGAAAGCAACTCCTTTTTTGTTGAACTATTGCTACACGGATGGTGAAGCATAAACAGACGACATGAAGACCTAGAAGACAAAATGTGTAGGACAAAAGTCAAGGAAATACAGAACAAGCATAGACTAAGGGTTAATGGACCCATCATATTGGAATGCTACATCATCAACACATCATGAAAGAAATCCTTACATGATTCTAATGAACTTCTCAATTCAATTGTGAATTTGCCCAACTAACTGGTTTCGAGCCACAGACTTAGAATTGAGTTGTAGACTTCTGTTTGAAAGAGAAAGGCTTTTCATGTTAATATTAATATTTGTCCCTTCAAATTCCTTATCAGAAATATCACATCATTATTTGTTTAAAAACAAATCAGGTGCTAAGTCATCAAATTTGGCCAAGTCATTGTTTTCTGACAAGCCATGTCACCAGTCGGAAGAATTGGGTGGAAGTCTATTACCAAGCAAGGGGTCTTAGCTTCAATTTCATACTTCAAGGGCGTTTTTTAGCTCAGAGTGAAAGTTTAGGGACTAAATATTTTTAGCACTCCTAGTTAACACTAGACCTGGCAAAACTGACCCGAGACCCGAGACCCGAACCGAATGACCCGGATCCATACCCGACCCGACACCCGAAATATGCTCACCCGAAAATGGACCCGAAACCCGAATTGACCCGACCCGAACCATACCCGACCCGAAATTTTCAGCAAAATTGCCTGTTTTGGCATGACGAGCGTATTTCACAAAAAATTGGTTGACCCGAATTCAACCCGACCCAAACCGAAACGACCCCAAAATGTCACTTAACTCGAACATGACCCGACTCGTACCCGAACCGAATGACTAATTTGTCAGGTCTAGTTAACACAGTAAAACCAATGGTTAGGAAACAATCAAGGGCTATTACCAAATTTAATTATGATAATTAAAAATTTTCTAATGATGGTAGAATTAGTAAAAAAAATCAATTATGGTAGATTCATCGATGTAAATATTAGCAAAAACTTATAATGACTGTCACTATAGAACAACCACTGTAAAAAACATGATCTCAATTGTACATGTGGGTCCGTTAATTCTCTACCATTAATTTTTCTGTTGATTTAATTAATTAAAAATCAATATCAAAAATCATAAAAGATTTATTCGATTTGAATAAAATTTATTAAATAAGAAATTTTTTTTAATGCTGCAGAATTGATGAGAGAAAAACTAATTAAACGAATTCCCCAAGTCTCCCCCCCCCCCCCCGAAAAATAAAAAAGAAATCAAAGCGACCAACCAAAGGCAGAAGCCCTGGCTTTATCATGTCTTGACCAATAACCCTTCATTAGACCTGACAAAAATTAACCGGACCAGAAAGTCCGACCCGAACCCGCCCGAGAGTTTTGGGTTTTGAACATGATTTTCTCGACTCGAACCCAAAAAATCCGTAAATTTTGGGTCAAATCCGACCCGAACCCGAACCCGCCCGCTTGACCCGAATACTATATACTTTTTTCTTTTCTTTAATTTTTTCCTATTAACAATAATTGTTTTTTATTATAACGAATCGTTTAAAGAGATATTATACAATTATCACATCCCTTCGCAAATTAGACAATGGTTCCCGTTTTTCCTCATCAGATAACGTCATATGTAATTTATAAATGGTACAATTTTAGAAAATGGCCATGAAACAACTCTAATATTAAGAAAAACAAATTAGAATTAGATAAGTATTGAAAATGTGCGAGTCATATTATTATATTCTTCGTAAAATGAATACATCTCGTCGCATTTTAAATTAGATTATTCTATAACAATTTAAAATTTTGATTTTATACTTAATAGATAATTATAATATCTTGCACGTATGTAATATTCTTTCGTTTGGATTCCTTCTAATTGGTCTTGAATCTAATGCAACGTTGGGCAATGGACCAACTTATGTTCGTGTTAGGCTCGACGTACTAATAAAGCATGCTTTATTAGTTAATGTTAGGTTATTTAACGAAACATCAAATTATTAAATGAGCAATTAATGAGCCGAACCGCTCTGACTCGTTAACATGTTTTAGATGGGCCGACCAATGAATGACCTGATCAATTATTAATATTTTAATATATGGGCCAACTCATCCAAACGTGACTCATTGCCGACTCGCACATAAATTTCATATATCATGTTGAAAAGTTTGGATATTTTTGGTATTCTTTAAAAAAATTACAATTAAATACTTGTTCATTAAATACAAACAACTTTAAGCAATAAATATTCCGAATTTTTTATTTTGACAAAAAAAGAAATAATTCAATAAAAAAGCACTTCAAACCCGTTGGGTTGATCCCAAACTCGTAAACCCAAAATACACTGGCTCATATTTTACCCGAACCCGAAATACACCCGACCCATAGTTTATCCGAACCCGAATACACCCGATCCATATTTAACCCGCCCATATTGACAGGTCCACCCTTCATTGTTTCCCTTCAACTTCCTTCTCTTCAACCCCTCCATTAATTCCGGCAATAAGCTTGCCCTCGACCTTGACTTTTCCATCAGACTTCCTCTACTCGTCCATTACTTTGAATTTCTTTGTTAAGAAAATAACAACCAAAAATCACATTATTGTCAGCCTCTGACAGTGGGAAAATTAACACAATTCCAATTGAAGAAATTGCCCGTGGGGGCTTGTCGGGAATTGTAGATCACTTTCTTTGCGAAGTCGATAAAGTTTAGTTTGGAGGGCGCTCCTTGCCATACCTGACAAAAATTAATCCCACCTGACCTGAGATGAAGATCTAACTCGAATCCGTCCAAAAATTATGGATTTTGAACATGATTTTCTCGACTTAAATTCAAAATTAACTGAACCCGAAAAATCTGAAAATTAACTGGTCAAACACTTAAACCCGACCTGAACCGAACCCGAACTTGCTCACTTGACCTGAATATTATATTTTTGATTTTTTGATTTTTCTTTAATTTATCCTTTCTAACAATAATGGTTACTGATTATAATGGTTCTTTTAGAAATACGTGATATAATTATCACATCCATTTATAAATTAACAATAGTATGTTTTCTTTTCTAAGTTCGATCTCATATGATGATGTCATAAACAACTTATAAATGAATTTTTTTAAAAAAATCGATATGAAATGACATGAAATAACTATCTTGTTTTAAGAAAATCAATTTGGAATAAGACATTTATTAAAAGCATACAACTCATACTGTTATGTTTTTACTAAGTGAATATATCTCATCATATTTTAAATAATTTTACTCTGTAATAATATAAAATTTTGATGTTACAATTAAAAGATAATTGCAATATCTTGTGTTTCTCCAATCTTCTTTCATTTGGTTTATATTCTTATTGGTCTCGAACTACGATACTAGTGTTGGGTAATGGACCAACACATGTTCGCGTTAAGTTCGGCCCACTAGTAAAGTAAATGATTAGGTAATGCTAAGTTAGTCAACAAAAACATCGAATTAGTAAATGGAATATAAGCAAGTCAAATAACTTTGATCCATTAACATGCTTTAGATGGGCTGAACCATAAATAACTTGACCCATTATAAACCTTATTTCAATTCACAGGCAAGCTCACGGGGTTCGAGTATTTGATCACTAGTACATGGCATGCATATGTGAAAAGTTTGGATATTTAATGTTCTATTAAGAAATTATAATTATAATAGTGTCTCAATAACTACGAATAATTTTGGATTTTAAATATGTCGAGTCTTTAATTTTGACAAAAAAAAAATAAATCACAAAAAGATGTCCGTCTAAACCCCTTGGTTGGACCCAAAACCCGTATATCCAAAATACGCCCGCCCATATTTTATCCAACCGTGAAATACTCTTGATCTCTATTTTACCCAAACCTGAATACATCTAACTGTATTTAGCTAACCCACTTGAATTGACAGGTCTATGGTGGGGAAAGAGAAAAGGATGCGCACAGTGGCCCAATATTTGTTGCTATTGTAGTTGTGGCTGCAATCACCGGAAGGGGAAACACATTTAGGGGAGGGGTTCATTGTTCGCAATAGGAGATGAATGAGACTGCCTAGCTGAAAAGATGAATGAGAGGCTGGCAACATTGATTTCTCTCAAATTAGAAGTATTTTTTCCGATTTTTAATTTTAACTTCAACTAAATCATAAATAAATAAACAAATAAATGGTGAAATTTACAAGTACACGTTCACGGCCATGATTTATTCTATTGTGTGGCTGTCATATGGTGACAACAATAAGTGCATACTAGACATTAGCAATCAATATAAGCAAAATGAAATTCAAACGAAAATAAAAGGGCTAGATTAGAGATCGATGTCGATGGGTTGGGTCTGAGCCAGGTCCACCTACACCGATTTATTTTTGGACCTGGCCCCAGACCCGTTGGGGTTGGAAGGATGTGACCCATACTGAAATTGTAACACCCTGAGTGTAGCTCTAAAGAATTTGAAGTGACCACTTTTATGACAAAAGGTGCACCTTTCTTTTCGGGAAGCCCACTGTTAAGAACTCTACAGTTAAGTGTGTTTGCTGTAGCGCAATCTTAGGATGGGTGACCTCCTAGGAAGTTTCCTAGGCAGCGTATGAGCGAAGACGAAACATGCCGAAGCGATTTGTCGCGATTTGTGGGGTCAGTCAATTATCCTTAAAGTTGTTCCTTGTAACACTTCGAGTGTGACTTAAAAGAATTTGAAGTGACTACTTATATCATCAAAGTTGCACCTCTCTTTTCAGGGGAACTCCACAGTTAAGCATGCTTGCTACATGTGGTGAAACTTTATGATGGGTGACGTCCTGGGAAATTTCTCACGCAGCATGTGAGCGATGACGAAGTACACTGAAAAGGGTTGTGGCGATTTGGAGGGCCAGTTGGCAATCTTTGAAGTCGTTGCTAGTAACTGTCTGCGGCCCAAGACGGGTCAGGGCGTCACAGATGGCATTAGAGCCAACCCATGACCCTGAGCTGCGCTAGTGAATAGGAGAGCCCTGAGCAGTCACTTAGTGGGGCAAAGATACTGGGATGGACTGCCAGTCAAGAGGATTTGTAAGTCAGCTGGTTAGTGAAGCACAACGAGGACGTCGTGCGCTTCAAGTGAGGGTAATTGTAACACCCTGAGTGTGGTTTAAAAGGATTTGAAGTGACTACGTATATCACCAAAGGTGCGTCTTTCTTTTCGGGATACCTATTCTTAAGAGCTTCACAGTGAATCGTGCTTACTGTTGAGAAATTTTATTATGGGTGACTTCTTGGGAAGTTTCCCAGGTAGCGTGTGAGCGAAGATGAAGCACGCAAAAAAGCTTGTGGTGATTTATGGGGCTAGTCGACAATCCTTGAAACTGTTCCTAGTAATTATCCGCAATTCGGGAGGAGTCGAAGTGTTATACAAATCCTATGGGTCTTATAGGTCCACGGTTTGTAAACAATTCCTAAATATTTTTCACATTAAAGATTATTTTTTTTCCACATCTCAACCTAAATTACCACATTCTAAAGACAAAGAATTGAATTTAGAAGATATTGTATTTAATTAATATAAAAACAATCTAGCAACACATATCATAACTAAGTATTCTTACTTACATCTTACACATCAAATATCAAGGACCGGGGTTACTGCTGAGGTTGTATGTCCAACAACAAGGAGTGCGCGTCTGAGTCCGAGATGTGCGATGGCAGTATGCAACGATGCAACTTATTAGCTTACTGTAGTGTGCAGAGAGAAATGAGAATGGTGCGAGGGACTATTGGAGCAAGACAGTGAGGGACTATGAGGGAGGTTGTGAGTGACTGAGTGATGGAGGAGTGAGGTTGAGCACTGAGGAGAGCAGAGAGAGAAACATGCAACAAATCGTGGTGAATGGTGAGAGTAGAGAGAAAAGCGCCTAGGGGTGGGACGTGGCAGTGGTGCGACAATTAGAAAGACAACTTAGGGTTTTACTAGTTTAGAGTCCCTAGACTTTAGTGAGTATAATCAATTGATTGTCAAGTTTTTGTTATTTTTTAAAAAAATTTCCAAATATGCCTTAAGTGGGTCTTGGGTCGAATTTGGGCTTGACATTTTTAGAGCCAGATCTAGACCTAACCCAAAAACCTCTGCTTAAGACCTATGATTTCATTCAATTAGACTCGAGCCCTTTAATATAGATCGAATTTTATGGATCTAAATCGGATCTATCATCCACTGCCTTCCCACGCTAGATTCTAAAATTGAAATAATGTCCCTATACGTACGGGTCATTGTATGCAAGTAATTATTTCTATTCCCATAAATACGGATTAGGTTTCTTATTTCTTTTGTTTTTCTTGGGGTAGGGGGTGCTGGTGGGGTTCCAATTTAATTAAGAAACTTGTCAAGTGTGCCAACTTTCAATTAATATTGTAAGAGGATAGAAGATATTTATGCACTTCTGCCATCAATTTCAATTTTTTGGTTGAGTTCGTTTTGAATACGGGATGAAATATTTCTGAGTGATGTCATATATTTATATCTAAGCAGCCACAAATATAATTATTGTGCAAGGTAGATGAAATATTTGCAATATTCATGATTCAAGTCCAAAACGCATTCATGTGTATGGGTGTGTTAGTGTAAAAATCCTACTTTTAGATTTTCAATCATTAATTTAAACTTTTATTTGAGGTAGTTCCTAAACAAAGTAGTTTTCTTATATTATATATGCTTTTTTTAATGCGTGCCCTTCCTCCACAAAATATAAAGTGATAATAATAAGATAAACTATATGACCTCTTTAGAATAGTTTAGTGGTTTAGTAACTAATCCTTAAAGCAAGATCAAGATCAATTCTCCCTAAGGCCTAAACTATGTACATGCTTAAAAATTTACTAATTCAAAAAAAAATAAGATCAATAGCACTATGTAAAATGTTATAACAAAATGCGTAAAAAGTTAATGTAGTTTCTTTTGGGAGGCGAGATGGCATATTTGTGTACCTTTTGTCTTCTATGTACATAGTTCTTGAACAATGAAAGTTGGTGTTCTATTTTATAGTGATTAATTAGCAGCTTAGGTGACCAAAAAAAATTGTACCACGCTTTTCATGATTACTACTTCGAACTTTGTTAATTTTACATCTACTAAAAAGTATCTGCTTGGTTGGGCATGGCGATTTCTACCGTTAAGCATGTAGAGCAAATGTAGAATTATAGTCTTTATTCCAACTAAAGGAGAATTTAGTTTCTGTATAATGTTGCTCAGATATTGGACTCAGAGTTTGAAAATAATATGAAATGCAGTGAATGAGGGTATAATAAAGGCAAATAAGGAAAAAAGGCATGAATTATAAGAACAACTCAAAAGTAAACATACACATGCGCTTGAATTTGTTTTTGAGGTCAACCATATGCTCGTTATTTGTGACACGAAAATAGAAGTCTGGATACTCAGTCTGTTATGTCACATTGGATGGATTGGCTGTGCCAATGGCCAGAATGGTGGCTGCTCCACTAGCTCTTTGGGGATCTCGGATTTTCTGCACTGTAGCCATTTTGTGGGTACTTTTTTATGTTCGGGTTTAGGAGTTTGGCTTGAAATGGAGGAATAGATAAAGTAAAGGTGTCTTTTGGCAAATGAAGGCATGAGGCATGAGATATGACTATGCTGAAGTTATTTATAATGACAAGGAACCACAATAAATAAATATAGTTGAGTTTCCACATATAGGGTCCACTTGAGTAATAATTGAGCATGACTACAGACTTGTCATAAATTAAATAGTATAATTGAATTGTGGGAGGTATTATTTCTTATAAATTGTTTAAAATTATCTTTTATTGATCATAAATATATTTTCGTGAATATAGTTGATTCGATTAAGGATTTTTTTTTTTGTGTGGGTATATTATAGGTGTAGAATGAGTGGGAGAGGGAATAAATGGGAAGAAATTGGTGGGAGTGGATAGGAATGAGAAGAAGTGGGTGGGAGTGGGTGGGAGTAGTTTGTTGGATGTAGGAGTTGGAAGGAGTGGGAGTACTGATATTAGTAATGTTAACGAATTGGGTAACATAATAATAATTATTAATAATAATGATTAATAAAATTAATTAATAATAAAAATAATAATTAATCATAATAATAATTTATAATAATTGTTATTATTATTAAGTACTAATAAAAATAATTGTTAATCATATTAATAATAATTGAAAATAATCAAAAATAATAAATATAATAATAATCCCTACTAATATCAACATTAATGACCACCAATATTAATATTAGAACTAATATCAATATTAATATTAATATTAATATCAATCATTATTATTAATTATTGATATCAATAGTAATAATTATTATTATAATAACAATTATTACTAATAATGAATATTTATAATAATTATAGTAATAATTACTATTGATATGATATTAATTATTATTATTACAACAAATAATAATAAAAATAATAAATAATATTAAAATTGATAATAATAAAAATAACTAATTATTGATATTAATAATAATCAATTATAATAAAATAACAATTAATATTTTTTTTGATAGGAAAAGGATAATAACAATTAATAATATTAAGAATAGTAATTATTATTATAACTATTATTAATAAGAGCAATAACTAATTATTATTATTATTATTAATTAATAAGTAATTAAAAATTTATAATAATTATTATTATTATAAAAATAATTACAATTAATCCTTTGAACAATCAATAATAATTAATAATAACAATAATTAATCAATTATTATAATAATAAAATTTTTTGATTAATAATAAAAATAACACTGAATCATTAATAATAATATTATTAATAGTAACACTAATAATTAACATTAGCCATTTTAATAATAATTCTTAATGATATTAATAATAATCATAATAATTAATAATAATATAAATTATAATTATTAATAATGTTAACATAAATGGTAGTGTTAATAATTTTTAGTAATTAAAAATATTAATAATAGTTATTGTAATTATACTTATTGTAATTATTATTATTATAATTAATGAACATTATTAATAACTAAATTAATTATTATAGTCAATATAACTATTATCTTTACTTTTAATAGAAATAATAGGAAATAGCCTCTCTATGGGTAGGAATGCCGGTAGGGGTAAGGTTGCCTATAGCTAGATCTTCCCAGACCCTGCGAAAGCGGGACCCACACTGGGATATGTTGTTGTTGTTGTTGTTGTTGTTGTTGTTATTATTATTATTATTAATTAAAATAGACATTAGCAATAATAAACATTACTAATTATTAATGTTCATAACGATTAGTGATTAAAAATAATAATAAAAATATCTAAGAAGAATGCTAAAAATTCTTATTAACATTAATAATAATAACAATTAATATTAAAAATAATTAATATTAATAATTATTATTTTAATATTAGTTAATTAATATTAATAATTAATTATAAAATTATTGTTAATATTTAAAATAATTACTATTACTATTATTATTAATTAGTAATAATTATTATAATAATATTAATTATAAATTAATAATGAAAATAATAATTATTTAGTAATAGTAATTAGTAATAACAATAATAATTATTAGAACAATAATTACAATTAATAATAATAGTCACAATGGTTGTTCATATTAATAGTAATAATCATTAACATTAAAATTAATATCAATAGTAATAATTATAATTGTAATTGTAATTGTTCTAATAATTATTACTAATGAATATTAGTAATAGTACCAATAATTGCTAATAATATTATTAGTAATAATAATAATTATTATTATTATTATTATTATTATTATTATTGTTAATGTTATTAATTATTATTAATTATTTCTATCAATTAATAATAAAAATACTAAAAATAAATAATTAGTGATATTAATAATAATTAGTAATAATAAAAAAATAATCAACTATATAAAGAAGAATAATAAGAATTGTTACAAATATTATTATATTAATTAATACTATTAATTATATTTGTTAATAATTATTAGTTTCAAATCAATAAAATAATAGTAATGATTAATTATTATTAATATTATAAATAATTATTTCTACAGTGATTATTAATTGATAATGATAAAAATAAAAGTAAATAATAATTCACAATAATCATTATTTTAATAATAATTATTAATGAATGATAAATTTAATAATTAATAATTAATGATTATAATTAAAAATAATAATTATGATAATTTTTCGAATTAATAATAATAATAATCTTAATATCTTTTCCGTATTAAATTAAAAGTAATGTTGATAGTAATAATAATTATTATTATTATAAATATTAATTGAAACAGTATTATTATACTTATAATTATTGCGAAAATAATAATTATTATCATTAGAGAACATTAGTGGTAACTATAATAAATATTAATAATATTTATTATCATTGTTGCTAATAACAGCAATAATTATGAATGTTATTATTAATAAAAATTATTATGAATGTTATTTTTATTTACTAATAGTTATTAATAATAATATTTATAATATTTATATTATTGGTAATTTTTAATTTATAATAAAAATTTATAAATTATAATTTTTTTTAAGATTAATAATAATTAACAATAGTAATCAGAATAATAATTATTAATATTAATATTAATTATATTTTTATAATTATTATTCTTAGTAATGAAAATTAGTAATAATTATAGTAGTAATTACTATTTATAGTAATGATAATTAATATTATTACTACAAAATATAATAATTATTAATTTTAATATTAATGATAAAAAATACTAAATAATAATAATAAATATTAACAAAAATAATAATTAATAATATTAACAATAATAATAATAATTGTTAATGGTATTAATAATAATTAATAAAATAATCATTAATATTACTAGGTAGTATTTAATAATTAAATAGTAATAAAAATAATTAATCAGAATAATAATGTTTAATCATAATTAATAATTAATTAAAAATAAAAATTCTGACAATAATTGTTATTGATGTTAATAATAAAAATAATGATAAAAATAAGTGGAGGTGGATAGGAGTGGGAATGAGTGATATTTATTTTAAGGAGTGGGAAGAAGTGGGAAAAAGTGAAAAGGGGTGGGAAATAGTGAGAAGGCATGCGAAGGAGTGGGGTGGGTTGATTTGCCCATGAAAAGAAGAGGGCCTAAAATGTCATTTGCACTCAGCAGCATAGTGGATGGATGCTAGAACTCCACAATTCATAATTAATTGCAACTATTGAAATTTTGGTGACTTAAAATATATAATAGGTTAATTTTCACTGAGAAAAGACATAAGAATTGTCTTGTGGCAAGACAAACATCAATCATCCAAACTATAATTGATATTTTAAATTTCGGACACAAGATGGAATTGTGAAATGAATTAAATCCAATAAGGAAATACAGCCAAATCCGTGCACATGGGAGAGATGCGTGAAGTTGCTGAAATTCCAAAAGCTTTCACTTATGGAGGAGAGGAAGCAAAGCCAACGTAAGTACGTAACTGATTGACACGAGACATGTCTATATATGTACCTTTCTTTTTGTCGTTGTACATCCTTTTTCCTATTTTAGAATGTCACTCGCTTGAAGTCCTAATCCGTCACATAACATACTGCATTGATCGTTCAATATTCAATCAATTGTCAGGTGAAAATTGAAATAATAAGACTGCTGAAACTTTTCAATATCTTTTTGTTGTGAGTAGTAGCTGTAAAATATGGACTTGCAAAATTGATGTTTTCTTTTGTGTTCGCAGAAGTTAATTGTGTTTCCTAAACGAGCGTGGAAAGTAGTTTCATTAAAACCAAGGCAGGAGAAATTTAAATAAAAATGTTGCTCTAGAAAATGTAACATATTAATGTTGTTTTCATAGTGTGGCGTTGATTTATAGGGGATCTTTAACTATGTGACCACTTGGCCTTGGTGAGAAAAATAAAAATTTGACCCTCTATCACTAGAAATCCTACACACACTCTCTCTCTCTCTCTCACTTTAACTATCTTTCCTCCTCACCTACCCTCAGCTATGTGCTCTCTGTGTCTATCTTAATTATTCTTTAGTTTTGGGGGGCGGGTGTTTGCATTGGGATATCAGTAGAGGTTATGCATATCCTGTGGAATTTATGTGCCTTGCTCCCCCAAACAAAAAAAAACTCCTCCTGCCTCCTCTGTCTCCCTCTCCTTTAGGTACTCAGCAACAAAAATCCCCCATTATCTCATTCTTTCTCCATTCCATGTGCTCGCTCATTGCTACTTCCCCTGACCCTAAATTTGTTCCCAATTAAAAAGGAGAAGTGCCAATTCAAGGGTTAAGCATGCAATGGCGAATGGACGTTGGTGAGCTGGTGGCAGTAGTGGAAAGGAAACAAGCATCCCTGAGTAATCGGGTGGACGGCGGGATGAATAGTGGGAGGACACGATTAGCCAATGTTCTTTTTTTTTCCCTTCGAATTTGAAATATTGTAATGTTGATCGGTTGAAATATCAACATGCAGCATCTAGTGACTTATGAAAATGGAAAAAAAGATGAGAATGTAAAAATTGTTGGAATGTTGAATGTTGGTGTAAACACAAATTTTGAGTCTAAAATAAATAAAGACAAGAAATTCAGAAACAAATTTAATTTTGTATTGATATAGTGTATAGGTACAATATCTGAATTTAATGCAATAAAAATGATCCTCTGATTCGATCTGCTAATGATTTGAGTATTCCAAGGGCTTGATGCTTGATCTCGGTTGATACAAATCAGCTGAAGAACTCTGAAGGTTGTTCTTCATTTTGATCTGCAAGTGGCTGATTATGGTTTCTGAAGCTCTGCAAGTCTTGATCCTCCTCGCTTGGTAGCTGGATGCTCCTTGCCGTCTGAGCTCTGAATTCTGCAAGATGCTGAATGATCCAAATGAAAGGAGATGACCCCTATTTATAGGCTCTGCCGGCTAGGGTTAGAGCCATATTTTGGACTTAGGCCCAGTAATCATTTTCTTATTTTTAAATAAAGAAAATAATTACTAATTTCTGCATCATCGATGACACGTGGCGGCTTTTGATTGGTTGCACTTAATTTTGACCAAGCGGGTCCACCAAAGTCAACATGACACGTGGCACTTTATGGTTGGTCCATTTTTTACACGTGGCATCATGTGATTTGTTGCAGAATTTTTGTCTTCTACAAATGCCCCCTCGAGAGTCGGCCGTGTATACGAACTTGGAGCATGCTTCTTTTTTTTTTCTTTTTAAAGCGGCCGGGTCTCGAATGCTTAATTGATGCAAATGATCAAGAATTTGACAGGCCCATTTATTTTATTTTATTTTATTTTTTTTAATTTAATGAACTAAGGCTTGGACAAATAAATTCGGATCCAAGAAAACCCTTGTTTTTTTTCTCTTTTTTTTTCTAAAAAGTGATTGAAACTTTTTTTTGGGGGGGGGGACGTATGGCTTCCCCTTCTTTTTGTCCCCCTTCTTTCTTTTTTTTTGCTTTATCTTTCTTCTTCTTTTTTTTCTCTTTTTTTTAATGATAATTTCTAAGTTTATGATTTGCGATAAAATTCTATCAACAATTCTAGATAGAATTTATCAATAACCCAAAGAGATAAATTTCACCAATATTCGAATTGGAGTAGCAGTAGGAAACTTCAATTGCCCATTATATAAACCCATCTACAGGTTCCTCCAATTCACAATTTTTTTTTTTATTCGGTGCCTAAAACTTGAGGTAGTTTTTTTTTTTGTTTGCGGATACTTTATTTTTTATCTGTCTCGATTCGTATTTGTCTGCTAAATTCTTGTATGCTCTTCTTCCCTCATCTTCTTCTTTAAGATTAGGCATGGATACTTTAATTGTTAACGTTTCACTGCCGTATTATCTTGTTAGAGTCACTGTCTGCTTCCCAGCATTGTCCTCAACTTTGAAAGGGAAGTCCTCAGAAACTTCTACATTCTTGTCAAAATCCTCAGACTGCTCAAGGTCGTCAATTTCACTTCGAACGACTTTGAGAAGCCTCTCATCTGAAGAGCAGGGGCTGGAAGTCGAAGAAACAGAGCATAATTAGGGCTCAAAGAGGATTTTGAATTTGAAGAAATTGGGGCGTTTAGGAAGGGACCCTGTTTTCCCATGATTTTTCTCAATTACCCACATCAGGGAAATGGTTCTTGGGATTCAGAATGGAGGAGAGAGAAAGAGGGGAACCACGACAATGGCGGAGCAGGCAAGTGAGGAAGAGGGAGAAAGAAGAGCAGCGTCGTGTGCAGGCTCGTTTTTAACAAGTTTGTATCAAATTACCTTAGAGTGTTGGGCCGGAAGAGACTAACACCTCATCGTAATTTTACACGCTTTTGCCCTTTTTTTGGCTTTTTTTTTCCGGAGATGCTTTGACGTGTTGACCCTTGTTGCGAGATGTTTTAACCCTTTTTCTTTGTTGCTTTTTTTTTTGGTGGCTGCTAAGGCATTCTGACCCCTTTTTTTTGTTGGAGAACTTAAATTTATATATATATATATATATGTTATTTATTTATTTATTTTTATGAAGTTACCGAATCAACTTAAATTTCTTTCTGCCAGCCACGACTCATTCGATTAGATTGCGAAGTGAGGTCGACTTCTAAGACGAGGAATCGTTTCTCCCCGTAGATTCGATTCTTCGCAGGCGACTCCCTCACTTAATCTAATTGGAGTCGACTTGCCATTCTTCCTTCCAGCCGCGACTCCTCCGATTAGATCGCGAAGTGATGTCGACTTCTAATACGAGGAATCGTTTCTCCCCGTAGATTCGATTCTTCGCAGGCGACTCCCTCACTTAATCTAATTAGAGTCGACTTGCCATTCTTCCTTCATCATGGTGCATTTTCTAGACTCATCCTCTGATCCCAAGAAGCCAACTCTTACCATCTTGGACAGAGAAGATGATCCAATTGAAGAAGGCGCGACTCTCCGTGTAGATATGCCAACACCGCTACCGTCCAGACGCTCTTTACTCCATAACTACCTCACATATTCATGCTGGAGTGTGGAATCTACCCGCGAAATACAAAGATCAGACGGAGTCATCTCGACTTTGAGAGTCTTGAAGCTTAGCTCGCCATTATTTGCATCTTCAACCCCTTCTCAAGGAGCAACACCCTTACTTCGACATCGTATCATGGATGCATGGGACACTATCCTAGGGCAGCTTTTCACCTTGTTTCTCCGACAACTTCTTCATACTGTGCTATTGGGAATGGCTTGAAGACGTTCTTGGTCGCAACAAAGACAGACTTAAGGAATGGAGGCTTTACGACGAACTGTACGCATCCTTATTCTCTTATGACATGAGTCTTACCGTCTTCAAAGCATTCTGCGAACTGTGGTGCCACACTACTAACACCTTTTGCACAGAGAGCGGCGATATGTCAATCTCCTTATGGGATTTACGGACTATAGGTGGACTTCCAGCTGACGGTGCTTACTATGAAGAAGTCATTCCATCCGCCAGAGAACTCCTTTCTGCAGGACGTGGAGACAGTGGTATTCCAGCGACTTGTACGTTCCTCTTATCTGCATTCCACAGACTATGCCAGGATGTTCATGGCATCGTTCAACTTACTGCTTCCGAATGGATACGCTTCTGGTTTCGAGGGCGGCAGATTTACACACCTCCCCCCAGTCGTGACAACAAAAAGCGAGTTAAAGCTCCAACAAACACATCATGTCCGTCTGGCATGATTGCTCCTCGAACAGGGCGAACGAAGAGAGAGAAGGACCCCTTTGCGATGCTCAACATCCCTGAGGCCCTAATCGAGGAGACCTACCTTGCTGCCTTTATTTCCTGTTGGTTGTGCTCCTTTGTGCTACCAACTGAAGTAGTGTGTCTTATCCGCCCAGCTGTGTTTGTAGCCGCCAGCAAACTGGCCCACGGGGAATGTCTAAACCTCGCAATTCTTACCTTGGTTAGCATTTATCGGGGGTTGAATAGAATTTCTACGGCTCGGAGCCTGAATAAGTTGGAAGTAATCTTCCCCATTCACTATGTTTATGGATGGTTAGGCAATTACTTCCAAACTTATTTTGATCATCCTCATCATCGGCACGACCATCCTAAAATGGTGAGGTTTTCTGGTGAAAAGATGAATCGGACTCCTGACGTACAAGAAGCTCGAGAGCTATTGAAATGCAAGGATCCGTCTGTCATGTATTCTAACGTTCTTATGAAGGATACATCGATCACCTTAATTGACACCCAGAGTTTATCCTCAAGCTGGAAAGCATATTTGATTTGCCTCCGCTTTGGGTTTTTGACCTTGCGAGAAGGAAGGACAATTGTGATTGAGCTGTACTTCCCCTGCAAGTTTGGTCGACAGTTTGGCTTTTATCAAGATGTACTAAGTGAGCCACGAATGAATGACCGAGAGGGTACCCTACAGGACGTAGCTCGCTATTGGTTCAACCTTACTGAACACATAACAAGGTCCAGTATGACAATTCCTGCTCCTCCTGATAAGAAATCTACACTGGTTACTATTGCATATGCTAATTGGTGGCGATCTCCGCGGGGCGATCTTTTCTCTGAAGGACCTAAATATCCTAGAGGCGAGGCTGCGCAGCCACAAAGAGCTTCTAAAGTGAGAGTTGTTGATGCTGCATCCGTCTTAGTTGTCACTTCCGGTAAAGCGAATGCACATAAACCAATCATGCAACAACCTAACGAACATGCCCTATCGTCGGCTGAGCTTGGAAAAGAGGGAGGCGATAGTTCCTCGTTGGGGGCAAACACATCTCCTCAGAGAAGTAGAAGTTGTTCACCTGGGAAAGAGAATATTGAAGCTTTGAGAGGTTTGGGTGTTAGGTCTTCTCTTAGTGGAGCGAAGAATTTGTCAGGCTCGAAGATCAGACCAGACGTTGCCACCAAGCTGCCTAAATCCAAGAACAAGTCTAACAGTGCGATGAGCTCACTGAAATCAGAGAACAAAGCAAAGGGAGAGGTGCATCTTGTTATCCTGCCACCTTTCGCTCTTTTTTTCTTTTTTTTTGGACTTAATCCTCCTTTTAATGTAGGGACATACTGTCGAAATTGGAGACACACTTAAGGCTGCATTTGGTGACAAAGATAGTGAAGCCACCTTGACTGTGCGGCATGCCAAGTCAACTGAGTACGATTCTATTAACATAATGTCGTCGCCAGTGAAACGAGCAGAGCACTGTCAATCACCTACTACTTCTGTTGCAACCTACTTTCCTGGGAGAATTGCTTCTGGCGTGTTTAACGATTTGGCCTTGAGTGTCAAGCAACGCTTTCAGCAACAGTTGAAAAAGTTCATCCTAAAGACAGAAGACGATCTTGCAAACATTCGCCAAGAAGCTGAGCAGATATATGAAACCTTGTCATCCTTCCAGGAAGATTATTTGGGGCTAAAGAATAGTGTCGAGGCATATTTGAACGAAGTTGGGCAGTACCTAAAGTTGAAAGCCCAATTAGAAGATCATACTCCTACTGAAGATGTGCTAAACAAGCGAGTAGCCTTAATAGACAAACTTGGGGAGGCACGAGCTTTAGTGAAACAGGCTGGTACACAATTTGATGAGACTACTACTGCCATCACCCAAGCTTATAAGCGAAGGAAGCTACTTGAAGCAGATCTTGACCAAGCAAAGGCGAATGAGCTGGAATTGCAAGACAAATTAGTAGAGACTGAAGCTTCATTGAACAAAGCAAAAGACGGTGTATCTCTTCTTGAAAAAGAAGTTGCCGATTTAGATGTTACGCCCCAAGTTACTGTAGAAGAAACGGCTCAAGTTGGAGCAGCAAGGCAACGGGTTCAAGAGCTTTTAGGCGCACTGGCTGCTTAGACCATACCCAATTGTTTTGTTCTAGATTTTTTTTATTTTTTAGTTTTTTTTTTCACTTTGCCATTTGTTGTTTCTTTTTCGACTCAGTATGGTTTAATTGGAATTGGTTTTGATATATTGTAATAAGATAAGTCTTTCAATTCAAGTTTACGCAATAATATGTAGATATAGCCAACGAACGAAACGAATGAGTACTAACATAATTTATTCATCCTACATTAGCTTTAATTAGCAAATATGCCCAA
The DNA here is from genome assembly GCA_017589665.1 of Selenicereus undatus. Classification (NCBI taxonomy): domain Eukaryota; kingdom Viridiplantae; phylum Streptophyta; class Magnoliopsida; order Caryophyllales; family Cactaceae; genus Selenicereus; species Selenicereus undatus. The sequence continues at coordinate 47,270,794 of JACYFF010031957.1, forward strand.
GTTGCCTACATTCCTAAAAGGAATGTAATATCCTAAAGGATCAAGCCATACGTAGTTCAAAAACATAAAATTCTTTATTTGTTTTGTTTTGCCATTCACAGTTTAGACTATTGCGGGCCAGGAGTATTACAAATGAATTTAACTTGAAAGAACGAGCAGTTTAGGCTCTTACTTAGGAGCTGTACAACATTCTATTTCAAGGATAATAGCGCTTCAAGAACTTGCCATTTATGGGTCTTATGCGCACTCCATCAGCACCAACTATCTTGTATGCTCCATTTGTGTAAACTTCTCTGACCACATATGGACCATCCCACTTGGAGGTGAATTTGCTTCCAGATTTGTGGGAGACAATAATCGGTCTTCTTACTGCCAACACCTGGTCTTCGACTTGGAACGATCGCAGTCGAACCGTTTTGTTGAATGCTCTTGATAGACGGGCTTGGTAGCATTCTAGCTTTTGTTGTGCCTGAAGTCTTCTCTCATCAAGGGCTCCAGTTCAGCTAAGCGAAGCTTGTGATTTTCGTCTTCCGTCAAACCTTCCTGTATGGCGATGCGAAGTGATGGGATTTGAAGCTCTAACGGTAGAACGACTTCCACTCCATAGACCAAAGCAAATGGGGTCGACTGTGTTGGCGTCTTGTACGTTGTTCGATATGCCCAAAGGGCTTCCCCTAATCTTTCATGCCAATCACGTTTGGACTTTGCGACAACCTTTTTGAGTAAGTTGCAAAGTGTTTTGTTAAAGGCTTCTGCCAGGCCGTTTGCAGGGGCGTTGTACATGGAAGACTTATGTTGAACAAACTTAAACTTCTCGTAGAGGCTAGTCATCAGGCTGTTGAAGAAGGGCTTTCCATTATCGGTGATAATGTACCTCGGCACACCATACCGATAGATAATGTGTGTCCTTATGAAGTCGACCACATTTTCTTTTTTGACTTCTCTTAGCGGGATTGCTTCCGCCCATTTAGAGAAGTCGTTAGTGGCAGCTAGGATGTAGGAGTGACTAGCAGACGATTTAGGCGTGATTGGTCCAACGACATCAAGCCCTCATGCCTCAAATGGCCAAGATGCAACTGTTGGGTGGAGAGGTTCGGGAGGTTGATGTATGAAGTTAGCATGGAACTGGCAAGCATCACACCTTTTTGCATAATTTATACAATCTTGCACCATAGTGGGCCAGTAATAACCCATCCTTTTAATGCGATCATGTAGCCTAGGCCCTGATTGGTGTGCTCCACACACACCTGAATGAGCTTCCGGCATTGCTTGCTTTGCTTCTTCCGTGTCCAAGCATCGTAACCAAAGACCAAGAAAGGAGTGTCGATAGAGCGTCCCGTTGTAGTAAAGGAAGCTTGAAGCCCTTCGCTGTATTTCTGTCTTATGCCTTGGGTCACTCGGGAGTTTTCCATGCTCCAAGTACTCAATTATTGGTTGACGCCAGTCTTCTGCATCTGTTTCAAGAACACAGATCATGTTGACGTCTTCCTCTGAGTCTTCATCATCTAGCGGAACAACCCAACGGTTATATACTGGAATAGTCATTTCTCCTTCTGCCCCCAGTGCCAAAGTGGCTGCGAGGCTTGCTAGTGCGTCAGCCATCTTGTTGGCACTCCTTGGCACGTGCTCTAATTTGACCATGTCCAACTTATTTAGCAGGCGTAATGCTTGCCTGTGATACGGGACAAGGTCCTCTTTCTTAACCTCATATTCGTTAAGTAGTTGATTGATGATCAACTGCAAGTCACCATATATGTTGAGATCGGTGACCCCTATTTCAATAGTCATTTCAAGGCCCAAGTTAGGCGCTTGGTATTCCGCCACATTGTTAGAGCATAACTGAGTGAGCCCAAATGAATACGGAAGAATGTGCTTTTCGGGGGAAACAAAGACCACTCCTGCACCAGCGCCATCACGCCTAGCTGCACCATCGAAATACATTTCCCAGGGAGGGAGGATATCGATGTAAAACACGCCTTCTCCTGGCAAATCATCATTTAGCTTCCAATCATCGGGAATGGGATGATCTGCTAAGAAATCTGCCAACGCTTGTCCCTTGATCGCTATTTGGGGTACATAGACGAGATCGTACTGTTTTAAGATGGCCGCCCATTTTGCCAGTCGCCCATTTAAGAGTGGCCTAGACAAGATGTACTTGATAGGATCAGCTTTGGAGATCACTTGCACTGTATAGGCCTGCATGTAATGCTTGAGTTTGTGGATGGCAAAGACGAGCGACAAGCACTTCTTTTCAATAGGGGAATACTTCAGTTCAGCACCGACCAACGTACGACTTAAGTAGTACAGGGCGACTTCCTTCCCTTCCTCGTCTTCTTGTACACACAGTGCCCCTAAGGATTTTTCTTGAGCTGCAATGTACAGTCGAAGAGGCTTACCAGGGATGGTTGCCCCCAACACAGGAGGATGGGTCAAGTACCCCTTTATTTTCTTGAATGCCGTATGACACGATTCGTCCCACTCAAACGGTGCGCCCTTTTTCATAAGGTGACTGAAGGGATGGCAACGTCCTGCAAGATTTGAGTTGAATCTTCGGATATATGCCAAGCGACCTTGAAGTCCTCGAAGCTTCCTGAGATTCTTAGGCTCAGGCATCTCCTGGATTGCCTTGATCTTTGATTGGTCGATCTCAATCCCTCTGTGATGAACGATAAAACCCAAGAACTTTCCAGAGGTGACGCCAGATGTGCACTTGAGTGGATTCATCTTCAATTGACATCTTCGTAATCGTTCGAAGATCGAACGAAGACCTTGTATGTGGTTCTGCCTCTTTTTGGACTTCACCACCAAATCATCGACATAGCACTCGACTTTCTTATGGAGCATATCGTCAAAAATTGTTTGCATTGCCCTTTGGTACGTTGCTCCTGCATTCTTAAGTCCGAAGGGCATCACCTTATAGCAAAAAATGCCTTTAGGTGTGCGGAAAGCCGTGGCCTCTTGATCTTCTGGCGCCATTAGAATCTGATTGTATCCTGCGGTACAATCCATGAATGACAACGCTTCGTGCCCTGTGGTTGAGTCGATCATAAGCTCTGTGACAGGCAACGGAAAATCGTCTTTTGGACAAGCGTCGTTAAGATCCCGGAAGTCCACACAAATACGAAGTTGCCCATTTTTCTTCCTGACAGGCACGATGTTTACAATCCATGTTGGGTACTTGACCTCACGAATGAATCCTGCCTCTATAAGTTTGTTGACTTCCTTTTCAATTTCCGGTACCAACTCTAGGCGAAAACGTCGTTGAGGCTGCTTCTTAGGCGGAATACCCCTTTTGATAGATAGACGGTGGACTGCGACGTTTGGATCCAACCCGGGCATTTCTTTATAGCTCCAGGCAAATACGTCCCTGTACTCTGATAAGAGTTCCAAGTATTGCTTTTCCTCCTCGAGTGTGAGTGATGAGCTTACGTAGATAGGACGAGGCTCTTAATTGGTTCCAAGATTCAACTCTTTCAAATCATCAACTGTAGCCTGTCCTCCATCTTCGAAAGTCTTAGGAGTTTCTGCCAACTCTATCTCTGAGTCTGAGTCATCACATTCGTGGATTGTGATATGATTGGAAGAAACAACTTCTTCTTCCTCCGCTTCCTTGTTAGAGTCAGAGTTTTTTCGCTGACCTATGAAGATCACAGTACGCCTCTTTACTCTTAATGAACCATCTGTTTTAACATCCAGACTAGAGAAGCGCTTCATGCAAGACGGGATAGAGCTTTGAACTTCCTTTACCACTCCCAAGCGGCTAAATGCAGAACTTTTCTCGTGCTAAAGTTGTGAGTTCGAGGGCTTTTCACCAGCTCCTATTCTGGCAAAAACTGAAGGCTTTGGCTGGGGATGATCTTTGATTCTGTTAAAAACAGAGCTTCTGTGATCTTTCCCTTTCCCTATACGGGCAAATACTGACGGACGTTTTTTAGAAGTTGATGATTGTAGCCTATCAAACACAGAGGGCTTTGGGTTGGGTGAAGCACTTTTATCTTCACTCACATCTACTTCTTCAACTGAGATGTGTTGAATTGCCAACTTCTTGTCCTTTTATCGATCAGAGATTCTGAATGGCTGCGGTGGCGTAAAACCCAGTCCAACTTTAGAGACGCCTACTGAGCCTCCCTGTTCTTGAGTCTTTCTTTGAGTTTCAGTAAGGCCATGAGGCTTGGCTTCGGCTATCTTTCCTAAGGCAGTTGGATTTTGAAAGTTGTAGCCAGCCCTCTCCATAAGCCTGTATGCATTAGGATCAAATCCCTCCCTAGTCCGTGCACTTGGCAAGTCATCGCTTTCTTTAGAAGAAACGACAAACCCGGAAATAGGGGGCCTACTCACCTTAGCCTGCCACATTTTTAGCGTTGGAACTGTTGCACTTCCTTTTAAGGTGATTATGCTAGCTCCATCATCATTTTTAGTAGCTTTAGTCTCAATGCTTCTGCTTGTGCACTCGCTAAAGGGTGATTCGCCCTCCTTACGGTGAGACCTAGGTATGTACCTTAAGACTGGTGGCATTGATCCTGTTGATGCGGCAGCTTGTTTAGCAACTTGCTCAATATAAGAAGTGGTGCTACCTTGCTTGCCTGCTTCTTTCTCGAGCTGCTGCTTAGGAGCACCATCTTTTGTTGCTCGAGGGGCCTTCTTTGCGACACCTTTGCCTGTGGAAGAAATGGTTGATGGCATGGTCTCTTTAGGTGCAACACCTTCTTCAAAGAACCTTGCGTCTGCAAAATGAGACTCAACCTTAGTGAATGGCTTGACATCCCCGTTTATTTTCTTCTCCCCATTACGGTAGTACTTAAGGCATTGGTGTAAAGTGGAAGCCACTATCCCATACCCATGAAGCCATGGTCACCCAAGTAATAACCTGTAGGAAGTCTTAGCATCGATTACATGGAAGATGGAGGACGTCGTCAAATCTCCCATTATCAGTTCAACACGAATCATGCCAATTGCACGTTGGCCTTCAAGGTTAAAGCCTTGAATCATCGTTCGACTCTTAGACAGTTCTTCCACTGTGATGCCTAAGTCGTTCATTGTAGACTTGGGCATGATGTTGACGGCTGACCCTCCATCCACGAGAATGCGTCTGACTTTCTGCTCCTTAATGTAACCAGTCACAAACAAAGGACGATTATGGGGCTTCGATCCCAACAACAAATCATCGTCCGTGAAAGTGACTGCAGTGTTGCAATAGGCATACTGAACAGGGTCTTCTGTTGATGCTCCTACATCCTTGATTTTATCAGCATAAAGTTCTGGATGTCGTAAGGTAGTAACAACATGCTGGCGCATCTCATCAGGCAGACAAAATATTTGCTCCCAGCCCATGCAAGCTGGCAAAGCCTCCAAGACAGTTAGGGTCTTATCAACTACTCTAGGAGACTCCTCTTGTCCGTCACTTCCTTCGTCTTCCTCTTCTTCAAGCTCAGAACATGAAGTCATGTTGACTGTAACTTTCTCAAAGAAGCCTGTTGGGAAAAACTCTTCGAGTGTGACAAGGACAAGCGACTCCTGATCAAGTAGGTCAATAGGCAGAATTTCGTGCCTTTTAACGTCCTTGGTCTTGTTCTTTCCTTTTGAATGACGAGGACTCTTCTTTCTTCCTTGTTTCTTCCTGCGGCGGAGAGGCGGTGATTGCACTTGGCTTTGTTTCCTTGGCCTCCGACGAGTGACAAGAGTCCATTCCTCTTCATCAACATCAGCTTTATCAGAGACATCCACAAAAGGACCAGTCTCTGTCAAGGGTCCTTTGGATTCAATTGGAACTACCATAGGCTCCAAACTTCCAAATTGAATTATAATTAATTTCTCTCCAATTGGGGAAATCAAGTCAGTGTTTACTCTACCATGAGGTTGAGTATGCTTTGGCTTCCAGGGCGATGAGGAACACTCTAGCTGAGTGGAGATATGATTTGTCTCAACAGTGTCGTCCAAATCCAGTATTATCTTCCCTTCCCTGGCAAGTTGCATAATACGCTCTTTGAGTGTAATAAATTTCTCAAGAGGGTGACTAACCACCCTATGATACCGACAATATTTTGGGTCGGTAACCCTTCCAGCTTCTTCGGGCCGTTTTGGTTCTGAAAGTTGGATAACCCCATTTTCAAGGAGATCATCAAGCATTCCTGACAAGTCTAAGTCAGGGAATGGGTATTTCTTCTCCTGCAGTTCCTTCAATGTAGGACGCTTCTTTCCAGAATCCTTGGAGAATCCACCCTTCTTGTTTTCATACTTGGGCTTTCCGGAGATTCGAACCGGCTCCCCAGTTGAAACAGCCTGGCTTCTTTGTTTGAGGACTTAGTAGACTTGGGATTTTTCTTGAATTCACCCTTGTCCTTTCTAGCGTTAGATGAGGAAGAAGACTTGCCACGACGACTTGCGATCGTTATCTCCATATCATGAGCTTTCGTTGCCAATTCCTGGAAGGTCATTGGCTTACTCATCTGCAAGACGTATAGTAAATCCCATTCCATACCCTGAGCACACATTTCAACGGCTGAAGCTTCTGATAGACGATCCTTGCACTCGATACTTAGGGACCTCCAGCGATTAATGTTATCAAGAACCGGCTCGTCCTTCCATTGTCTGGTGCTTGTTAGCTCTGTCATACTAACAACACGTTGAGTGCTGTCGAATCGATTCAGGAACTCCTGCTCCATTTGTTCCCAGCTGTCAATGGACTCTGGCTCCAAGTCTGTGTACCAATCGAATGCGATCCCTTTTAGCGTACGAACAAACTGTTTCACCAGCCGGTCCCCCTCTGTGCCAGCATTACTGCACGTCTCAATGAAGTGGGCAATATGCTGTTTGGGGTTGCCCTTGCCATCGAACTGGTTGAACTTGGGAGGCTGATAGCCATGTGGCATGCGAAGAGCATCAATCCTCTTCGTATAACGCTTTGTATACAGGTGGGTCTTATGAGATCCTCCTCCCAACTGAGCCTTGACCGCATTTGCTATTAAGCTCTGAATTTGCTCAACAGACATCGAGCCTAAAGAGTGGTCCTTTCTCGCCTTGCGCTCGTCCTCAGATTCTTCGCTGTGGCTGGACTCTTTATCAGAGTCTTCGGCGCCTGAACCTTTGTTGGAAGCTTCAGAGGACTTCTTTTCCAGCTTCTTCATCAGCTCAGCAATCTGATCGTTCTGGCGTTTGATTTGGGCATCCTTTTCTGCACTCTCTTTAGAGAGCCTATCCAAGGTTGCCTTCATGCTCGCCAGTTGTTCTTCAAAGTTAGTAGCCCCTGTCACCATAACTGGCATGACGACAGTGTCAGATGATTCAGCTTCAGTACGCGAGGAAAGTGATCCCTTTGAGGATGCCAAAGAGGAATCACTACTTGAATAACCATCATCTTCAGAATTGTAGGGTTGGAAAGCAGGGTTGGTGTGGGTTTGGAGTTCATCCATCCCATGCGGAATTGTTTGTGGCATGATGAAGCCGGCAACAGATTTTTGCTTCAGAACATTTGAAGCGATTTGATTGACTCCATCAGATACCTTGGAGCCGACGTTTTGGATCTTATGTGACTGTGATGGTGCAGCCACAATTGATTGCTCTCCGATGATAGTGGTAGTAGCTTTTGTCATACTTCTGGTCATGACACCACCAGATGCAGCACTAGCAGTTGTTGAACCCTGCGATGCAGACCGGACAGTTTTCCATGAAGATTGGTTAATAGCATTCTTAGGGGCCATGTTATCTTCAAAGGAATGTATTGTTTGCTGTTAGGAGAAAGAGATGAGAGGCAGAGTAGTCCCACCGGGCGTGCCAAAAATTTGTAAACACAAATTTCGAGTCTAAAATAAATAAAGACCAGAAATTCAGAAACAAATTTAATTTTGTATTGATATAGTGTGTAGGTACAATATCTGAATTTAATGCAATAAAAATGATCATCTGATTCGATCTCGTAATGATTTGAGTATTCCAAGGGCTTGATGCTTGATCTCGGTTGATACAAATAAGCTGAAGAACTCTGAAGGTTGTTCTTGATTTTGATCTGGAAGTGGCTGATTATGGTTTCTGAAGCTCTGCAAGTCTTGATCCTTCTCGCTTGGTAGCTGGATGCTCCTTGCCGTCTGAGCTCTGAGTTTTGCAAGATGCTGAATGATCCAAATGAAAGGAGATGACTCCTATTTATAGGCTCTGCCGGCTAGGGTTAGAGCCATATTTTGGGCCTAGACCCAGTAATCATTTTCTTATTTTTAAATAAAGAAAATAATTACTAATTTCTGCATCATCGATGACACGTGGCGGCTTTTGATTGGTTGCACTTAATTTTGACCCAGCGGGTCCACCAAAGTCAACATGACACGTGGCACTTTATGGTTGGTCCATTTTTTACAAGTGGCATCATGTGATTGGTTACAGAATTTTTGCCTTCTATAGTTGGTCTAAGGTAAAAGTGGATGATGAACGTTGTTCTTTTTCTTTTAAATGGTTTTTCTTGTAAGAAATAAAATGGAACTTTGATTAAAACATATTTTCTTTTTTCTTAATGAAAAGAATAAAAACATATAGGTCTTTCCTTTTTGAAAGAAAAAGTCCTCCAATATATTAGGAAAAATAAATTTTTCTCGAAGAGAAGGATGACATTTTTTGGGTCACAGATAACAATAATTAGTTAAACATAACAAAATACATTATATATATGCTCAAACATAAATAAAAGAAATAAAGAAACTAATGTAAGCAACTCAGAAAAGAGATAATTATCACAACATTTGCTTACACTTTAGGGCTTAACCCTAAGTACTCTACATGTCCAACAGGAACATTGACCATTCTGAAAAATTTAGTGGCTGATTGAAAGCTTTCAATTTTCAAATTATTTGCATGTCCTGGAAGAAAACAATATTTATTCGATAGCCTAATAAACTAGAGGGTTGTACATGAGAATGTCACTAATAAAAACCTTGTTAATAAATTCTACTTGTACCTTAAGAATGAACCTGTAAAGCTTGTCGTAGATGTACAAATTAAACCACTACTTTGATTTATAAATAAGATTTATAGCATAGGAAAGTAGGGATCGATCCCACGAGGAAAGATTTAATAATAAGCTAGTTTAATTCTAATTAACTTTACTACTCTCACAACAGCTGCTTTTGTTTTTTTTGACGGAAAATTTTGACGGCCAATGTCCCCGTCAAAATGTGCGACGTCGTTTTTGACCGAGAGTTGCACATTTTGACGGTTGGGGAACTGATCGCAGATCTCGAGGTCGTTTTTGACGAGGCAGCGTTTTTTTTGACCGGCCCCCGTCAAAATCCAAGCAATTTTTGACGGCGTGTAAATCTTTTGACGGGCCCGTCAAAAATTTGGGTAAATGAAAGGTCCCCCACGCACCGAAAGCCTGCGACATTTACTCAGCCAACGCCCCCTCCTGTCGTCTTCTTCCCCAAGCCAGGCCCCCCCTCCCCCCATCTTCAAGCTCTGCAAAAGCACCCTGCTCATCCATTACTGTGCGTGTCGTCTTGCTGTGCGAAGTTCACGGACCCAATTTGTGAATAGTGCCCCCACCCTTATATAAATCTGACCTTCGACTTCACGATTTCACACTCGATCCGTGCGTCCTTGCTGAAGTCGACATTGTCAAACCCGAGCTTGGCACTTCGGAAATTTGGAGCTGTGGAAGGCAACGTGTGAGTTCCTCTTCGAATCCCTTGGTAAGTTTCTCGAATTTCTTGTTGGAGTAGGTAGTTTGGGGTTGGGTTTTGGTGTGGATCGAGTGTAGTTGAATTCGAATGGGTGTGCGTGGTATATTAATTGTTGGTGTGTCGCGTTTGCAGTGGTCGGCGGAGGTGGTGTTTCGGGCGCCGTCGCCGGAGGTTCAGCTGCGGGTGTGGGCAGCGACGGTGCGGTGTGGTGCCAGTGGGTGACTGCACGGTGGTAACCTGCTCCAAAGGACGGTGAAGGGCGACTGTTGCTGGTAAATAAGTTCTTGTGCCTATGTTTGATTTTGTGAGAATTGATTGGGTAATGTCTGTGAGCATCCCGTTTGTGAACTGCTGTAGCCGTGAAACCATGCGTCATTGTACATCGTGTGGCACAAAACCGGAAATTCATCCATCCTTGCACACGTAAATATATGAATTAAGGAGGCGTCATTTTCAAATCAAAATTGTACTCTCTTAATATTTGCAAGAATTGGTTATATGTATGTTCATTCAACAATTACCTGTTGCTAACTTCAGTAGGTGTCATGGTAGTTTGCCGTTGTACATAATAATGTCTCCTCATAATGTGCAATAGAAGTTTAACATCATAGTCATGTACCGGTCATATATATGTGATTACTGATTAGGGAAGCAGCTTAGTGGTGAGGTGCCTGTTTTCGAGTTATTGATCGCAACTGTAATATGCTGACAACTAGCAAATTTGGCCACTATCACATGTGTGCAGAACTGTGAATGGTACAATGTAATTAACCCTAAATGAACCCTAATTAAACCCTAAAACCTAAACATAAACCCTAAACCCTCAACCCTTGAAACCCTAAACCCTAGCTACCCGAACCCTTACAACCCTAAACCGTAACCCTTACCCTAACCCTAAGCTCAAAACCCTTC
>JACYFF010031957.1:47281767-47303368 GCA_017589665.1 Selenicereus undatus
ACCCTAAACCCTAAACCCTAAACCCTAAACCCTGAACCCTAAACCCTAAACCCTAACCCTTAGAACCCTAAACCCTAGACCCTAAACCCTTAGAACCGTAAACCCTAAACCCTAAACCCTAAACCCCATACCGTAAACCCTAAACCCTAAACCCCAACCTTCAACCCTAAACCGCGAACTCTGTAAACCTCGAACGGACAACCCAAACCATTAACCCTAATTTGTAAACCCTAAACCATAACGCCTCAATGTAAACACTGAACTGGTAATGTTGAAGTTCATGTGTACATCTATGTAAAATGCGTGCTATCTCCGAACATAATAGCAACAAGTGTCATGAATAATTATGTGTATGATGTAATGCTGTGTATTAGCATGTCTTCTTTCATTTGTACTAATCTTTTGTGCGGGTTGACTTTAGATTTTAGGATGGGGAAAAAACGAAAATTCAATATGGATGCAACTAAATCTCGCAAATGTTGCTGTAAGTGTCACGAGGTAGGCGATAATGTAGTACCACTTTCTTCCTTGTGCGGAGTTGCTATTATTTGAAATGACTATGTGAATTGCATAATTTTGTTGAACACATGCTTAGTGTTTATGTAGTTTTGTTGATGCTGTGCGTGCGTTGTCCCAGCTTTGCCTTTTATAAATATCATGTTAAATTGCCTTAATGTTTTGATATTGGGCCATGACACGTACGGTATTACGTTCAGAAAATTTATTACTCACCACGTTTGCCATGGACGTACCACATCTTCGACTGTGGATGTATCACCGTAGAGACAAACGCAGTGGTCATTTGCGGGACGAATTCATAAATGGGGTGGAGGATTTTGATAAGCATGCTCGAACCCAGCATGATTTCATCACAAACGGAGTGTACCGTTGCCCCTGTGCTAAATGCAGGAACACTAAATACCTTCACCCAGATGAAGTTAAAATGCATTTGTACCATAAAGGATTTGTACCATATTACTGGTTCTGGACAAGCCATGGTGAGGAAGAGCCTCCAACTCATGAAGAGGGCACTAACTCTACGTGGGTGAACCAGTCAAGTCCAGTGTACAATGATCATGAGCACCGTAGTGGAGGTTACGATCAACATCAGATGGAGTCCATGGTGAATGATGCGTTCAGATCGGACGACATAAATGTTGATGCCGGAATGAACGCTAACGCTGAAGCGTTTTTCGGTAAGCTGCATTCGGCACAACAACCACTGTATGAGGGTTCAGATACTCATACTGAGCTGTCAGCAGCAATGAGGTTGCTCAGTATTAAATCAGAACACAATATGTCACATCGCTGCTTCGACGATGTAGTACGTCTCATGCAAGAGACGACTCCAACTCCAAACCGCATTCCAAAGAACTTCAGTGCTGTTAAAAGGAGAGTGAAGGAGTTGGGGTTGGATTACGAGACTATTGACTATTGCCCAAAAGGTTGCATGATATACTATAAGGCTGATGCAGCCCTTGAAGCGTGTAAATGGTGTGGGACTGCACGGTACAAACCGATGAGGAACCCAGCCGGGAGAAGCAAGTCGGTCCCCTGCGCTAAGATGCATTACATGCCACTTATCCCAAGGTTGCAGCGACTGTACGCCTCCAAGAAGACTGCAGAGCATATGAGATGGCATAGCAATCATGCAAGTGAAGATGGTGTGCTAAGCCATCCTTCTGACGTCGTCGCGTGGAAAAACTTCGACCAAATGCATCCTTCATTTGCTGCAGACCCACGAAATGTACGGCTTGGTCTATGCGCTGATGGGTTTTCACCCTACTCAAATTCAGCACGACCATACTCTGTGTGGCCTGTTGTTATGTGTGTGTACAACTTGCCACCGCATCTTTGTATGAAACTCCCGTACATGTTTCTGACATGCCTCATACCGGGTCCGCACAACCCTAAGAATAAGATCGATGTGTACCTGCAGCCACTTATCGATGAGTTGCAGACGTTGTGGAATGAAGGGGTTGATACGTATGATGTTCACGGGAACCAAACATTCAGCATGAAGGCTGCATTGATGTGGACAATCAACGACTTCCCAGCATACGGAATGTTGTCAGGGTGGAGTACGCACGGCACATTGTCTTGCCCGGTCTGCCAAGATCAGGTACGTGGGAGTTACCTGCAACACGGTCGGAAAATGTCGTGGTTTGATTGTCATCGTTGCTTTCTACCCCGACATCATGCATTCAGGCGAAACAAGAGTGCCTTCACTAAGAACCGAACAGTGCATGCTCAACCTCCCACGAGGGTACCCGCAGATGTAGAGTTTGAACGTGTACGTGAGTTCCCCAAAGTGACGGACCAATCAGATTATGAAATTCCTGGGTTCAATGAGAACGTACACAACTGGACGAAGCGTAGTATCTTCTGGGACCTTCCATACTGGAGACATCAGTTGTTGCGTCACAACTTGGACGTCATGCATATAGAAAAAAACTTCTGTGAGAATATAATCAACACAGTTATGGATGTGTCGGGTAAAACAAAGGACAACGTCAATGCTCGATTGGATTTAGCTGAGATATGTGCACGTGAGGAATTGCATCTTCGAACAAGGGCAAATGGCAACTCATACAAGCCGAAAGCGAAGTACACGTTGTCGTCAGAACAGAGGAGGGCACTCTGTGAATGGATGCGTGCGTTAAGTTTACCGGACGGGTACAGCTCTAATTTTGCTAACATTGTGGACCCGACCAACACAAAATTGCAGCATCTGAAAAGTCATGATCACCATGTATTTATGGAGGCGCTGTTACCAATTGCCTTCAGCGTATTACCGGCTGATGTGTTGGAGCCTCTAGCAAGTCTGAGTGAATACTTCAGGAATATATGTGCAAGTGTCCTTCGTCAGGACCAACTTATGGAGATGCACCAACAAATTGCCATAATATTATGTAAGTTGGAGACAATCTTCCCTCCTTGTTTTTGGAATGTTATGGAACATCTTCCGATGCACTTAGCACAAGAAGCCTATCTAGGTGGACCAGTTCATTATCGTTGGATGTACCCCTTCGAAAGGTTCTTCAAGTGGCTGAAACAAAAGGCCAAGAATAAATCCCAGCCTGAGAGTTCTATGGCCATAGCGTACCTCATTTACGAAATTCAAACATTTGGTTCGGACTACTTTGAAGCTAATCTTCCTTCAACGAACTCCACCGTTTCAAGAAACGAAGTGTCGTGCCAACAGGATCCATCTCCAACATTTACGGTGTTCCACATGAAGGGCACTCCATTTGGTAAATGCCGTAAACGTTATCTGACAGAGGTTGAGTACAACGCCGCCCACCTGCACATACTGCTTAATTGCGCTGAAGTGCAACCTTATCTACAGTAAGTTCACAATTGACCCTTCCTAATTGTTGTCGTAATTACATTGCGAATAGCAAGCACAATGTCTCTGTAGGTACTTTCGTCATTGGATTACGACGGGACATGCTAATATAGCGCCTGAAGACATGGACAAAATAATTGAGGCGAAATTTGCAGAATGGTTCAAGCAAAATGTATGTGACCCTACATGCACCACCTGCGTACATCGCCGTGTTGAATTACTTAATTCATTGTCCAAATTATCATGACAATCTAATCACTGAGGGGTTTGCACCTCGTACAGGTTCATCGTTCCCATGCGTTCAATGATGACAGACAATTGTGGTTACAACAAATGGCTGAAGGCCCTATAAATATTGCGCAGCCATTCGCAGGATACAAAGTGCATGGGATAAGGTTTCATACTAAAACAAGAAGTATGAACAAGAAGACCTCCTCATGTGGTGTTCTTGTGAAAAGAACTTCGGAAGGGGATGGCAGTGGGGTCGATTACTACGGTGTGCTGGAGGAAGTTCTGCAACTGGAGTACTTGGGCGAGCCCATTAAACGTTGCTTACTCTTTCGATGTGAATGGTATGATCCTTCTAATCCTCGTGGTACACGGTACGCCAAGCTGAACTGCACATATGAAGTTAATATCCAACGCAAACATGCCAAGTACGACCCTTTCATAATTGGGGATGTTGCGTACCAAGTGTTCTACATGCCATACCCACGGGATATTCCTCACAAGGCAAATTGGTGGGCTGCGTTGATCAATAAGCCCAGACGGTGTCCAACCACGCAAGGGGATGCGATCAACCCGCTTCCTGTGTTCCAGGTAGATGTAGTGGCGTCAACGTCTCTGCTTTCAGAAACATTGCCACAGCATCTGGGTGACGTATCAGGTACTATGGAGGAAGTGCAAGTGTTTGACGTCACCGCATCTGAAGAGGAACGGTCCGAGGAATCGGACGAGTTTGAACAACGGGAGTGGGACGATGCCGAAACAGATACGGAAGACGACGATGACAACATACAGTACAAATCAGATGACGATGACGAGGACGATGGCAGCGGAGAGGAGCGGGACGTAGACGATGATAGATAATTTATATGTGCCAGTGCTTATGTTTTGTACGTATGTGGATGTAATAATGTAGTCGTACATTTTATGCAAACCTTAACCCTGATGAACTTGAACTATTGGATGTTATGTGTTATGCCCGAATGTTATCGTCAATCATTTGCGGTGTTATAATTGATTTGCAATAACTAGTTTGCTATGTTGTAGATGAGAGACAGGGATCCGCGACGACAGAGGCGTCGGAGAGTAGGTGCGCGGCTGTCGGATGCAGACAGTCACTCACCGGAGGCTGTGGGAGTGGGGGAGCGCACTAATGGCTCCCCTGTTAGAGTTCCTTCGACAGTGGCGGATAGTACGCCAGTGACACCCACCCCCCAGATGGATGCACGCCTCGGTGGCCCATTTCTGGACCCCAACCAAGTCCCCGGACTCAACCAGGACGATGGTTTGCAATCGGGCAATGTTGGGAATGCCTTTGGGACAGGTGGACTGAATCCGGCGTTCTGGAACACTTTTGGGTCTTTCATGCCGTACAACGCCAACTTGATCATGAGCGCGTTGTCCAGCATGCAACACGGTCAACCTCTGCTTCAGCCTCCACAACAGTATACTCCACACCCTGTTCCACATCCTGCAGCAGTACCTACTCCGCAACGCACTCCCGAACCTCATGCGCAGGCTACATCGCAGCAATCTGGGGGTCGTACATTGCCGTGGAGTGAGCAAGAGGTGGTTGTTAGGGACAAGAGTCTTATAGAGCCAGAGGGCGACACGTACATACTCTACTACCCTTTAACTATATATGAATTGTTCTGTGTACATAGTTCTACGGTGCTGATACGTTGTTGTGATATACAACAAACTTTTACGTTTATCCGTTTCAGGTTTCTGCCCTACCAAGGAGTCACCAAACGCATTGGTGAGATCATGAAAGGAAAGTACCCAGGAGCGTGGCCCACTTGGGGGGAAGTCCCTAAATCACAACGGGACCTGTGGTTCGCTGAATTCAAGGTGTGATATATAACATGTGTCGTGCAAAATGTGTGCTTTCTGAATTTAAGTTTGGAACTTTCGTACTAACTTCCATGTGTTGACTATGTTTTTTTATGTTTCTGCAGAAATATTATTGTTGGTTACCTCAGCATGACCGACGAGTGCGCAGGAATTTTGAAGTGAGTGGGGCCAAGCAGCTGAAGAACTTGTTTGCTTACGCACGCAAGTTGGGTAAGGTGCCAGATTGGGTGTCCCCGGACAACTGGGCGCAGCTGCAAAAGTATTGGGAGGGCCCTGATTTTCAGAAGATAAGCGCTCAGAACAAGAAGAACCGCCACAGTGACCCCGAGGGCGTGGGTCCATCCTTGCACACGTGTGGGTCAATCCCAATAACTGAGCGGCGTAGACGACTGGTAATTTCTAATCTCAACTAACTCTACGCACGCTAATTTAACTATTTATTACATGCAGTATCACATAATGGAAATCTGTGCAGGCGGCCTCACTTCAAAGGGAACCAACAGTCGATGAGCTGTATAAAGACACTCACTGCAGCAAGAAGAAGGATAATCAGGACAACTGGGTCTGCAAAAAGTCGGAGTTGAGATTGGTAAGTTCGTATTCATTTCACATGACAATGAGTTGTCTAACTGAATATGGGTTCCACGTACTAAACATTCTAATACACATTGTTGTCTTTGTGAATACGCAGGAGGAACACACAAAGAGATGGCAGGAGTACAGGTCCTCCAACCCCTCCACCGACGACAGCTCCCAAAGCCTTCCACTATCTGAGCGTGACATTTGGGTTCAAGGAAATCTTAACAGCAAGGGTCGCGTGTATGGCTTCGGTGTTGAGGGGGTTTTGATGAGGGAACGGTCTCGCATGTCGTTTTCCAGTCGTTCGTCATCTGTGAACAACTACGATGCACGTGAGATGGCAATGAGACTGAATGAGACCGCGGTCAAAGCAGCGGAGGACGCTCGTCAAGCGGAGGAAGCTCGCCTCAGAGAGATTGAAGAGCTTCGCAAACAGGTTCAGGAGAAGGAAGCCCAATTCAAGACATTCCAGGAAGAGTTGGCTCAAGAGAAGGCGGCGAGGCACCGAGATAAGGAGAAGGTCAAGAGCAAGATAAGCAAGCTCTGGTCGTTCTTCAAGAGTCAGCAAGCTGGGTTCTCAGCAGCACCGCCCCAAGATGATGACGAAGATGAGCCCCAGTCATCCCCCTTAGGTGACTCCTCCGACGACTAGTTATGTTCTGTTGCAGTTTTTCGTAATGTTTGCTATCTTGACTGATTAGAGTTTGTAATGTAGGGACATGTATGTCAATTTATGAGTTTTACTATGTACATAATTTGGTTTCATTTGTATCATGACGTTTGGTAACATTGATTACAGTTGAATTTCAAAGTTTCGGAAAAACATTTGACATTTTAGTACCGTTTACTGTTGCCTCAATTTTGACGGACCGGAACATTGTTAGCCATATGTGGACTTGAATTTTGACGGCCTCATCCCGTCAAAATTAGACTTTCGACGGGTTCTTTGACAGAAACGTCTGCCCGTCATCGTGCTTCTTTGCCTGGAATGGCTCCGTCAAAAAAATTTTGACGGAAATGAGTCCGTCAAAATAGCCGTCGAAAGTGCACTGACGGCAGGTGATTACGTCAAAAATAGCGGTCGCATTACATTTTGACGGAATACGATTCCGTCAAATTCTGCGGTCAAAAACTTTGACAGGCCCGTCAAACATAACATTTCGACGAAGGCTTTTTTGACGGCCATTGTTTCCGTCAAAAATGCCGTCAAAACAAGGAATTTCCGTCAAAAACTACACTTTTCTCCGTCGAAAATTCGGTCAAAATATCCTCCCCCAACCTATAGTGTCTAATTTATTTTATTTTCTCTTTATTTTACTAAAAAAAGTCAAATTAAATAAGTACAAATCTGGAAAAATTACTTAATATTGCCCCTAAATATTCTAAATTCATTTCTTGAAATAAAAGCAGTGAATAGTTATCCTAAATATGCTGGAAAAATAAAAACAGAAATAATCACACAAATTAGACTAAAAATTAAAACAGAAAATAACAAGCAGAAAATTAATATTAAAAATCACATAAAGTAATCTAAATTAATATGCTACAAGTTTATAACTTTATATATCCAAAATGATATGTAATTAAATTCAGAAAAATTTAAACAGAAAATTAATCACAGAAAATTAAAACAGAAAATAAAATATGAAATTAGAGAAATAATAAACTGCACTAATATAAATATGAAAATAAATAACAAAAATACCTAGATTTTAGAATATAATTTCCAGACTTAATCAAACCCTAAAAATTTAAAATAAAAATTTAAAACATAATTTTTCAGATTTATTAAAATAAAAATCTGCACATTCAATTTACAAAATAATCCTGAAAATTATCAAATAATTTCCAAAAATTTCAAAATTAAATAGCAGCAAATTAATTAGAATACTTCATAAACCTAGACTGGATTAAAACACGGAGAAACAGAAAAGGAACTATTTTTAACCTAATTTCTAACCAACCGGTAAATAAATGGCAACAATAGAATAGAAAATAAATCTGAAAATTGTAATCACACTAAAAACCAAAATATAACTAATCTAAAATCACTAAGACACTCCTAAAAGACTATTCTTTGGTGGGGGGTGTAAACGAATTTTATATTAAAGCTTGTAAATTGAAGAACTAAATTTGACAAACTAGAGAAATTAACTAAAAAGAAAGAAATAATTATCAACGATACCAAATTTATGAAAAATACTTAACATAATCTATATCCCCCATGCAAATTAATATTTATCATCAACACACAAATCGATTTATCCATGAGTTAGACTGTAGAAGACACCCACCAGCGGATCTTCCCCGTTTTTTCTTATATTATAGTTTATTTACGTCTAGTCCTAGTATAAACCCTTCTAGTCTTGACAACTTTAACTCCATTGCAAGAATTTAATCAAACTAGAGCATTAAGTATTAGAAAAACATCATCTAACACCTTGTAATCAATTTACCAGCAAATTGATCATTTAACAAAGGTCTATAATGATTACCTAATTAAAAGAGATGGGTTTGAGCCATCCATGGTTAATCAGGGTGATAATAATGCCTAAAAGACTATAACTTTTATGTATTAAAGCCTTTTAAACTATCATATGAATTCGCATTAAACTAATTAGTATCCATTCTAATTAATTTAATGCGAATATCATAAAGAATAAATACTAATCGCTATAGAATCATGAATAAAAATCAACTAGACAATAAAGTATAAAACTTGCTTCAAAATAATTAATTTAGCATGGTTTCAAATAGATTATATTAAGTACAAGGAAATTGCTCACACATATTGTAAATTAAAGTACATGAATTAGCCAAATAATTCATCTTTAATAATAACAACCAAACTTATGATATAAAATTTAAAAAAAAAACAATATTACTTCATGTTGCTAAGAAAATTGGTGATGCTGAGTTGATGATAATGATGATGGTGAAGAGGTTGATGATGTCTTGATGATGGGGTGTGATAGATGATGAGGACGATTGATGATGATGATGATGGAGGTGAGGTGATGAGGGAGTGTGGTGGTGATGTGAATTTGATGGAGCTGAGTTGATGAAGTTCTTTGGGATATATGACGGTGATGAGGATGATCGTGATGATAGAGAAGAAATCTGATGGAGGAGATGGGGTTGTGTGGTGAGGATTTTATAATCTGATGGGATTTTAGAGATAGGGATTAGGCGTGATGATTGGTTTTTTTTTTTAATAATAGTATTCTACTAGGATTTTCTTCGTTGAACTCCTTCTCTTCAAAGTCTTCTAGTTTTTCTTCAATTAGGAGTAATAATTTTTTAACCCTAGCCCAAATAAATCATTATGAAAATAATACTTTTTCATAATTTATTATTTTTGGACCGACTTGATAACTTAGCGTGTAAAATCAGAACTTCGACGTCTTTTCTTCTACTCTTTATTTTATTAACGCTTAACCTAAAAAATATATAAAATAAAGTAAATTAGACGAAATAATATATATAATATAATCAAAATAATTATTAAAACAAAGCATGATTTATGACTTAACAAATTCCTCCACACTTAGACTTTGGATGTCCTCGTGCAAAGAAATCTAGGGCTCGACCTAAAAAATGACCCTCTTTCTTTCTTATAAAGTCTTGCATAAATATGATACTTATAGTAGATATTGGCTTGCTTTAAAAACAGCTTTATTCAAAATTAATTAGTTTTCTTTCCAACAAGTGAATAACTACTAAACATCCAACTACCATCAAAGAGTTTCTTCATCAGCCTCACAACATTTCTTTAATGAAGTAACATGAGCAATAATCATCCATCTCTTTTATGCACGTATACACCGATCAAGAGGTCTAAAAAGTTTATGATAGAAAAATTGAAGTAGGGTATGGCTACAGAGACAATTGAATTAGAAGGAATAACTCATTGAAATTGATTCTAAACTTGCTCTGTAATTCTTTTTTTCTCCTTTTTTTTTTCCAAACTCAAATTGCGCATATATTCGAGGCTCATATAGGGTCTTAGAAATTAAATACTCCCTGTCTCACACTCACTCAAATAGAGGTGCTGGAGTTAAGAGCTTATTCTCATTATTAATTTTTTTTTTTTGGTATTTTATTGACTGTTAGTTTGGTACGAGTCATTGGTCGGCCCAAAAAGGGGAATGGCTCTCCCAATCATGGGGTACTCCATACATAAGGCTCAACTTGAGACTTAAACTTAAGGGGTAAGGTGCCAAGCCACTTATCCCTACCCGTGTTGGTAATCTAACCTTTTTTTCCTTTTCTTTTTTTTTGCCTTTTTTTTTACAAACAAGAAAAGTCACAATTTTAGTGAGTTATTCTACTAATTCAATAGTCTAGGAAATGGGCTAGGTCATTTTATTGCCTCTAAAGCGGATATATAACTGATCAAATAAGATGGATAATTATGACAGTTACTCATTAAAGAGATATATAAGGATCAACTCAAACTTCTCTGAACGACAGCTAGCATGCTCAGAAGTCTTTACTCATAGGAGAATAAACTACAAATAGCTAAGAAAATAAACAAATTTTTAAGCAAGCATGCCTAGCATAAACTCATATTCATGCATTAGTTATAAGAAAATCATAAATTTTTGTTTGTTTGTTTTTTTTTACTCCTAAAAAAATTAATTAAAACTGCAGGAACTAAATGCAGAATGCAGCCCCCCTCCCACACTTAATTCATGCATTGGCCCTAATGCATGCAAAAACATAGAAATAATGAAGATAAAAATAAAATTAACTGTATACTGCCCTGAAAAACATCAGGTTGCCTCCCAACCAACGCCTTTGTTTATTGTCGTTGGCTCAATGCAAACGAGCTCATGGATCCTCTAGTCGAATCTCCTCCACTAAGCATACCTGATCTCCTTCATAGGAGTGCTTTAGCCTGTGACCATTTACTTTGAAAATCCTGTTAGTAGCAAAGGGTTTAATCTCAATAGCACCATGTGGATAAGTCTGTACTACCATAAAAGGTCTTAGCCATCTAGAGTTGAACTTACCAGGAAAGAGTCTCAATTTTGAATTGAATAATAATATTTTTTCACCCACATGAAATTCTTTCCTACTAACCTTAGTACCTGATTCTAATGTGATTTTATGTGAAGATAATATGGGTCTAAGTCCTTTAAGCTCTGCTAAAGTCCACCCTAACACTTCACTATGTTCTCTAAGTAACCTAATAAGTTTATCCTCTTGTTCAGATGCAAGTGCATTAGAGATTATAACAGGTAAGGTCTCATCATCCCCTAAATAAGCATACTTAAGATTTTTAGGCAATAGTGTTAGCTCTAACTTAGGGGGTGAAATACGAGAGGGTAGCATCTTCGTGTGACTTTCAGACAATTCTAGCTTCCTCGGTCTTCAACTACATGCAATTGCAACAAAGACTCTATGCTATCCACTAACTCATTATTAATATGGTAAGGCACATTATAAAACACAAACTGATCCAAACCTTGAGTAAGTATAGTTAACAATTCATCATCATGGCAGTTCATGATGAACATCTTGGGACAATTCATCAATCACATCAAGTGCACACAGATAATTCACATCAGTAGGAAATCTTATAGCATCAAAAATATTGAATTTAATGATTTCACCATCAAATTCTATAGTCAGTGTTCCTGCATGTACATCTATTTTTGTCCTAGATATTTTAAGAAATGGTCTACCAAGCAATATGGGAACATCCTGGCATGCACCACCCATGTCCAGTACATATGTCACCAGGAAAAACAAGCTCATTGACTTGGACTGAGACATCTTCTAACACTCCATCTGGGTATGCATTACTCCTATCAAATAACTGAATGACTAAATTAGTTTTCTTTAACTCTCCTAAGTGTAGTTTATCATAAATAGACCTAGGCATCACATTGATAGAAGCTCCTAAATCAAGCATAACTCTATCAAAGGAGAGGTTTCCAATTTTACAGGGAATAGAGAATACACTTAGGCCCTTACATTTAGGGGGAAGCTTCTTTTGGAAAACAGCAGATACGTTTTCCCCCACACTTACATTTTCGTTCCCTTTCAGTTTATGTTTTGCAGTACCAAGCTCTTTAAGGAACTTGGCATAATGAGGCACCCGCTTTATGGCATCTAGGAGAGGAATGTTGATCTCTACCTTCCTAAATGTTTATAAGATTTCTTAGTTTTCCTCATCTACCTTAGGGGTTTTCCCTCTCAGTATACTAGGAAAAGGTGGTAATGGCTTGTAAGGTTCCTTCTTATCCTCATCTACTTCCTTAACATTAGAGGTGGTGTCTTGGTCTTGGTTAGGTTTAGGTTTGTTGACTTCTATTTCATGCTCTACCTCTTTATTCTTCCTAGGTTCCTTCAAATCTTTCCCACTCATAAGTGTCATGGCACTCACATTTTCTTTCCGGTTCTGGAATGGTTGAGATGGCAACCTATGTTGTATTTGAGCCTGAAGGTTGCTAACTATGGTATCAGTAGCAGTCTGTCTCTCCTTGACCTGTTTAAGAGTCATCTCTATGTTTTAAAACCTAGTGCCAATCTCCTTTTTCTGGTCATCCATCTTCTTTATGACTTGCTCTAAAGGAAAATTTGTTCTATCCTGAGCAAATGGTTGACGTGATGGTTGGTCAAAACATGAGGGTTTGTTCTTAGGTCCATACCTAAGGTTAAGGTGGTCTCTCCATCCTTCATTATAAGTGTTGGAGTATGGGTCATACTTCATTTGG
Source organism: Selenicereus undatus (assembly GCA_017589665.1). Lineage (NCBI taxonomy): Eukaryota > Viridiplantae > Streptophyta > Magnoliopsida > Caryophyllales > Cactaceae > Selenicereus > Selenicereus undatus. The sequence continues at coordinate 47,294,500 of JACYFF010031957.1, forward strand.
CCTTGGTTTGAAAACATAGCATTCGCATCACCCCCTTGAAGTGTACGACATGCATTAGTAGCATGTCCCTCTTAACAACAAATACCACACACCACTGCTTTCTGAACTCCTCTAGTGATGAGTTTGTTCAGCATAGAAGTGATATGAGACAACTGGGTCTCTACAGATGGACCTAAACTGAGCTAACTGACCTTCCTAAACTGGGTTTCCCTAGTTCCAAACTGTTGAGTGTTTTTTGCAATGTTTTACGCCGTGATATTAAACAAGTTCCTAGCCTAAGCTGGAGTCTTGTTAACCAAAGCCCCCCACTAGTAGCATCCACCATATTTCTATTTGTAGGTAATAAACCTTCATAAAAATATTGAATCAATAATTGTTCAGAAATTTGATGTTGGAGGCAACTAGCACATAATTTATTAAAGCGTTCCTAATACTCATGGAAAGTTTTCCCATTCATTTGTTTAATTCCACATATTTCTTTTCAAATGGATCCAATTCTAGATGTGGGAATTTTTTTTTCTAAAAATGCTTTATGAACTTGGGTCCATGTAGTTAGTGAGTGTTGTAGGGGATAAGTAATATAACCAGTCTTTGGCCTTATCCTGAAGTGAGAAAGGAAAGACTATCAATCTAATTTGGTTCTGGGTGATACCCTCAGGTGGCATGGTCAAACATGTAATAATGAACTCATTAATATGGCGATATGGGTCCTCACCATCCAATCCATGAAACTTAGGCAGTAAGTTTAAAAATCCAGAGTTAATCTTAAGTGGTCGGTCTAATACAGGATAAATAATAGACAAAGGTTAAGTTTCCAAATTAGGTGCACCAAGTTTATATAAAGTAGCCATCTCAACTTTAAAAACTTCACAACTTACTGATTCGGGGCTTACAGATTTAGAATCACTTACTTTATTTTCAAACACCTCAAACGTTCACCCCTTTTTCTCTTCAATCATACGACCACTCCTTAATCTCATAAACTAAAACAACTTACAAACATAAAATACCAGAGTCAAAACAAAACAATAAAAGTAGTCAAATTAACTAGAAGAAAACTAACGATTTTATTTTATTTCCCTGCAACAGTGCCAAAATTTGTAATGCTTGTCGTAGAGGTACAAATAAAATCACTACTTTGATTTATAAATAAGATTTATAGAATAGGAAAGTAGGAATCGATCCCATGAGGAAATATTATGATAATAAGCTAGTTTAATTCTAATTAACTTTACCACTCTAATTTATTTTACTTTCTCTTTATTTTACTAAAACAAATCAAATTAAATAAGTAAAAATCTGGAAAAATTACTTAATATTGCCCCTAAGTATTCTAAATTTATTTTTGAAAATACAAATAGTGAATAGTTATCCTAAATATGCTGGAAAAATAAAAATAGAAATAATCACACAAAATTAGACTGAAAATTAAAATAGAAAATGACAAGTAGAAAACTAATATTTAAAATCATAGAAAGTAATCTAAATTAATATTCTGCAAGTTTATAACTTTATATGTCCACAATTATATGTAATTAAATTCAGAAAAATTAAAACAGAAAATTAACCATAGAAAATTAAAACAAAAAATAAAATAAGAAATTATAGAAATAATAAACTGCACTAACATAAATACAAAAATAAATAACAAAAATAACCAAATTTTAGAATATAATTTCCAGACCTAATAAAACCCTAAAAATGCAAAATAAAAATTAAAAACATAATTTTTCAGATTTATTAAAATAAAAACCTGCATGTATTCAATTTACGAAATAATTCTGAAAAACTATCAAAAAATTTCCAAAAATTTTGAAATTAAATATCAGAAAGTTAATTAGAATACTTCATAAACCCTATACTAGATTAAAACACGAAGAAACACAAAAAGAACTATTTTTAACCTAATTTCTAACCAACCGGTAAATAAATGGCAACAATAGAATAGAAAATAAATCTGAAAATTATAATCACACTAAGAACCACAATATAACTAATGTAAAATCACTAATACACTCCTAAAAGACTATTCTTGGGGGGGGGGGGAGGGGTAAATGAATTTTATATTAAAGCTTATAAATTGAAGAACTAAAATTGACAAACTAGAGAAATTAACTAAAACGCAAGAAATAATTATCAACGATACCAAATTTATGAAAAATACTTTGTATAATCTATATTCACCATGCAAATTAATATTTATCATCAACACACAAATCGATTTATCTATGAGTTAGATTGTAGAAGACACCCATCGGCGGATTTTTCCCTTTTTTTCTTATATTATAGTTTATTTATGTCAAGCTCTAATATAAACCCTACTAGTTTCGATAACCCTAACTCCAGCGAAAGAATTTAATCAAACTAGAGCATTAAGTATTAGAAAAACATAATCTAATGCCTTGTAACTAATTTACCAGTAAATTGATTTAACAAAGATTTATAATAATTAAATAATTAAAAGAGATGGGTTTGAGCCATCTATAATTAATTAGGGTAATACTAATGCCTAAAAGGCTATAACTTTTACGTATTAAAGCCTTTTAAACTATCATATGAACTCGTATTAAACTAATTATTATGCATTCTAATTAATCTAACACGAATATCATAAACAATAACTACTAATCGTTATAGAATCATGAATAAAAATCAACTAGACAATAAAGCATACAACTTGCTTCAAAATAATTAATTTAGCATGGTTTCAAATAGATTATATTAAGTACAAGAAAATTGCTCACACATATTGTAAATTAAGTACATGAATTAGCCAAATAATTCATGTTTAATAATAACAACCAAACTTATGAAATAAAATTTTAAAAGAACAATATTACTTCATGTTGCTAAGAAAATTGGTGATGCTGAGTTGATGATAATGATGATGGTGAAGAGGTTGATGATGGGGTGTGATAGATGATGAGGACGATTGAAGATGATGATGATGGAGGTGAGGTGATGAGGGAGTGTGGTGGTGCTGTGAATTTGATGGAGCTAAGTTGATGAAGATTTGAGGGTGGTGTGAGATTTCTTTGTGATATATGATGGTGATGAAGATGATCGCGATGATGGGGAAGAAATCTGATGGAGGAGATGGGGTTGTGCGGTGAGTATTTTGTAATCTGATGGGATTTTAGAGATGGGGGTTAGGCGTGAGGATTGTTTTTTTTTTTTTTTAATAATAGTATTCTACTAGGGTTTTCTTCTTTGGACTCCTTCTCTTCTAAGTCTTCTAGTTTCTCTTTAATTAGGTGTAATAATTTTGTAACCCTAACCCAAATAATTCATTATAGAAATAATACTTTTTCATAAATCATTATTTTTGGGCTGACTTGATAACTTAGTGTGTAAAATCAGAACTTCAACTTTTTCTTTTCTCCTCTTTATTTTATTAACGCTTAACCTGAAAAATTATATAAAATAAAGTAAATTACGAGAAATGATATATATAATATAATCAAAATAACTATAAAAGCAATGCATGTTTTATGACTTAACAAAACCCTAAACCATAAGCCTTAAATATTGTATCAAGGTCATCAATTTCTAACATGACATTATTGCACATGTTCCATGAGAGGAGAACATTCATATGTTAACCTCGTAATTTAGAAGACTCAACCTAAAAAGCCATTACTAAAGACCAGTTAATAAGTTATGCTTGAACCTTGGGGTTGACTATATATACCATAAAAGGTTGAACCTTTGTGCTGGAATACTAAATCATATATGTACAGTAACTCCAAAGCCCTAACCTCAAACTACAATAGTTAAATCGAAAACCTCCAACCTCAATACTTGAACCTTGGGGTTAAAACCCTAAACCCTAAATCATAACCCCCTAAAACCTAAACTGCATCCCTGAACCTTAAACTCTAAAACCTAAGCCTTAAACCCAAAACCTTAAACCTTATGGTCAACACCTTGAGCCGTAAACTCTAACACTAAACTCTAAATCCTTAACATTAAAGCTTGGATCATATACCTAAATCCTAAACCCTAAACCCTAAACCTTAAACCCTAGGGTTAAAACCCGAACTAGGAATTTGTTGAACTAGTGGTTACTGACTCACATTTCTATTTGATAAAATTGAAATGAAAAACCGCAAAGAAAAGCTAGAAAGAATGAGTGAGGTGGACTACACAGAGGAGAAAATATTCTGGAAGCGTACAGTTATCGTTTTAGCACCTGCGGGTGTCATCCTAAGAGTTGAGTTATGAAATTACGCCACTAATTACTCTCCATGTTTATTTCAGACACAATCACACAATGACTGTTGTGTAACCAATTGCTATCATATCTACTAATCAAATTTGTAACATATCAAAAAATGGAGACGAATTGAACATAACAAATCGCAGGCAGGGGGAAAGGAAGATGAGGAACAGTCAGTTGGAAGAACATGGAATCAACGAAAAACGCCAAGGCTTGTGTCAAAATAGAACTAGCCAATCTGTCCAAATAAAGATAATAGAGTAAAACCCAGAAAAATGTTAACCTGTGTCAACCACAACCCAGGCCGAGACCAAAGTTGGTCAAAGTCAGCACCCAAGCTAGATCACAAAACAGGGCGAAACAGACCTAGAACCAAACCGAAACAAAGGAAGAAATTGAACGGGATTTGAACGCATTAATTAATTGCACTATCAACACTAAATTGCCAAGAATCTCACTTAAATTAAACGAAAACCTTAGTTAATCATGAAATTTGAGTCTAATGACTAATTTAAAACTAGAATATATAAACAAGAAAATTAAAAATCAGATCTGATCTGAAATGAAAAAAAACAAAGAAGAAATCTGAACTATGTAGACCTCGTTTTTCTCCTTTTTCAAACTTCATATCGATTGATATAATCGTCATCAACCCGTTGCTCTTCATTGCTGCAATTAATTTTAAATCATAGCCTTCAAAACCGTTGTTTGTAACTGACAAGAAACAATTCTATGGTACATATGTACAAACTAGCTATATACACACCTATATAAGAGGGTGTGTACTGTGTTTCAAAAATTCTTAAATGTAAATGTATGTATTTTAGCATGGTACACATCCTCTTATATAGGTGTGTACATAGTTAGGTACATGTGTATGTACCATAGAATTTTTGGACAAGAAACTTGAAGGCTTGCCATTAATTCAACATTTATTCACTGCCAATATTGACGAATGAACAGATGATGAAGATAAAAGAAAAGTAACGACTCAGTGAGTAAAAGTGGTGAAAGAAAATTGAGAGGGAGGCGACTAGCATTACTATGAAAAGAAACAGAGGAAAGAGTGGATGGGACTTCTCCCACCATGTCGCCACCAAGCCTCCTTCCTTCTTGACTCTACTTTGGATAAGAAAGTGTAGTTTTTTTTTTTGTTGGTTTGTTTAAGTTTAAACCCTTCAAGGTCTTAAAGGATGGTCTTTTTTTTTTCTTTTGTTTTTTACAGCAACTCCAATTAATTTTAGACTCTAAATACTTCTTCTCGCGTTTGTGATATATTTTTCAGATTTTGGAGTGGTTTGAAAGCATCCAAACCATCATTTCACCTTCCACTCTCAATTCAAGGTAAGCAAAACGTTTTTCCCTCAAAATCTCTATTGGAAGTAGACTTGGATAGGTTTTATTGATCCTTTAGTTATTAATGATGATTAGGAGTAGTTTTGGATTGATTTAGGGGAGTTTGGTCAGGTGTAATACGTGAGTTCATGCACGGGACTTAGGGTCAGTCAAAACCAAAAACTGCCTTGCAAATACGTCAACTTTACGGATTAAACTGCACCTATATACTAGACCAAAAATTATGAAAAATTTTAGCCAGGTCAATCTACGAGTGTAGTTTACTAAGAATTGTGAATCACTGAATTTGGATCTAAAATGAAGGAGAAACAAATTTTCTTCTGAGACTGTGTAATTCGGATGGGAAACTGACCAGTATGAAAAACATGGCTTTTTGAGATAGTTCTTGTATTTATTTGGGACAACTTATAAATGGAAAGTTGTAGTAGAACGAAAGATCCTTCCAGATTGTATTCATACGTACCAATATGATAATTCTATACAAAGTTATGGCTCATAAAAATTAGGTCAGAATTTGACTAGAGTCTGCTTACCTCTTCAAAGTGAGTTAAACCCCAATATTGGTTTCTAATTGATAATTGTGCCTTTGAAGTTTATTTAAATGCTTAGGAATTAGTCTTTGGGTGATCAAGATAGTAAGGAGACCTTAAAGAGCTTACTTGGCTTTGAGTTGGAGAATGTAAAATTTTTAGATGTAAGAACTTCCTTAAGTTAGACTATATTGTGACATTTTGTTTTATCATTTAGGCCCAATATTCTAGTCTGAGTCAAACTAGGTTCTTACACTCCTTCGAGGTAATGTCTATGCCCTAACTCCCCTTGGTTACTCTTTTCAAATAATTTTGGATGTTTTATGAATTGTTATGTGATGTTGTATGCCAAGGGAACCTTATATGTAAACCATGAACTGCAACGAGCAATTCTATGATTTTATGAATGTGGGACATCATGTTGTGATTGAAGGTTTTGTTGAGTAGTTCATGTCTTAAGTGTTTTGTTATTGAAAGATTTTGACATGGGTTGGGCTTTGGGGAAGCCAAACAGATTATTCAAAATATACTAATTCTAAAGTGAAAGACTAAGTTGAGCTTGCAAGTCGGTGCCCCCTGAAATTAGGGTAGGTTTACCTTGATATAGGAACAAGTTAGTCTTCTCGAGTTATAGCATGTTGTTTTCGAATATATGCCATTGTAGATGGACGTATGTTAAGATGGGTTCTGGTAACCCACATGGTTGTTCAGCACAAGGCCTTAAGACCCTCTGGTTTGGTCGCTTGCCAAGGATAATTTACTTGCCGTGACTTTTGAATAATGGTTATTGTTGGAAATTGAAGACCAAAAATGGGTTGGGAATCGTTTTCGAACTGTTTGAATGTTCCCTCTCACCCCTAAATGTTTGAAATGAATTTAAGTAGACGTTTTATGGTTAGGGGTGACCATTCTTGAGCTCCGTCTCACTGTTCGAAATGTTTTGTTTTTAGGCACTGATGTGCTGTATGAGAATGGGATATGAGCGAGGCCGCGTAGATGATTAGAGTAAAGTCCCTTTTTTATTTGTATTAAACAATATTGAAGTTGTAGTTCACACTAGGTCTTGAGCTTGGCTTTGGTTTATACTTTTATTTAATCTAATTAATTACCTCTTGCCTTGTATTTCATTGTGAAATACGGCAGTGACACCCATTAGGATATTTCCGCTGCATTAAATAGGCTAAGTATGAGTAATAAAAATGAATTAGAATTTTTGGGGCGTCATAGTAAGTGACACGGAACTTAAAGGCTTGCTATTAATTCAACATTTATTAGCTGTCCAATATTGACGAATGAACAAATGATGAAGATGAATGAAAAGTAACGACTGAGTAAAGGTAGATGAAGAAAATTGAGGGGGAGGCGGCTAGCGTTACGGTGAAAAGAAACAGAGGAAAGAGGAATGGGGTTCTTTTATGCATGAGTTTTGGCTGAGTGATGAAGAAGAAGAAATGAAGGACGGCGCCGAAGGTGCGATCGCGGCTTACGTGCACTTCGGATGGGGGCAGCAAGTAAGGGAGGGGCTTTTGATCATGTACTGCATGCATGGGACGTCAACTGAGGGATGTGACACTGGACTGGATCATGCAAGCAAGGAATTAGGCCGCGGCTAGGAAGTAGCTGACCCACTAAGGGAGGGAAATAGAGCTGGCTCGTGCATCTCACCTAGGGGAGAAGGAGAAGGGCTGGGCTTCCGCTTGGGCTAGAGAACTTGAGCTTCAGCTTTCTCTTTTCCCTTTGCTAAGCTTGGTCCAAATATTTTGACTCAAGTCTTTTTTTTCCAGGAAATTTATTCATTCTCTTTTATTTCCCAAATTCCTACAAAATAAATAAAAAAATGTTAAAATCTTAATTAAATCATTTATTTTGAGTAACAATTAGATAACATAGGGTATAAAATGTAATGATTTTAGGTTGAACAGAAAGTTTGAATTTTTCAAGAAGGATTACTTTTCGGAGTTGAAAAACATATATTTTGGGTATATGACATATTTTGGCTCTTCAGAAAAGTGATTGAGTTAGAATGTTTTACAGGCTAGAAACATGCTGCTGCGAAAGGACTCGGCCTTTAGAGCAGACCATATGCTCTTGAGTAAAGAAGGAATCCTAGCTACAATGACCCAGATGACGATATGAATTTGTTGATTTTGGGAGGCCCTAGCTCACAAAAAGCCGTGGGTTGTGATACTTACTCAAAGATGTTAAACTAGTGAATCCATTACCATGAAACGTCATTTTTGTGGGTGTGGATTGGGAGCTACCATCATTCAAAATTACTTCAACAAAAAGGTTTGAAAAGGGTTTGAATCCACCAGTGTATGGGTTGCAACAAATTATATTATAAGCAACTATTTTTCTTTTCAGGATGCAGATTGCCCAAAAAGCATACAGTAGCTCACACCCTTTCCTTTTGCCTTTTCCTAAGGTCTAACTCTTAAGGAAAGATATGGAGAAGTTCTTAGTTCATGCAAATCAGGTGGGTTTCTCTTGAGTGATATGTTAACAGGTTGTGAAGAGACTATATATACCTATATCTTGGTTCATGAGTCGAGCACTGCACCATGATTTATTCGTGAGCTCCTTTGAGCACATTAGGTCTAATACCTTCTACTACAAGCATGCACGCACGTATCTATGTATGTATGCACGCGCATGTGCGCATATAGATAAATAGATATACAGAGAAACAGATATAAATATAGATATAGATATAGATATAGATATAGACATACTTATATATATATATATATATATATATATATAT
>JACYFF010031957.1:47331148-47344315 GCA_017589665.1 Selenicereus undatus
TATATATATATATATATATATATATATCCCTCTCTCTCTCTCTCTCTGTGTACTAGTATGGACCCGTGCTATGCACGAAATATTTAAATATAAGATATATTTTTTAAAAAATAAATTAAAAATTTAAAAACGAATGACAATTACTCTTATGGTTGTATATGTACAGAAATTAATATTGTGTGCTAATCAATATTCATCAAATTTGTCCTTGTAGAAAGTTAGATGCTTATTTTGTTTTAATTTAAGTTTTTCAAAATTAAAGTTTTGCTTAACATTAAAGAATGTATTTCTTGGCATTGAATCCGGATTATAAATGCCAGATAGGAAATTAATATTTATCAAATTTGTCCTTTTTTTGAAAAAAAAAACAACAACAACAACAAACTCCCAGTGTGGGTCCCGCTTTCGCGGGGTCTGGGGAGATCCAGCTGTAGGCAACCTTACCTCTACCGGTATTTGAAAAAAACGAAATACATTAATTATTAGAAATTGATTAAATGTAGAATATGCTTGCTCATTTCAACACCAAAACATGTAAAATATTGATGCTCATTTGAACAATAAAACATATAAAACATTGTTACTCATTTCAACACCATACACCATTAGTAATTATGATTTGGAATAACACAATCTAAATTTCTACCATAAGTAAACTTCCATTACATAGTTACTACAATGTTGAGAAAGGAAATTAAAATGTACCACATAGCCCTTTCTCGATGCCTAATAAAATAAACCCGTGCTTTTGCACGATGCCTAATGAAATAAACCTTTAAAAAATATTATTAAAAAGATAAGTCGACCATCACTTGAATAGACTTAGGATTTTCATGATTTTTTACCCATATGTAATAGTCCTCTAGCGTGCCATAAACATGATCGGAAATCAGAATTAGAACTTCCGAACAAATGACTAAACGACGAACAATAAAACAACAAACGACAATTAATAATTTAATATCTCCAATCAATTAAACAAAAAAAGATATTTAGATAGTTAAAGAGAGAAATTACTTTTTAAGTGCATCCTTCAGTTCAGAAGTAGTATTGTTGGTCTCCTGGAGACTCGGCACCAGTCCAAATACTACCCTCGGATTTCCCACATCGATTCGGTCTACGATCAAACCATCATCGACATCGCCGGCGAAATCCCAATCGTCGACGTCCCAAGCAGCCGTCTAAATCGCCGGTTCCACCGTCAAACCACCACCCTGCTCCAAGGAAGACGACACCATGTCGATCGAAGCCGATCGGACCGCCTTCGACACTAAACTCGCCGGAGAATCAAGGGGATGAGAGTTAAATTGTAAAATTCATTTTAGTGATTGTACCTAAAGAGGAAGAAATTTGTGACAATTCTTTCTATTTCTCATCTCCGCCTTCTCTCTCATCCATCTGTCTCTCTCTTTTCCCAAAAAAAAAACCTTCAATCTATATACATATATATATATATATTTGTGTGTGTGTGTGTGTGTGTGTGTGTGTGTATATATATATATATATATATATATATATATATATATATGATATACTTCATCGATGAAATGTAGCTCCCCCCCTAAAAAAAGAAATGTAAAATAAAAGTTTATGATCATATGATATACTTTACATACCGTATGTTAATACAAATTAATGATTCAAGTTATGACATACTAAGATTGCTAATTAATTCAAATCCGCTCCAAAAAAAAATGATAATGAAATGTAATTTTTTTTGTTTTTTCCGCTGAAAACCGACCTCCATATCCACATCTTCCCGATCATCTCTTCGCGGGAATGTAATTTTAGGTGGTTATTGACGATAAAGAGGGTAACGTGGGAAAGTAGGGAAATGGGGGGATATCAATTAGTGACTTTTTATGAATTTTAAAATTTAAAATCAAATTAACTTCTAACTGTTTTGAGTATTTTGACGGAATTAATGAGAAGTTTAAATTGAGTGAGAGAGGTATTCTTAGGTTACCATTCATTTTTACACTTATCTTATAAAGATGTGTATATAATTCTTTTACTATGTGCGATAACGTTGAGAAGATTAACTTTTACTTTTTATTAAAAACCTTATATCGCAAGGCCATTGACCACAATATTAATCAATGAAAGAGCAAGTATGTAGAGAGAATTAGTTCAACCCTTATTGAAAAGTTTCATAGTAAACTTATCTTATTTCACGCTTTTTCTCAAGCTGTTGGCAAACAAAAATAGGGGAAAAAATTAAAAAATTGAAGAGCGAAAAACCAAAGGAAGGGAGGGAAGCAACTTTTCTATCAGAGCTAGGTTTCGATCCTGGGACCTGTCTGGGGAAAAAAATTGAAGAGCAAAAAAACAAAGGAGGGTAGGAAAACAACTCTTCTATCAGAGTCAAGTTTCGATCTTGAGACCTGTGAGACCTGTGAATTTTTATGAATTTTAAATTTGAAATCAAATTAATTTCTAATTGTTTTAAAATGTAAAATAATGTGAATAATTAAAAGGTCGGGATTCACTGTCGAGTTTAAATCTACGGTTGCTATTTGAAGAGCGAAAAAATAAAGGAGCACAGGGAAGCAACTCTTCTGTCAGAGCCAGGTTTCCATCCTGGGACCTGTGAGACTTGTCAATTTTTATGAATTTTAAAATTTAAAATCAAATTAATTTCTAAATGTTTTAAAATTTAAAATAATGTGAATAATTGAATGGTAAGGATTCACTCTTGAGTTTAAATCCACGGTTGCTATCTACTGAAACTCCACAAGTCACTCTCCATGCAGTATTTGAGAATTCCTCAATTATGAGCACTCTATCCATTTTAACATTTGTTAGATTATGACAATGACGACAACAACAACAATAGTGATAATGAAAATAATTATGGAAATCATATTTATATTTCTATTATCTTTAGTAATACATTCTCTATGTATATTTGTATCAAAAAAAGACAAAATAATAATAATAATCACGGAAATAAAAAATGTTTATTATTTCTATATAAATGTGTATATTATATTATGTGTTAATAATAAGGTGTCACATAAGGTCTTACGGCTTGTTCAGTAATTATAATTCAGTTTTCTTCAGTTAAAACTTATAAAATATGAACTTATTCTATAATAATGAAATAATAATAAAAATTTATATCCATTATAATCTCCTAATCTCTATTTGATAATTAGATGATGATAATTAATATTGACTATGTTATCAAATTCAAAGAGGAAGATAACATTGTCGATATCGACAATGACGACAACAACAACAATAGTAAAAATGAAAATAATCATGAAAATTGTATTTATTATTCTATTATCTCTGATAATACATGCTCAAATTTATATTTGTATTGAAAAATACAAAATATTAATAATAATAATGGAAATCAAAAACGTTTTGGTCCGTAGGAGCCACAAAGGGCAATACAAGATAATGAGGGGGGCGAATAGAACTTGAGACCTAATATGTTCAGTAAAAAGTACAATACAATGAGAGAGGAGAGAATCGAACCTGAAACCTAATGTACCCAGTAAAAATGGACAATATAATGAGGGAGGGGCGAATAGAACTTGAGACCCAATATGTCCAATAAAAAGTACAATACAATGAGGGAGGAGGGAATCGAACCTGAGACCTAATATACCCAGTAAAAAGGGACAATATAATGAGGGTGGGGGGAATAGAACTTGAGGCCTAATATGTCCAGTAAAAAGTACAATACAATGAGGGAGGCGGGAATCGAACCTGAGACTTAATGTACCCAGCAAAAAGGGAGAGGTAAAAAGTACAATACAATGACGGAGAGGAGAATCGAACCTGAGACCTACGTACCTAGTAAAAAGGGAGAAATTGGCGGTTATCAAGATAAATCCAGGGGCTGAGATTGCCTAAGATTTTGATCAACAGTTGTGAAGCTTGGATTAATGGGAAGCTTGAATTGAGGGAGGGAAGCATTTTTAGGCATCCACTCATTCTAGCATTTGTAAGAAAAAGATGTGTGTGTGTGTGTATGTGTGTGTGTGTATATATATATATACATATATATGTATATACACAAATATATATATATATGTGTGTGTGTGTGTGTGTGTGTGTGTGTAACACCCCCAGCCCCTAGGGCCGAAAGCGTTACGTTTTGTTAAACTTTTACTTAAATTCTGCGATGAAATGAACAGAGTTTCTCCTAAAAACTGACTGTTTTCAGGCTACAAGCCGGACAATAAATCCCTGCAAATCAACGAAAGCGTAAAACATTTAAAAGTAGCTCAATGGCTACACGCCGAAGTTTTTAGGCATCCACCCATTCTAGCATTTGTAAGATAAAGATGTGTGTGTGTGTGTGTGTGTGTGTGTGTTGTTGTGAATTTCCGCAAGCGTACAGTTTCGTTGTACGTTTACAAGTATCGTCCTCAGGGATGAAGGAAACTTGATTATTATCAATTCTAACCTAATTGGAACTGGAAATTAAAATCGACTAACCTGAACATTATCATATTTGATTTAGTGAATTTACAAACTAAAATAATTGAAAAACTGTAAGAGATTTGAGAGTTCCAAAAGGTAATTTGGGACATCAAACTGAAAATAAATCACGTGAACAACACCTTGCAGTAATTAAATTTTGAATCCTTCTTCCCCTGGCTTTGTCGAAACAGAGGAGGCTCAGCAGAACAACAATTTGAATCGAAACAGAGGAGGCTCAGCAGAACAACAATGGCGGTAACAAAACCAACGAAAATTCAAACCAAATTGTGAAATTGAATTGCAATCTCAATCAATCAACAACTTATAATCAGATTACACCAATTTGTGAAACTATGATTTAAATCTAAAACTGAAAAAAAATGACATGTTGAAAACCAAAATTGCTCTCTGCCTCTATTCTGCGCTCAGCTCTCTAATCTCTCCTTTCGACCTCCATTAAAGGCTTCCCCCAACGCCTATTCAGCCCCTTCATTTACTTCAAATAATTGCCTCGTTCACACTTGTAACCGATGCATTGAATGTCGATGATTGACAGAGGAGAGAGAGCGAGGGAGTAACGTCCATGGTGTGTGAAGAAGAAGAGCCACGGACGCTGCCCTTGGTCTGGCTCTGTTCTTTGGTTTTTGGACTTTCGGGTTTCCTTGCTTTTCGATCTGCATCTTGTGGGATAAGGCAGAAGAAGAAGGAGAAAGAGGAGATGGGGGAAATTAGCTGCGCTTGGGCCTTTGTTGAACTGGGCTTTTATTATTTTTTTTTTCTTTTGTTTTTGCTATTGTTTGGTTCAGGTTTTAATCTAGTTGGCCCAATTCCTCCTTGTTCAGCATTTCTTTACCTTTTTCAAGTATTTTTTTTCCGAATTATTCAATACCTGTAAAATAAATTAAAATCAAATAAAAATCTAAAAATAATAATTATTTCAAGCATAAATCTGGCAGAAAGGTATTATAAAAATAGCACATTTTTGGCGTCAACAAATACCCCCACACCAAAGTTTTGCTCGTCCTCGAGTAAAAAAAAAAAAACTAAAAATCATAGAAAAAGAAAAGAGAAACCCACAAAAATATTATGTACAAAACTGGGAAAAGATATATACACATTCTATTCAACTAAACCACCCATGTAACAAAGATAGTGATCGGCATATAAACATAATGTACACATTAAGGCACCATACCCCATGAATGACATTGAAGCACTGACTTTTCATCCCACGTTGCACACTTAAACTTTGAATCATTCCCTGTGCTCATGTATGCATGTGTCTCATCATCCCAAGGTTTATGTTTTCAAAATCAAACTCAATCCCACTTAATTCACACAAATTACATTATTGACTGATTAACATTAGAAGCAAACTTTCCCAGTAGCAATATTGCCTCAAAGGGTACCACCCAGTAGCGCATGCCTCAAAGGGTTGCTTGTCATTCCAATTTTTATTGCGTTTTTTTTTTGTTTGTTTTTTTTTTTTTTTGTTTTTATTTCTTTTTTTTTTTGTTTTTTTTTTTTCAAACACAAGTGGGATAGCTGATAATGAGAACTAAAACCTTTGGACAATGAGGATGAAATAAATAGGGAATAGATCACACAGTGACAATGAACAAATGGGATTAGAATTAGAAGCAAAAATGTCACATCAAGGACAGAGACCTAACATGCACATCATGCGTATATACAGGCTATCTATCAAAGTACAGAGGATGTAAGTTAAACAGAATAGTACTAAACTTCCCCAAAAACTAAACAAAATCTTTTTGGAGTTTTTTTTTTTTTTTTTTTTTTTTGTTTTTATCATTGAAATTTCCCCACCCCCACACCTATTCCGAGCAATGCCCTCATTGGGAGTAGGAAGAAACATAAAATCACAAAATAAAGACACAAAGAACCAATATATATATTAAAGAAAAGAAAAAGGGAAAAAGAGAAAAGGATAAAAGAGAGAAGGGATGAAAAGAAATTCTTAGCAAACCAGGTCGGGTGCTGGGTACACCCGAGCTATCATCTCAACACATCATTGAACAGGACTCAGCTCGCGGAGTATCAGACACTCCACATCTTCCTTGCTAGGCAACTCCAGAAATTGCTTCAATCGGTGACCATTTACCTTAAAAGTAGCACCACTGTCAGAGTCCCGAATCTCAACTGCACCATAGGGAAAAATACGTGAGACAATGTAAGGACCAGTCCATCGGGACCTTAATTTCCCTGGAAACAAATGGAGCCTAGAGTCATACAAGAGCACTTTCATGCCTGGGGCAAACTCTTTCCGAAGGATACGCCTATCATGAAACAACTTAGCCCTCTCTTTATAAGAACGAGCACTCTCATAAGCCTCAGCTCTAATCTCATCAAGCTCATTCAGTTGCAGTCTACGCTCCTCACCAGCCTCAGTCAAGTCATAGTTCAGTTTCTTAAGGGCCCACCAAGCTCTATGCTCTAGTTCCACAGGAAGATGACAAGGTTTACCATAAACAACCCGATAAGGTGACATACCCAAGGGAGTTTTAAAAGCTGTCCTATAAGCCCAAAGAGCATCTACGAGTTTGTCAGCCCAATCCTTTCTATTCCTGCTCACTGCCTTTTCAAGAATCTGCTTAATCTGTCGATTTGACACCTCAACCTGGCCACTGGTTTGGGGATGATAGGGGGTAGCAAGCCGATGGACAATTGAATACCTCTTCAGTAAGGCATCAAAGGATCTATTAGTGAAATGGGTGCCCTGATCACTAATAATAGCACGGGGCATGCAAAATCTAGCAAAGATATTCTCCCTCAAGAATTTCACAACAACTTTAGCATCATTAGTCCTAGAAGGGATGGCTTCAACCCATTTAGACACATAGTCCACAGCTAGCAAAATATACTCATTCCCAAAAGATGATGAAAATGGTCCCATAAAGTCTATACCCCACACATCAAAAAGCTCCACCACAATGATGGGGTTCAGTGGCATCATATCCCGCCTGCTTATCTTACCCAACTGCTGGCACCTAGGGCAACTCTTACAGTACTCAATAGCATCCCTAAATAGAGTAGGCCAGTAGAAACCACATTGAAGAACTTTGGCTGCAGTCTTCCGCCCACTAAAATGCCCCCCACACGCTTGATCATGACAGAAAGAAAGGATACTTCTCACCTCATGGTCGGGAATACACCTCCTAAACAATTGGTCGGAACAATACTTAAACAAATAAGGATCATCCCAAACAAAGAACTTTACAAGGTGAAAGAACCTATCCCTATCATTCTTGGTCCAACTCTCAGGAATCCTACCAGTAACTAGGTAATTTACAATATCAGCATACCAAGGATCAGAGTGGACAACATACAACTGCTCATCAGGGAAGCACTCAGAAACAGCGGACTCACTTTCTCTATCATAAAGAATCCTACACAAATGATCAGCTACAAGGTTTTCAGAACCTTTCTTATCTCTAATCTCACAGTCAAACTCTTGTAACAATAATATCCATCTAACAAGTCTAGGCTTAGCATCCTTCTTAGAAAGAAGGTGCTTAAGAGCAGAGTGATCAGTATAGACAATTACATGAGAACCAATCAGATATGGTCTAAACTTCTCAAATCCAAAAATCACAGCCAAAAATTCTTTCTCAGTCACAGTATAATTCAATTGGGCATCATTCAAAGTGTGACTAGCATAATAAATCACATGGGGTTTCTTATCAACACGTTGCCCTAAAACTACCCCAACAGCATAATCAGAAGCATCACACATCAATTCAAATGATTCTCCCCAGATGGGAGGATGAAGAACAGGAGCAGAAGTTAAGGCCTTCTTAAGCTTAGAAAATGCCTCAAGACAGTCATCAGAAAAATGAAAAGGCACATCTTTAGCTAACAAGTTGGACAAGGGCTTTGCAATCTTACTAAAGTCTTTAATGAATCGACGATAGAAGCCAGCATGTCCAAGAAAAGACCTTACTTCTTTCACACAGGTGGGAGGGGGAAGATTAACAATCAAATCAGTCTTGGCCTTGTCAACCTCAATTCCATCTTTAGAAATAATATGGCCTAAGACTATTCCCTTCCTAACCATAAAATGGCATTTCTCCCAATTCAGAGTCAAATTTTTCTCCCTACACCTTTCCAACACTTTTCTCAGATTAGACAAACAGTCATCAAAGGAAGACCCAAACACAGAGAAGTCATCCATGAAAATTTCCATGCAAAGCTCAACTAAATCTGAGAAAATGGAAATCATGCAACGCTGAAAAGTAGCTGGGGCATTGCACAGTCCAAAAGGCATACGTCGAAAGGCATAAGTTCCAAAAGGAAAGGTGAAAGTAGTCTTCTCCTGATCCTCAGGAGCAATAGAGATCTGGGTATAGCCAGAGTATCCATCTAAAAAGCAATAGAAGGAATGTCCAACCAACCTCTCTAACATCTGGTCCAAGAAAGGAAGGGGAAAGTGGTCTTTCCTAGTAGCAGCATTTAATTTTCTATAATCTATGCAAACACGCCACCCAGATTGTACTCGAGTAGGGACTAAGTCATTCTTGTCATTCCTAATCACGGTGATCCCGGTCTTCTTAGGAACAACTTGAACGGGGCTAACCCACTCACTATCAGAAATGGGATAGATAATCCCATGGTCTAACCACTTCAGCACTTCATTCCTAACTACTTCCTGAAGAGTAGCGTTCAAACGCCTTTGACGGTCACGGTAAGGTTTAGCATTGTCCTCTAGATGAATCCTATGTTGCACAATGGAATGACTAATGCCCTTAATATCCCCTAAGGTCCAACCCAAAGCTTCCTTGTTCTCTCTAAGTAGGGCAATCAAGTTGGTCTCTTGGTCCCCGTCTAGGTCAGAAGCAATAATGACAGGCAAAGATTCATTGGGGCCTAGAAATGCATACTTAAGAGAATCAGGAAGGGGTTTTAGTTCAAGAGCAGAAGGGGAAACAGTTTCAGAAGCAGATTCAGAAGCAGTAGTGAGCAAACAATCAATAGTAGAGCACAAGTCATCAAACTCAAAGACATCATACTCAGGCTCATCATCCACAAAAAATGACTCATACTCAGCAGCAAACACATCATCACAAGCATCATCAAGAATAGAATCCTCTACCCATTGAAGAGTAGAGAACTCCATATCATCAAAACCAGAAGGCTGTCTTTGCAGATTAAAAATATTAAGCTCAATAGTCATGTTACCAAAAGACAGTCTCATCATGCCATTCCTGCAATTAATAAGGGCATTGGCAGTGGCCAAGAAAGGACGCCCTAAAATCATAGGGACTTGACTAGCTAAGTTAGACACCATCTCAGTCTCGATCACAACAAAGTCCACAGGGTAAATGAATTCACCCACTCGAATCAGCACATCCTCAACTATCCCCCTAGGCAATCTGGTCGACCTATCAGCTAATTGAAGAACCATCTTGGTAGGTTTTAGCTCACCTAACCCTAGCCTCTCATACTCAATGAAGGGAATCAAGTTGACACTAGCCCCCAAATCAAGCAAGGCTCTATGAATGAGGTGGTCCCCAATAACTATAGAAATAGTAGGGCAACCAGGGTCCTTATACTTTACTGGGATCTGATGAGATAAAATAGAACTAGCACCAGAGGCTAAGAAAGCCTTCCTAGGGACATTGGTAGCTCTCTTGGTTGTGCACAGATCCTTCAAAAACCTAGCATATGGAGGCATTTGTTGAATAGCATCGAGTAAGGGAATGTTGATCTTGACTTGAGAGAAAGTCTCTCTCATCTTCTCAACATGAGCTTGGTCTTTTTTCTTAAGCTTATGGGGAAAAGGAGGCAAAGGCATATGGACTTTCTCAGGAGGAGAAGGAGAAGAAGGACCCTTAGAAAGAGAAGGGTCAACAGACTCAGAGGAATCTTTCTTTTTAAGCTCCTCTTCCTCAGACAGTGACTCAAGAAGAGGGTGAGAATCAGAATCATTGGGGACACCATCAGTACCATCCCCTGAATTACTGGAGGATCCAGCCTCTGGAGGTGAAGAAGATGAAGAAGACCTCTCAAAGAATTGGTGAGGATACCTGCAGGGCTCATTAGGATTTCTAACCTGGTTATCAATCTCTCGACCAGAACGGAGAGATATCACTGCATTCACTTTCCTCACAGGCTCATTAGAGGTACCAGAAGAAGAAGAGTGACCCTTAGGGTTCACCTCAGGCTGACTTGGAAAAGTACCTGGCTCCCTAGAAGATGATGCTAATTGGGAAAATTGTTCAGTCATCATTCTCATCATTCGCTCCATATTAGCATTAATCATTCTCTCCACATTATTATTAATTCTCCTCTCCATTTTATCAATATCACTGTAACCAGGAGGAGGTTGAACTTGAGCCACAGGAAGTGGAGGTCTAGGTGCATTAGGTACACCTTGAAAAACTGGTCTTTGAAAGGAATTAGAAGGGTGAGAGACAGGCTGGGAGTTAGGAACCACAACATTTGGTCCATTACTCCAAGAGAAGTTAGGGTGATTTCTCCACCTTGGATTGTAAAAAGGAGAGAAAGGGTCATTCTTAGGTCTTTGGAAGGCCATACTTGCTTGCTCTTGCCCAGTTGCTAATTGATGAGCAAAGTAAGGACAAGCACTCAATGAATGGTCTAAGGCCTGACAATGAGAGCAAGACACTGAAGAAGTTTGGGTCATCTGTGGAGTCAATCCTTTCAACATGTTCTCTAGAGTAGCAATCTTAGATTCTAAGTGACTCACATCAGAGACAGAATGTAACCCACCCCTAGCAATCCTAGAACTTAAGCTGTCATCCCGAGCGGTTTCCCACTGCATAGTTTTCTCAGCTAAGTCCTCTAAAAATTCCCAAGCATCCGTGGCGCTCTTAGAAAGAAAGCCACCCTGACACATAGACTCTACCATGGTTCTAGTTTGTTGGTCCAGTCCTTCATAAACAATTTGGCACAAACGTGCCTGGTCTAAACCATGATGGGGACACTGAGACAACAAATTCTTGAACCTATCAAAATATTTCCAAAATGATTCCTTTTCTAGTTGCACAAATTGATTAATCTCATTCCTTAGCTTAACAGTCTTGGCATTAGGAAAATATTTTCTCAGGAACAATTTTACAAAATCATTCCAAGAAGTAACAGAATTAGTAGCCAAGCCATACATCCAACGTTTAGCAGAATCTTTCAAAGCAAAAGGAATTAATTTCATACGCACAACATCAATGAGAATATTAGGAAAATGCATCATAGAACAGACTTCTTCGAATTCCCTCAAAAACAAATAAGCATCCTCTAAGCCAGTAAATTTAGGGAGCATCTGAGTATAGTGGGGTCTTAATTCGAAGGTCACATTGGGTCCAAGGTCAGGTATAATGAAGCAAGATAGTAAAGCAGTCCTAGGAGGATAGAAGATATCACTCAAAGGTCTTTCTTGTGCCATGTCTTCTAGCTTGGGTTCTGGTTCGGATTCTAAGTCAGGGTCGAGTTCACTCCTAAAAAGTCTATGATTTTCAGGATTTCTAACCCAACCAGTCATATAAATCCAACACCCTCACCCCAAAGTTCTTTTTTGGTTTTTTTTTATTTTTGTTTTTTTTTTCTTTTTTCAATCACAAATCAACAAAATGAATAATTAAAACTAAAAACACTATTAAAATAGAAAATGAACAAAACTAAAAACAAAAACACAAACACAAAGAAACTAAAAGAAATAAGAAATAAAAGTACACCTAAACACCCTAATTCTAAAAATAAAATTAAAACAGAAAATAAAACTCCTAAAATTAGAACCAAATATACAAAAAAGTCCACACAATCACAAAGGACGTAAATATAATTTTTCCTAATTTTTTTCTGTCCCTGAATAGTGCAGAAAAATGCAAACAGAATATTAATTCTAAAACTCACAGAAAAATCTAAACAGCTCCAAAAATTCCAGAAAGCTTCACACACACTCTAAAAATCATGCTGAATCTAGGAAAAATATCAAAATGGCAGAAATCACACGAGAATAGTCCCAGAAAATTCAAACAGAATGCGAAAGTTGGTGAAAAATCTGCACTGTCAATATTTCCGGATCAGTTCAACCTTGAATTTTTTTTTTTCACTGCACATAAACCAAACTGATTAGTACTGTTTTTTTTTTCCAGCAATAAACAGCATCTAAAAATTGAAAATAAACTAATCTTAACCAAAAACAAAAATCAAAATCAAAATTATAAACTAAATTCAAAAATAGAACTAAACTAAACTAGTAAAACAAAAATTACGACGCAACTAAAACTAAAAACGAAAACAACTCTAACGACTCTAATAATTAAACTATGAATCGATATAACCAAATTTCACAAACTCATCCCCGGCAACGGCGCCAAAAACTTGTTGTGAATTTTCGCAAGCGTACGGTTTCGTTGTACGTTTACAAGGATCGTCCTCAGGGATGAAGGAAACTTGATTATTATCAATTCTAACCTAATTGGAACTGAAAATTAAAATCGACTAGCCTGAACATTATCATATTTGATTTAGTGAATTTACAAACTAAAATAATTGAAAAACTGTAAGAGATTTGAGAGCACCAAAAGGTAATTTGGAAGATCAAACTGAAAATAAATCACGTGAACAACACCTTGCAGTAATTAAATTTTGAATCCTTCTACCCCCTTGCTTTGTCGAAACAGAGGAGGCTCAGCAGAACAATAATTTGAATCGAAACAGAGGAGGCTCAGCAGAACAACAATGGCGGTA
>JACYFF010031957.1:47418061-47431173 GCA_017589665.1 Selenicereus undatus
ACTGAACATTTTCCTAAAACAAAACATAAAAACATTTCAAACTGTGAGCCAAAGCTCAGTATATGCATTTCTGTATTGTTAAACATTCATGGTAAAGAAACTGGTTCGGCCCGTATCGCAATTCATTTTTAATTAAACACAGGGAATAAGACAAATATGAAACTGCGTTGTCAATTATTATCTAATAGCAAACCCCTAGTAACTGTTACAATCTGAATATAGGTGTACACCTGCCAAGCTGATCGGGACCTGGCCTGAAGCCGTGCGGGTAATTGAAGGGCTATGCCCTGTAACTGATAGCTGATCGGGTCACGAAGTATGTGATAAATCACAGATTAAACTGATTCAATGATGTACTTGGCAAAACACTATAATTTTGATAAATACGTGTTGATTTCTAAAGAAACAGGCAATGAACGTACCTGAAATTTTTAAATGTAAGCTCACTGAATAATTTTATGCACAAAAATTGGAAGGAATGATAGATTAGGCCCAGATTCTATACAAAATTATCGTTGTAGGAACAAACAGTTAGAAAAGAAAAAAATTATTTCATAGCTAATAATTTAGCGAAAGAAAAGTAAAGGCCTAATGGAGGCTTAAAAAGAATGACTCATAACTTAATCATCTCACCTCTGATTGAGACTCAAAACCCCAATATAGAAATATTATTAAGTCCCAAAAATCTTTCATATGGAACACCCAGCTTGATTCCGACAACTGAATTCCCAAAATGAGGCCAGAACCCAAGCATGTCAGTTTTGGTCCATTCTATGCAGTTTCGGTAAAATGACCATAACTTTTTCCACAGAGCTCGGATTATGGCGATTCAAGAGGCATTTGAAAGCTAACACACTTACCTATCTACCCACATAAAAGCATAATTTTCCAATGGGTCAATCACTACCAGCTTAATCGTGAACTATGTCCTGTTTTTGTAAAATTTATAGCCCTCACTGTTTTGACTTTTTTCTCTCTTTTTACACAAATCCTCAACTTAAACCATTCTTTAAAGGCATATAAACAAGCTTTGGTCCATCCCAACAGCATACAAAGTCACCACACTCAAATTCACTTCATAGTCATATCCAATAGAGATCAGTTTTCAATCAAATACACACATAAACCAAGCTTAAAGCTAGATTAATCCAAACTATGCATTATTTGTCAAAACCCCAATTTATGGCCAACTTGGACTCACTCCAAGTCATTTGAAATCACCAAAAACATTATCATAAACACCAATAGATTAGAAGATGACCAAAATAAAGATAAAGCAATCAAAATCCAATACATTAACATTAAGCTTGCATGATCAAAGATGAACCCTAACCTAGCATGATCCAACCTCAACACCACCATGATCAACATCAAAATAACTCTTATTTCTTATCAAAATATCATGATCAACACTCCAAAACATTAAAACAAGAATTAAAACTAAGATAAAAATCAAATCCAACAAGATCAAGTTCAAGATTAGTCACTTTGCTTGAAGATAAGTAGAGATAGAGGGCATGTTTAGTGGTTTTGATGGTGGAGGATGGTGGTTAGTGGTACTAGGATGTTGGGGGGGTCGGAAACCATCGGGGCTGGCCAAAAATTGGTCGGAAAACACCACAAACAGTGGCTGGAACTGCTGAACGTTTAGAGAGAGAGGAGAGAGAAAATGGAGTTTGTGAGTGAAGTTGTATTTGTCTGACTTATCTAATGGTTTGGCTGAGTTTTTAACTAGAAAATCCACCTTATTAGACTAACCATGGTACTTAGTTAGATTAATAGGCAAACTTGTTGGGCTTCAAAATGGCCGAAATAAATTGGGTTCAGAAATAAAACGCTTCGTAACGATAACTTTTTTACGAAACTAAAAATTAAAGCTTTGTAATGTTACGGAAAATAAAATAAATTACTTAGGTTAAACTTTTTAGGGCCTACTATCAATTCTTCCAAAGTTTTCGTTAATCAATTAAATAAATAATTAAAATCTGAATTGCCAAGTGGGGGCCAAAATAATGTTTTTCCACCGGAGTAAATAAATGAAGAGAGAAGAAAAATTATGAACATGAAGTAATTAAATAAATAGACATAATTAAATAATTTTAGGGTTGGGCTACTACAAGTGTGAGATACAAGACCTTGGTGCAAAGAAAATCCTTGGTTTGGAAATTCATACGGATGACAAGACCGATAAGCTCTACCTATCTTGAAAGAGGTATCTTGAAAAAGTACTTGATATGTTCAATATGAGTGACCGTGCATCAGTCTCCACTCCTTTAGTTGCTTATTTTAAGATGTTATTTGAATCTTGTCTAGACTTTGAGAAGGAAATAGAGAAAATTTCTCATGTTCCATTTTCTAATCCAGTTGGTAGTCTGATGTATGCTATCGTTTACACCAGACCTGATGTATCTTACAGAGTTAGTGTTGTGAACCGCTTTATATATAATCCTAGTAAGGATCATTGGAATGTTGTGAAATGGATTCCTTGCTTATGTGAAGGGTTCTCTTGATAAGGGTTTAATATTTGATAGATCCGAGTCTGCAATTGGTTATATTGACTCTGAATATGCCGGTGATCTTGATCGTAGGCATTCTATTTCTGGTTGCATCTTCACTTTATATGTGGGTGCTATTTCTTGGGAAGAATCCTTACAATCTATTGCAACTTTGTCAACTACTGAAGTCAAGTATGTGGCTGCAACTGAAGGTATCAAAGAAGCTACTTAGCTGCGAGGTCTTATTATTGAGCTTGCTATTGCACAAGATACCGCAATTGGGATTTTTTATAGCTAAAGTGCAATTCATCTCACCAAGAATGATGCTTATCATTCCAAGACTAAGCACATCAATGTCAAGTATCATTTTATTCGAGACATTATTGTTATAGTAGAAATTATGGTGAAGAAATTCATACATTGGATATTCCCGTAGATATGCTTACCAAACCACTTCCTATTACAAGGTTCAAGCATTGCTTGAATTTACTCAGTGTTCACAGCACAAGATTTACATACGAGGCTCTGCCCTAGGGGGTTCTACCCTTCAGGGTTCTCTGGAGTTTCTTGAGTATTAAAGAATTTTTGTCCAAAGTGGAAATTGTTGGATGGGTGGCCCAAAAGACATTGGTATGTGATTATTAAAATCTTCCAATTTCATGAAGTCTTCTTTGGGTTTGGAGATAATCAATTACTATATTTAGTCACGTGGCTATGTCTCCCAACATATGCGGCATTTTTACACGGCATTATTTGTGATTTTATTTTTTGCATAGAATTAACCAAGGGATGTTATGGTTGATTTTATAGCAAAGCCTTAAAAAGGGAGGTTATGGTTGGCTTTATTACTATTTAAAGGAACCAATATCAAGTTCATCCAATCATCCGAAAATATCCATCATCATATTCATCATCCTTACACACCAAAATTCACCCACTATTTTCTTGGATTTGTGAGAGAGTGTTTTGAGTGACTTTGTAACCACGTTTGTTGATCTCTTAGTCAAGCATGTCACTTTTGAGATCAATTTTGTACTTTTCCATCTCATAATGAATTTTTTGATCACCCTTGCTTGCAGTTTTTCCTAATTTGGGTTTTCCACTTAAATTTAGTGTTTTTGGTGTCACTTTTCCTTTTACCTTGTTTTGTCCTATTTTGTTATTTTTCTTGTTGCATCCAATTTTCTCAATTTCGATCCTAGTAGTGAGTATTGTTTTTCAAAAATGAAATTAAAGAAATTTCATTACAAAAATGATGTAAATTTAGAAAAACACATATCAGCATGGGAGGCTAGAAGCCTAGAAAATAGTTTACTATAAATTATTGTTAAATTTTATATAAAATTGGGCTTAAAGCAAATTAGTGATGCATATAAGTTCAAATGAGACTCCAACTCGAAACCAATTGGCAACTGGTGGAGTAGCACACAGGCTTATATACGCGCCTAAATTCTTTAATTTTATCAATGTGGGACAACACTCACTTTCATATTCTTTTACTTTATCCATGTAGGACAACATTTAGTTTCATAGTCTTTGCACACCCCTTTATGTGTGGGCTGCTAATAATGCGCAACTTGTGGCATGACCACTATAGAGGGTGGTGGCAAACCGAAATTCAGCACAACCTTGACTCTAATACCATGTTGAATTTTATATAAAATTGGGTGTTAAATAAATGAGTCATGCATATTAGCTCAACTGAGATTCCCATTCAAAACCAATTGACAATGGGTGAAGTCACTCACAATTTTATATACTTGCTGAAACCCTTTAATTTTATAAATGTCGCACAATACCTGCTTTCATATTCTTTTATTTTATTAATGTGAAACAACTCTCACTTTCATGTTCTTCACATAAACAAAAATAATTTAAAATAAGTTATCCAAAATTGTAGAAACTTACAAAATGAATAAAAATGTAAAATAATAAGGTAGGTCCAATATAATATTGCACTTATTTATTGTTTTAAACTATTAATTATACTATGATGGCCGTGTTTCTAAAAATTTTTGCTCCAATTGTTTTCAATAATTTTGTCGAATTCTTTCCACTATTGTATTTGGTACAAAAAAAGAGAAAAAAAATTAATCTTTATAAAAGTTACCTAACTTTGATAATTTTAGGAACTGGCTAAGGCACTTTCCCCATCAACCTCTCGCATGGAGCTCCAAATTGAAAAAATTATCTTTTGGACCATTGAGGTTACGACAAATAATTTTTCAGACCCACATTTTCTGATAAATATTTAATACCTCATCCAACTTCGGGTAAACATTTTTTGGAACCAAAGTGGACCAAACTTATCTTTTTTAAAAATTGCACCAAGGACCCTAACTTTTTTATATTTGCAAATCTCACCCAAATCTTTAAAAACTTACTTTCGAAAAATAAAAATTTGTCCATGTGGTTTTTTGCTCATAAGTACTACTTGACGGCCTCTCTCAATTAATATCAAAGACACATGACCAAAAATAATTAACATTACCAAGCTAATTAATGATTAATTAAACTAATTAACTGTGATTAATGCTAGAATCATCACCTGGTACTCCTAGACTAAATTATTCATATATTGTTCACTCACCGGAAGGCCTTTCTCCAATAGCGTCTTAATTAAAGTATATCGTTAATATAACTTTAGAATTAAAAGCAAAATTAGCTAAACTTAAGACCGAAGTCAAGGAGCTTAAGAAGCAATTATCGGTAATTCACCTTTTTCTTGTTAACAAAGTAAGGCATAGTGGAAAATCCATTTCTAGTATTAGTAATCCATTTCAGCATAAATATCATTTTCAAAACCTAAAAAACAAAAATCCATGTCCTTTGCACGATATGAAAATTCAAAAAGAAGTAGGAGAAAAATTAGATGAAAAATTGGCTGAAAAAGCAAAAAAGGAAGAAGATACTGGAGTATAAGCAATATACTCTTGAAGAGCTACAAAATATGTTTAAGAAAGAACAAAATTATGAAGAATTAAATAAGATTATGGGTACAATTAGTGATAAACATGACGTGTTATCTGACGGTAATGAACAGACTAATAATGTCCAATCATAAGAAGAAATATCAGTAGATGAGCCTTGTTAAATTAGAAGATCTTATGTGTTACCATTAGAAGACGTCAGAAGAAAATTGAATAAAAAAATATAGTAAAATGGCTGTTGAAGATGAAATTGGTGAAATTGGAGAAGAGCTCGATTTAGGTGAAATGGAGACCAATCTGGTTAACAATGTTATTCCTAAGCCTGAAGAATTTGGTGAACCTTCTAGAAAAAATACTCATTTTATAAGACCTAGGTACATTCTAGCAGGACGTACAACCAATTTTTTCATTGGGTTCATCCCAATGAGAACTACAACCTTTGAAGAAGTTGGTCTTATTCCAATTAGTCAAATGGAATACATCTTAAATATAGATGGAGCTCATGATAGAGAAGAAATATTTGAACATTGGAAAAGAGACATGAATAGTGTCTTAAACCTAAACATTACATGGACTGATGCAAATTTTTAAATTACGTCGAATATAGGTTCTCTAGCACTGTAGCTAACTGGTATGATTCATTAAGTAAAGATGGTAAAAATACATTAAGAATGATGGAAACCCCAGCTACAATGTTCGAAAATCTATGCAAAGAAATCGAAACCGAGTTTATCGGAGCTCAACTTGACTATGTAGAAAAGGCAAGAGAGTGGCAGAGAAAGATTAATAATATAGAATTATGGGATATGAGATATCTGAAAAATTATATTATTGAATTTAGTCAATATTATTACAAAATTGGGCATAATGAAATTAATCTTGGTATGTTCCATGATAAATTATCATATTCGATAAATTCCATAATTAATAAAAAATACATTGCATGGCCTGAACTAGCAGATGTCATTGATACCCTTGGTTCAAGAATTTCTTATTTAAGAAAGTTGGTCAATGATCAATGTCTTGATCTCCAGAAGCAAAAGAAAATTAAGAAGCAATTCCTAACTTGTGAGGGTTCGCCTCATCAATAGGGAAAAGAACCTGAAAGGAGAAGAAAATTTTTTTAAGAAAAAGAGCTTTAATAAGCAAAGGGGAGAGAAGTATAGAAGAAAATATTATAACAAATCAAGTCCTAAAAAACAAAATTTTTTTAGGAAAGCAGCTTATTGTCCTGCAGGGAAAAAGAACTGCAAATGCTGGGCATGCACAAAAGTAGGATATTATGCTAATGAATGCAAAAATAGAAAGAATAACAGGCTTATTAAAACCTTGGGTAGCCTAGATTATGTTGAGCTTAGTGAAGATTAGGCACTAGACCTGCCCTAAATAACAACTAAGGGATTGTTAAAATTATCTTGGACAATGAATATGAAGAAAGTGATTATGAAGAAATAAATCATATGATGGAAAGTGACTCAATTAGTCTTGGTGATCTTGAAGGAGACGAGTTTGTTGTAGACAATGATAATGAAGAAGTCAAAGGAGATTAGGTTCTTTCCATAATCCAGAAGGACATGATCTATAAAAAGTCCATCCTTTAGTTAAAAAGCAAGTATGTCTGCGAAATGATGGCAGGGGATATGAAGATAAAGGATTGTGAGTATGGCGTTAAGAAAGTTAATCTCATTAACTGGGAAAACATCCTTAAGCATAATAAGGATGGAAAGAATAGGTATATCCATATTCGAAGTGTCCAAGTTCAAATTACTCCATTACAATTTTATGGCAAAGATATTGATCGTTATGCTTTGGTCTATGATATTAGGCATACCAAATTTAATAATCAAATTATCGCATCGATTAAGACTAACTTATGCAATGGATGGTAGGATTCAATTGTCGATCTGGATATTATGTGAGTCTAAAAGATGAATTTATTAAAAATTTTCTATCCCTTAAAATAAAAACAATTGGGATGGACATGAAAAGAGGAGGATATCCATTGAGGATATTTTAAAAAATTATCTACAAATTAGATAATAATATAAATCCAAAGACTAAGGTCACAATGATAGAGGCAGAAAATTTTAGAGCTCCTACCCCTATGAAAAAGATTAAGAGGATTAAATCTAATCCACAGGAAATAAAGATTGATCGTTCATAGATATCTAGCTTTACCAACCCTACTAAAATCAATACGAAAAATGATGAGAATGGCAAAATTACCATTAAACCCCAATTTTTAAGAAGCATGAGTGCAAGATTAGACTGGGGAGAGGGATCTTCATCAGCTAAAGAAGAGCTTAAAGAAGAAGATATAATCAACATTACTAGTGAAATGAGTAGAATGAGTTTTGAATCTACAAAACCTAGCGTATATTGAAATATGAGTCTAGAAAGAAAGGTCATTAGGTACAAAACAAGAACTATTAATGAGCCAATTTATGAGGATGAATTATTTAAAAACATGACTATGGGAATATGCTATAACGTCACTAACACAAATCCTAACAGCATTTATATCCCAATAAACATATCCTTAGAAGGATATAATAAGTATGAGTTATGTGCCTACATAAACAGTGGTTGTTCTGTATGCTTTGGCAAAAGATCATTATTTCCATAATTTTTGTGAAAAAGAGCCAAAAATCCTTTACACGTAAGGATAGCTGATAATACTATTATGAGCCATAATAAGGCAATAGAAGGGTTATCCATAGATTTAGGAGAAATCCAAAATTATACTAGTTCTATGGGCTACTGATAAACAATTTCATGATATGATTATTGTAAATAATTTTCAGAGATTATATTCTCCATGCACATAGACCATAAACTAGATAATATTCACAATAAATGGTCACTCTGTTCCTATTGAAAAATTAAGTAAGGCTCATACCCATCAGAAGATTGAGTTTACACGCAGCCAGCGTAGTGAAAAGGTAATGTCTGCACAACGAGAAATAGCACTGACAATTTCATTGCTTGAACTATCTATTAAGGAGCAAATTGTTGAACAACAAGAGAAATTATGCACAAAACTCTAATCTGACAATCCTCTAAAATTTTAGGATAAAGGTAAAACATTTACTAAAATGACTTTATTAAATCTCAACACTATTATCCGAGTCAAACAAATGGTGTATACACACCAGGATATCCAAGAGTTTGATAAACAAATTAAGGAACTCTTGGATAAAGGATTCATCAAGAATAACAAGAGTCCTCACACTAGCCCTGCTTTCATGGTTAGAAATTATGCATAAGAAAAAAGAGGAAATGCAAGAATGGTGATCAATTATAAAAAGCTTCATGACAATGCTGTCTTTGATGGTTATCATATTCCTAACAAAACAGTCTTTTTCAACATAATTCAAGGAGCCTCTTAGTTCTCGAAAATGGAATATTGGCATATCAAGATGGATCAGGAAAGCATTCCTTTAACTGCATTTAGTGCCCTACAAGGACATTATGAATGGATAGTAATGCCATTTCGTCTTAAAATTGCATGTCAAATATTTTAGAGAAGAATGGATAACATCTTCAAATATCTTAATCGTTGTTCTTTAGTTTACATTGATGATATCCCTGTCTTTTTCAAAACCATAGAACAAAACAAAGATGATGCCTTATCTATCACCTAAAGATTCATTGGCCATGGTATTATACTTGGTAAGAACAACTGCATTTATGCTGAACAAGAAATTAAGTTTTTAGGTCTAGAGATAAAAGTTGGATAGATCATCCTACAAAAGCATATTTTGGAAAAAATAGAAAATTTTCCTAAATAGAATGAAGATAGAAAGCAATTAGAAAGGCTTCTTGGATGCCTTACCTATGCTTTAGACTTCATTAAAGATTTAGCTAAAGTAAGAAAATCATTGCAGTAGAAACTCAAGAAAAAAGTAAATTGGACATTGACCACTAATGATACAAAGACTCTTCAAAACTTCAAAAAGATGTGTAAAAATCTTCATGTTCTTAATTTGCCTAATCAAGGAGATGATTTAGTTCTTGAGACAGATGCCAATAATGAGCATTGGAGCGCAGTACTCAAAATTAAGAAGGCGAAAAACTCTGCAAATATTACAGTGAAAGTTTTAATTGGGCAGAATGAAACTATCCCACGATGGAAAAAGAAATCATTGCAGTTATAAGGGAAATTGAAAAGTTCTTAATCTTTTTAGCCCCAAAACTGTTTCGTATTTGAACGGAGTGTAAAGGGATACTTGGTTTTGTGAAAATGAATTTATCAAATATGCAAGCGCAGGGGCGACTCATGCATTAGCAATTATAGCTTAGCCAGTTTTCCTTCTCTATTGAATATATGTAGGGATCAAAGAACTCTCCGGTAGACAGTTTAACTCGAGAACTCATTAATGGTGATCATCAAAGCCGACCCCATGCCAGAAAAGGAGGGAATGCATAATGAAATGTCAGTCCTACTAGAACGAGCTTCTCCTTCTAGTAAAGTCCTTATTGATAATTTGGAATTCCATATAAAAAGTAGATCTCGCTTTGATCTCTATCTTCAGCGTACCTAATAGCCCAAAGATTTTCACTTCCAGAGTTACAAGTTAATTACCTTATATGTCGCTATGATATCCAAGAAAAAAATAAGCTCTCATGTTAAAAAAAAATGGTTCAATGAGTGGTATGCAGCCAGCATCGATTATTATCATAACTATTCTTATGATATTTGGGAGACTTGGAGTACAACGATGTATTTTCCTGATAAGTCTAGAGTTGGTGGCGTTAGCTTCCCAGCAAATTCAATTTCTCCAAATCACCTCATTATTAAAGCTTGGGAATACAGGATGATAGTTTATTTTATGAAAATCCCAAATCCAAAGTTCCCGTTTTTCCCAACACTAACCAAATTCAAACAATGCATGTTCAAAAAGATCCATTGGATTCTTACATCTTCTTATGGTCCAACAAAAATTTCATATAAAAGATGCATATAATTGGAGGTACATTGTGCACTAATTGAATATGAAAATGAAAAAGTCAAACCAGCTCATTATCTTGTTGAGATCATTGATTACGATGATCCCTATGGTTAATGACAAGAATGGTATCCAGAACGAGGAGGATTTGTTACTGATCCTACTTTAGCAAGAGCCATCGATGTTTACAACATTTATGATCAAACTTGGGCATTAATTGAACAAGGGAAAATGATAATGCATTGTGGAAATACTACTTTTGCCTATGATAGTGAGTTTAAAGAACACATGGAGGTGGAGCGAGCAGTTTTGGAAGATATCTTTAATTATCTCTTTGATGTTGAAGCTGAAAAATTCTTATCAGAAACTGGAAAGAAATATCTTCTTGAATTATTTGAGAAATGGGACCAAGAGCATCTTCAATTAGAAGAAGACTTTGATGATTGTCCAGATAATGATGGTCTAGAAGATATAATTAGAGATGAAGACACGCAGAATCTCAATAATGATGACTAGTCTTGTCATCATTAAAAGTTCTGAAAAGTCGTTGCTCCGTTATTGTACTATTTTGACAAGTGTCAGATCTGTAAAATAAAGTGCGTACTATAGTGATGTGAAAAATCAGTGTGTACTGTAGCCATGTGTGTGTTGTAACCACTAAGGCATCCTATGTGCCCCAGCCCTGTATAAAAGGAGAGGTCGAGTGTTGAGAAGAGACACGATCATTTGAGCAATCTTGAGCAAAATAGAAGTCGGGATTCTCCATTTCTCTATGAGCAAGCATCTCTAATGATCTTAGCTTAAAGTCATTCTTTAAGCTTTCGATTGTAAAATTTCTACTTTTAAGCTTTCAATAAAAGAAGTTTTCCAGTAAGGAACATTATTCAATCGAACCTTATGTCTTAAATATCATAATTTCTTGGTTAAAGTTCTATTATCATTGAAAATGATTAAAAATTTGATTAGTGACTACGATCCAATGTAGGAAACGAAATGGATCCATGTTGTGCATGATCTAAGGAAGGTGGGATTCAGATTAACAATATCTGTAAACCAGAAGCTATAGAAACACCGGAGTCCAACGCCGACTAAGTTCAGGTAATGGTCAAAACTCTCTAATTAAGTTTTAATTATTTTGTTAAGCATGGTGGGCAGTTAATCATAGAAAATATAGTATTTATGATATAAGTAGTAGATTGTGGTGACCAGTGCCAGTAAAGTAAGTATAAGAAGAAAAAATACTAAAAATAATCATATTGGATATTAGGGACCAATTCACAGTTTTAGAAAGTTGAGGGTCAGAAATTGAAGTATTTGTCCCCCAAAAAATAATTACCCAAACCTACGTAGTCCCGAAAATATTTATCTAAAAAAGTGGGTTTCGAAAATCATTATACCAAACCTCAGTGTACCAAAAAGTAAATTATTCGCTCTAAATTTCATTAATGATGTTTTCTAAATCCTTGGCTTACCTTTATCTTTTGATATAAATTCCAAAGAAATTTATTTGATCTAAGTTGTCCCTAAATTTAATTGTCTTCTTATATAGCTATGCATCTAATATAGTAAATATAACAATTAGTTCACTAAAAAACTACTTCAAACATTATGGAGCAGATGTGAGAGGGTTGAAAGCTTGTGAGATTGGGAGAGGTAGGGTGAAGGGGGCCTAAGAGGAGGGGGGAAGTAGAAAGCCAAAAAAGACTTTGAAAAAATGAAACTCAAAGTCTTTTGTTTTCTTTTTAAATATTTTTATGATGTGAGGGTCAGCGGATCGGGTCAAAGGGTGAAAATCTCTTCCCAAACCAGACCCTCATCATAGTCGAGTGCCCTTAATTTGAGGTAGTAGGGGCATGTCCAAAGCAAGAAAAGCTGACTCTGACCTTCATTTTTTAGGGTGGGACCTGGGTGGGTCAGGGCATGTATAACTCCTAAGCACTGCATGAACTCTACTATTGTTTTTAATCATCTAACTAGTACGTTTTCCCCTATGTAATGCACAGAATAATTTTTAAGGTTTTTGCCCTCTACAAATATCTTTATTATGTGTTACTCATTTATACAATTAATTCACTTGGACAATATGGTATTAGAATTTTTGTAATATAATGCATGATTATTTTTTTCTGGGTTAAAGGTTGTAATACATGATTTTTGGTACAATGCATTATTGAAATATATTGAATTGTTTTCTAGTATCTTCTAACAACAAGGATGCAATTTAATTAAAAAAAAGGATAAATTGTGCAAGAATGACGTGTCAAAACCTAGGAGCTTTTATTTTCTTTTCCCATATCAATGTAACGCCCAAAACATTTTGTGTTTTATGACTGCAACAATTATACCTAAAAAGAATGGCAAAATATATTCACAATTCATATAAATTGCCGAAAAACCATTTGAGTATCAGCAAAAAAAAAGTGGAATAATTTTTTTTTTATAGATAACGAGAAATCCCCTATTGCATAATTATTTTGAAATAAAAAAAGAAAAAATAATTCATAATCTTCAACTAATTGTAGATTTTTCTATAGTTAATAAAGCTTATGGATTAAGCTCTCGTGGGTATAGTGGTGGTGCCGCTGGTAGTGGGGTAGTAGTAATAGTACTAGTAGAAGTAACAATAATAATAATAATAATAATAATAGTAATAATAACAAGAACAATAATAATAACAATAATAATACTGACAATAATAATAATAATAATAATAATAATAATAATAATAATAATAATAA
>JACYFF010031957.1:47448564-47458864 GCA_017589665.1 Selenicereus undatus
CCTCAAGCATAATTCACCCAAATTGATTGGAATCGAAGCTAAACATATATCATTCACTTCGAATTCACATCTCAAGCATAGTTCATAATGATTATGCATAAATACTCATAACTACCAATCCCATAAACTGATTCATATAATTTTTATTCGAAATCCTTAAAATAGGAGGGATTAAAGGATTACCCACCTCGAATCCAAGCTATATGCGTGCAAATTGGCTAGGTTGAAGCTGAATTCGAACTCCACACACTCAGAAAACTTGCTGCCCTTGCGTGAGGTTCAAACAACACCGAACCCGAAAACCCTAACTAGATTTTTCTGATAAATTTAGGCACGATTAGCACGAATTGAAGGGAATTCAAGCAAGGATTCAATTCATAGAGGTAAGGTTGCTTGACTTCTCACCTGCATGCGCACAATCCACCCGGGGTTGGCTCTATTTTGCGCTGAAATGGTTTCGGCCACGCACAGGGGGAGACACCGGAGGACGCCGGCACCTGGTAGGCGTCGCCTGGGGTCCGGTCGCACGGCGTGGCAGCGAGGAACAGTGAAGAGAAGGCATGAAGAAGAAGAAGAAGAAGAAAAAGAAAGAGGAGAGAGAGGGAACTCGGGCTTCAGCGGAGGAGGAAGAAGAAGCAGGCGCACGGGGGGGTTCTCGCGGGCAGTGGGGAAGGAGAAATAAGGGGGCACACGAAATTTCCACTTTGCCCTTCCCTACTCTCTTTCATTTATTCGACCCAAGGTAGTTCATATTTAACACCGCTAGTCTAATTCGTAAACCGAATTCTAAGCCCAAATCGATAATATAATTCTTCATCAACTATTCGTTCCCAAATCTCTCTAGATTCGAGTTAATAACATCGAACTACTTCTAACGTTGGCGGGTATTCAAGTAAAATTTTCCAACCCAACAGGCATAATGTTCATTAAGCAAGTACGACAAAACTCTGGGTCTCACAATTACGTAATTACCAAACAATAAACTAGCTTCTTCACATAGCCACAACCCAACAATAGTGTAGTCATAGAAACAATCAAAGTGTAGCTAATACTTTTTTGAACCTAGCTAATAAAAGCTAGCATAGTGGGCTTTGTGGTCCTAAGATTTCAAAGCCACCTCTATTGTTTTATAAATGAGTTCAAGGCTTGTTGCAAAGAATTTTTCCATTTTCTATATCATTAACTTTGTGTATCTTTTTCCCCCGCATAAAGGAGTCATTTTTATTGCTTTGTCTATGAATTTGAGGTAGGTAACTTGAACTTCAGTTGTTTCATCTCACTAGTTGTAATGTGTTTGGAAATAAATATGTACCTTGGTAATGCGGTAGCCAGTGAGCTTGTTGCTTGGTAATTGCCTACGAATTGTTGAAGTGAAACTGCTGGTGGCTATTAGAGTTACTGTAGTTTTCACACCCCAAACCCGAACCCAAATGATGGTGAGGCTAGTGTAAGAAGAGGGGAAAGTGAGTTAGGGCTATTGTTTTGGTTTTTGCTATGGATGTAGAATTAGATCCCTAAACCCCTTATAAATAGCAACACACATCTTATAACTGATAATGAGTAGTCAATAGGAATGATTAATATGTAATTAACTATTCTGTAACTGCCTACTCAATGTGGGTTATCAATTTACCATCATATTTGGTCAACAGCTACGCCTCAGTCACATAAACTATAAGTTACACTTTTCTCTCCCAACTAATCTCTTTACTCGTCATGCTGGGAATGAGGCATGCGACTAGAAAGTAACCAATAGTGTTATAGTAGGTCACCATGTAACTAACATAACACTTTTATGAAACACGATATCCTAATGCATCCTCAACATCACTAGTGGCAGACATAGCCCCTTTATGCCATCTGATATATCATATGATTATATACTCAATATAATCGCTCGGGCTGATATGGTGATTATGGATAGACTTTTCCTTAAGCACTCATGAAATTTTATCTCAACTTAACTGCTTTTCTAGCGTATTCTCACTGAACCGTATACAAGATGACCCTTAAGAAACACATTAAGGTAGCATCATCAAGCTTCGGTGTCATATCATAGCTTTAAGTCAGAGGGTCATCGTCCATAGGGTCACATAGTGACAAGAGATTAGGAAGTCAATTGTCACTCCATATATGGGTCGTCTTATAAGCACATACTGTATGAGATCTGTGTCATGAAATAGCTCCTACTCAACTAGATATGTCACTCTTTATGCCATGCGAATCATCAATCTAGATTTTCATCTAAAATCTAACCTGATCCACTAGATCAACATACTAAATGTTAAATTTGACACTCAAGATTTGGCTTTTAAGGCTTCAGTATGAAAACTAATTTCATATTCGACTCCCTCGAGTCTCATGTTAGACTCACTAAGATGACTATATTTATTTTATTCATACACTTCCAGTATCAGTAATTAATATTGTGCAGTTAGTTCCAATATAATTAGTCTCATCTAGCCCGCCACTCAAGCGTCAGGGTGATTGCCTGTGTGATGAGGCCAATCAGAAGCACGTGACATTTTAATATGCCTAACATGCAAAAATAAATCATGAGCACTTTGCTCATTTACATAATAAGCATGTCCATCTTATAACAAGACACATCCAAGCACTAAACCTTGTAAACTCCTAGATACTCAAGAAATAAGCTTTGAATGCATTATTAGGAATATGTTCAGTCAAGAGAACGTTATCACCTTGTTAGTGTATATATACTAATGGCAATGCTTTTTGTCTCTATGGTAACAAGATGCACAATATGCCTCCATAATGACATTATTGTGCAATTTTGCTTCTTGTTGCACTATAACATTGCTCTCCCACTTAGGGTAAAGACACATCCTTAGGTTGACCTAGACTCATCCGGGTCACCACGCCAATCATCACTTGAGTATCCACTCAACTTGAGGTCTCCACCTTGATAGCAAAGGACTAAGTCAGGAATAGCCCTGAAGGTAACACTTGATTCTCTTCAAGACACACCAATCAGCAAGTCCTGGGTTGCATTTGATAATGACTTAGCAAACGAACCACAAAGCAAATGATAGGTTGTGTACATAAGATGGCTTACATTAAGCTTCCTACGACACTAGTGTAAGGAACATTGTTCATTGTCTCTATTTTTAGGGCATTGACCAAGACTCAAGGTTAGACCCTTCTCAACTGGAGCATCTACGGATTTGCAATTAAACATCTGAAATTATTCCAAGACCTTTTTTATGTATGTGTTTTGGGATAGTTTCAATTATTTTAACTCCTAGGAGATAACTAGCTATACCCATATCCTTCATCTCAAAGACATAGGACAACCACCTTTTAATAGCTTCATTAACTCTAAATTTTTCACAACTAGTAGTATGTCATCAACGTACAGGGTAAGAAACATAATCTCCTATTGATATTTTGATATGCACACATTGGTCTTCTAAAACCATGGGTAAGCCAAACAAAGTTATGGTTTCATGGAATCTAAAGTACCAAGATTTGAAAGATTACTTAAGACCACATATGGACCTTTTAAGATGACACACCTTGCCCTCTTATCCCATTAATATAAAACTACAGGGTTGGTCTATATAGATCTCCTCCTCAAGGCTACCATTGAGGAAAGCGGTCTTTACGTCTATTTTAAACGACTCTAAGTCCAAATGGACAACTAGAGTCAGGGGTAGGCGAATAGAGGTAAACCTTACCATATGAGAAAATGTCTCCTTGTAATCTATACCCTCAATTTGGGTAAAGCCTTTGGCTACTAGATGGGCCTTGACCTTTATTGATTGTACCATCTGCCCCATGTTTTATCTTGAGGGTGGTTCTTTGCCATCTAATGGAGTACATAAGAATATTTCCTCTTCAATTTAGAATATTGTTGGGGAATTCTTGACTCTCACTCTTTCAGATCCTGGGATCGTCATTATTTGTCTATCTAGGTAAGGAATCCCTCTCCCTCCCTCTAAGAGGTATGGGACCTTGAGCATGTGGTGAATCCCCGTACATCACATATCATTTAGAATGCGTTTGATGTCTTATGAACACCATCCTGGTAGCTCTTGGACCAGGTTTACCGTGTTTGTGTGTTCGGTTGTGCACACAGCTAGCTTAACCTCATCGACATAAGTGGTCCAATGTTGGTTTTTTACCAAACCATAACTCATATGGTGTGATAGATATACTCTTACTAGGGACGGTTAAAGATATAGGTTGTTGTAAGCACCGCACCCCCCAATAAACTGAGTAGACATGTGCCACATCAATCTGACCACGTCAAGCAATGTACGATTCTCACGCTCTGTAATACCATTGGCTGCGTGGAATCGTTAGCTGTCTTTGGCTCTGCTATAAAGTATTTGAACACATCAAATACCTAATAGCAGAGAGTTAATAGGTACACATACCTATATCGTGAATTATCTATAAGAGCTATGAAGTGATTTTTCCCATGAGGCACTTTATTCATAGGTCCGCAGATGTCAGAGTGAATGAACTCCAAGGGAATAGATGCGCTTGAAGCCTTACCAAAGGACTTTAAAGTTGCTTTGCTAGCTAAACTTGACTCACACATAGGCAACTTAACCTCAAAGAGTCGGTCTTAAAAGACAATCTTTGGCTACTTTGTTAACTCTATCTTGACCCTCATGCTCAAGTTAAGCATACTTCAAAACAGAATTGAAAATGAGGCAAAGATGAAAGATGTTTCATTTCATCCAAAACATTGAGAACACCTTTCAATGTTGCATGGCCAAACAAATTACCATTGTATACGATAGATGCAAACCGGAAGAGAAAACTAATCTCAGAAGTTAAAGACACAAAGGAACATCGCACTGCAAATGCATAGATAACATTGCGAAAGAAGTAACACATTCCCTTCATGGAGCTTGAGATGATATGTCCATACTCAAGGACATCTTCTTCACTGTCGTTTCCTAAAACAACAGTTTGTGAACCAACAAATAGCGATGAAAATTCACAAAATTGTCTTGACCTTGAACTATGTGCTTGGTTGCTCTCGTGTCTATAATCTACTGGAGGATCATAGTTGGCAACAAATACTTAGGAGCACACACATATTCAGGCGTAACTATGAAAGAAGGTACCTTAGTTGGCTCAGGACAACCACGAGTGCAGGGTTCCTTATTCCACAGTCTATACCACTTCACACAAGCTATATTCTTCTCTCTATTGCCCTTAGCCCTCTTTGTTTTAGTAATACCACCCTTAGGTCTACAGCGTCAAGGGGAAATGAATATGGTCGAACCTGATCTTAAGCTAATCCCACATGTACTCTGCATAGGATAACTTTCAAATTACCTTATCAGATCGTCATGCATGCTATACAATAGTATAGCATGTTGATCGATCCTCGTCGAACAAGTTTTGGTATGTCTTTGGGTTCTCTTGATACTGCTCACTAGTAGGACCATATTTGCCATTCTAGGAGATCCAGTTGTCCTCAAGTTTTATAACACTTAATGCTCGTTCAAAAGAAATTAAATCTCTTGACACTATGTGTCGTAGTTAGTGCTGTCAAGTTTTTCATTGGTAGGCAAATCACTAATCATGTTTTGATTGCCATATCTAGAAGTATATTTTTAAAGGATGAATATTAGGAATATTTTTAAATAATTAAACTATTAAAACCCCATCATTGATGTTGTATGATTGAAAATTTCACTAAACTCATAATCATCACATGCAAACATGAATTAAAAATTTTCCATAATTTGATTAGAACACTTTTCCATAAAATAAAACTTATAAAGTACTCAATTGCTAAACTAATTAACACATTCAGAAATATCGGATAGATATTCAACTTAATCATGCGAAACAGATTTACATGAAGTTATATTATATCAAACCCATTTATATAATCACAAATCTATCATTTAAAACCTTATTAATGACATATCAACCAAAAAATTCGTTTTATTGTATAAGTACATTTTATGTAATAAAATGAAACAATATTGTGAAACATATTCAAACAATAACATGTTACATACAAAGTTCATTATATAAAACACATTTATATAATTGCAGTTAACATGAAACACATTCAAATGTCACTATCAAATTATAAAAAACCTTTATGATTTAATATGAAACAAATTATTTAACTCGAACAATGACGAAATGCTAAAGCAATCAGCAAATCCACAACGGCTAATGTATGAAAAATACATATATATAAAATGTATTACTAACTTCACTAAATAATTGACATGAAACTTATTCACGTAACAAAATATTTGATAAAACATATTTATACAATATAATTTATGACATGAAATATATCCAAATGTTGCTCACAAGTAATTATATAGAACCCATCCATACAATATTATAAACTGAAATATATGAAATGACTTCATATAAAACTCCTTAATATAACACAAACACATGAAACAAATTCAAATATTGCTCACACATCATTATACAAAATGCATTCATATAATATTGCGAAGTGAAAATTTTATGAAATGAGTTCATAAAATAATCACATATACTATATTGCGAAATAATGGCATGAAACATATTCATAAACAACCGCTGAATTGTATAACAAAACTTTATAAAATCATATTCATGAGACAAATTCATAATATAATTATAAGCAGACCATTGTGTTAACCAGAAGTCACAAAGCTGTTAAAAACAGGAAAGAAACGGGCATGGCTTTATGAACTCAACCCAAACAAAACTAATCCACTTGCTTCTCCTTCTCTCTAACCATATTCTCCTTCTCTCTAACCATAGCCGTTAGTTTTGAGAGTACACAAACACAAGAGGGGGTGAATTGTGTTGCCAAATTTTCGCAATTTTCTGGGAACAGGCTTAGGCCCTGTTTGGACAGGTTGTTTGTAACACGCCCAGAAACTGAAATGCAGCGAAAATAAGTAGAACAAAAAGGTGAACACAGGATTTTTACGTGGAAACACCTCTAGCCCAACTGAGACGAAAAACCACGACCTACCACTATAGGATTTTCACACAATTTCACTAAGTAACCTTCACCGTTACAAAGTAACCTTCACCGTTACAAATTGTAACACACACGTAACTGTGTTCCCCAAGACTAGTTACCCCACGTCCAATAGTCCCCTTGACTTGGACACACTCAACTCACTTTTAAACGAGAGAGAACAAGATGAACACCTTACTCTTGAATGCTTCCCATAAGCTAGTGTAATGTACAATTAAGCTCCTAGTATGCCAATTTTGAAAGCTCAATTTTTTCACACACTTTGGTCAGTTTTCTCTCTAAAAATTTATCTCATAAAACTCTTGAAAGTTGCTGTGAAAAACCGATTATCAATGAGTTGTAGAAAGCAACCTTTAATAAAGAATTTTTAAAGGTAAGACGATTTATCTTCTCAAATATTTTTTTTCAGATTTGGAAAACAAAATCCCTAAAGGAAATAGAGTCCTTTAGCCGCAAGTGGTGGAGTAACGAGAGTTGGAAGAAAATTCCTTAATTGCTTGAGTAAGGCGGTAGTTCTGAGCCACAAGGACTCAACCACTAGCCCATGATTTTCTCAACAAACTTATCAACTTGCCAAAAATTAGAGATTCTTTTTATTTCAAAAAGATCTTGCAAATCCCCTTAGTTAAAGATAACCGTTTGGGGTTAAAATATTCCACAGAAAATCTTGTTTGCAAGTCTCGGAGATGCTGCCCAAAATCAGAGAAAGAATCGTGTAAAACCATTTTTCGCAGTTTTAGTCTGGATCGACCCTAGCCGCCCTGTTTCCAGGACTGTTCTAAAAATTCTTTCAAAG
Source organism: Selenicereus undatus (assembly GCA_017589665.1). Lineage (NCBI taxonomy): Eukaryota > Viridiplantae > Streptophyta > Magnoliopsida > Caryophyllales > Cactaceae > Selenicereus > Selenicereus undatus. The sequence goes on from JACYFF010031957.1 coordinate 47,456,352, forward strand.
AGAAAAACCATTTCAAAGTGAATGTTAAATCAAGACTTTCTAATTGCCATATTAACAAGAATCTAATAAAATAAAAACCATAGCAAAACAAAGACTCTTGTTGAATCAACCAGACATCTTGTAGAAACTTAGCTTGCTGCTCCAAACACTTCGCAGAACTGTTCTTAAGGCTGTTCTGAAGTTCTGGAAAGTCTTTCCAGCCAACTGATCTTGAGTTCCTGTTCTTAAGACCTGTTCTTGAGCATTGTTAGTCACGCAATTTCAAAGTATTCAATATTTGGAACCTGTTCAATCAACACACTCAAGTATATATTACATTTGTGTTTGTTATCATCAAAACCATACATTACATAAGGATAGAGTCAACAGTAGCCCTTCCTCTCTCCTGTCTTAGCCTAGCCTTCTATCTAAACCCTTACCCCTCTGACCTCCCACTCTTTCACTCCCCCCTCCCCTTCTCTGCCCTCTTTCATCTTACCTCAAAATAGAACGCAGAGCACCATCTTCTTGCAGCCATGGAGCCTCAATCTACCCACCGCTCATGACCTTACCCTATTTTGAGCGGCCTCCAAGGAGCCGAGAAGAGAAGTTGTGTCACTTCCACCACCTGTGGTCCTTGCAACACCCAAAGGATGATATTGCCACTCTCCACCACCATGGAGAAACCAACGTTATTAGGCACGAGCCATTGTTTTGACCCAAACTGACCCAACCATTGCATAGATCGGTCAAATTCGAGTCATGTGTCGTCATCTATGTGCTCTACACACCACCTCACTGGTAGTGTGTGATCCCACGCACATCTTGTTTGGTGTAACAATAAGATTTTTGGCCCGCGATACGTAGATTGGTGGGCCTAGAGGGGAGAAGAAGGCGGCAGTCAAAAATGCCTTCATCGGTGGCGTGTGCACACATGCGCCACCCTTTTGGGTGGATTTGATGGGTAAGATTCGGTGCTGCTCCTATCTCTAGCCCTTTCTTGAATATTATTATTATTATTATTATTATTATTATTATTATTATTATTATTATTATTATTATTATTATTATTATTATTATTATTATTATTATTGTTGTTGTTGTTGTTGTTATTATTATTATTACTACTACTACTACTATTATTTAATGTATTGTTGCGGGGTGGCAGGGTTGTTAGTGCCGTCAAGTTGAAAGGCCACTAAGGCCTCACCGCAGCCACAAACACGATATCAATGATAATGGAGGAGGGGGAGGGGTGTGCGGCACATAGGCAAGATCAGGTTTTCTTCGGCTACTTAGGCCGTCGGTTAGATTAGGGTTAAGGTTAGTCAGGCACTAGGGTTTTGGGAAGTCGATTTAGGAGTCTGGATGCAAAGATTAATGCACACATAGTTGCACAAATTCATAATAATACGTGACAAAAATTAGTATTTACTCAAATTGATTGGGCAGGCGTATATTCTATCATGCATTAGAAGTCACAGTGGCATGCTCAGACTAATCTAATTGCATAATTAAGGAAACTAAAAAATTGGTCTCATAGGCAGATTATGAATGAATCTATCGGGGCCAAAACCTAACAACTTTTGCTCTAATAGCATTGTTGGGAATAATAACGTACCTTAGTAATACGGAAGCCAATGATCTTGTTGCTTAGTAATTACCTACGAATTGTTGAACAAGGACTGGCAGTGGCTAGTAGAGTCACCACAGTTGTCATGCCCAAACCCAACCCAAATGATTGCGAGGTTCACACGAGAGGAGGGGAGAGAGAGAGAGCCAGGGCTACTATTTTGGTTTCTGCTACGAAAACAAAATTACGTCCCTAAACCCCTTATAAATAGCAGCACACATCTTATAACTAACAATGAGTAGTTAATAGGAATCATTAATACATAATTAACCATTCTGTAACTACCCACTTAATGTGAGTTATCAATGTGACCGTTATGCACGGTCAACATAATGTAATATTGTACTTCAAATGGCTAGTTTATCATTTCATAAAATGCATAAAAACAAGTTACTTATTGGATTGAACATAAACACCTAATCATTTATATAACATAAGAAGCGTTTGTCCCCACGAATGTGAAAGCACAAGTACAAACATGTATACATATATGCCTAATCTATGTATTAATAGTTAGAATTTAGATGCAATATAGATGATAATTCAAAACGTAACGTTTTATAAATAAAATACCATGGACAACATATAAACCTTAATTCTTTATTCAAACAGAGTAAAACAACCGTAATGAAATTAACAGAGTTATAACATAGACTATAGGAGAGTTGAAGAAAATATATAGGAAAAGCCAAAGAAAAGACATAAAAATCAACAAATTACCAAGCCAATACAATCACATTTAACTATAGACACACGTACACAAACATATACATATAGTTATATTTATATACGAACACATTTGTGTGTGTATATATGTGTGTGTATAGACATACACACACACAAATATATATATATATATATATATATATATATATATTTATATATATATATATATACGTAT
>JACYFF010031957.1:47467889-47551914 GCA_017589665.1 Selenicereus undatus
TAATAATAATAATAATAATAATAATAATAATAATAATAATAATAATAATATTACTGGCGACAAAAATACTTTTTAGTAAAGTCATCGCTTACATAAGCACATCAATAATTAATTAACACGTATCGTTAACTAAAATAAATTTTTATAACGTAAAAAGGTGTTACAACAACTTGATAGAAAACAAGATACGCGGGCCTTACATTATATTAAAGCCTTGCATTTCCTTGGAATTTTTTTTCAAATGTATTGCATTAGTGGATTTTGCAATTTTCCATGATATATTCCTATATTGCATCCTCTTCCATTGATTCTTTAAGTTGGCATACACATGCCTAGCACACATTCTGTGCTCAACAGCAAGTAAGAATCTCATAATGCAATCAACCAACCCATATAAATGCATAAATGAATGTTTAATTTGCAACGAAAAGTGCTTGAACAATTTAAATTAACCCAAGAATTAAAGATAACAAGGATATAATTCTTACCTTATGTTGGTCATAGATAATAGTCCAACCATGTCCTTCACTTATCTACAAGTCTTTTCGTAAATGGTCCAGGAACCATCCCCAAGTCCCTTCCTTCTCAACCTATGTAACACTTCAGCCACATAGTACATCTGATCATTTGTATCTCTTCCTACTATGCAAAATAACTGACCATCCCATGGACCCTTCAAGAAGCTTGTATCCAATAACAGGACCCTTCTACAGCCCTCTAAAAACCCTTTCTTTAATGATCTTGGGCACATATAAAGAAATCTAAATATGTATTGCCCCAATGGATCTTTCCGTGTCTTCATCTTCACTGTTGAGCCTGGATTTTGCTTACACACCTCCCAAACATAATCCCTTATTTGTTTAAACTGGCCCCTACAATCACCTATAAAAGAGTCTAAGACTTTTGTCATTTCCTTTTACATACAAAAAGTGTGGTTCTAGTTATGCTTCCCTTGACAATACTTTGACAGTCCACTACTCTTAATGATGGCTGCAATCTGAATGTCACCCTATAAGTGTCATCTAACCAATCACATGGCATATATCTCTTCGCAGGCTCAAAGCTCAAAGGAATGCATATGTGAGGTGTATCCATTGTCCTCACTTGAAAAGATGTCTCATTAGTCATCTCTGATGCCCATAACCTCCATTTATATCCCTTACCTAAGCAAAAAACTTATAACCTACTCCTGTTACTCTTCCTGAACTTCAAATGGTACCCTCCAATTATTTTGTAATTCTCAGTTGCGTCCTTCAGTTGCCTCTTATCCCTAAATGTCACCCTAGCTTTGGATCACTGGAGGATGTGTGGTGGTACCTTGGGTACTTTATTACTACTGTTCTTCTTCTCATCGTTACCATCTTCACTCTCACTGTTGGGGTTATCTAGGTTATCTGAACCTTGATACATCTCCTCATTTCCTCCATCTTCATATATGTCATATTTAATTTACATAATTCACAGCATCCTTCTCACCTTTAACTACCTCTTTCAGCTTTCTTTTTTCATCTCTACCTTTTAATAAATCATAATCATCATCATCATAACAAAAAACATCATCCCCATCTGTCCATAGCCCATTAGTGGATTCATCATCATCATCTATAAAGCAATCATCATCTGTAAAGTAATTATCATCTTCAATCCTATTCCCCTCCTTATTCCCTCTTCGTTCTTCAACCTTGTCATTCTCCATGTGGTCAACATATACATAAACATAATCAAGCTTGTCAACAACCCTATTAGCTCTCTTACCTCTCTATCACTCGCAATTGCCCCAAGCTATCCTCAAATGGCAAGTTTGGCTTGCAGAAGTAAACAATCTGTATTCTATCATCTACATACTGTAATTTTGATACAATCTCCTTTATATCATTCACACTTAAAAAGTCAGAGTCAACCTCTACCTTATTACGCTCACAATCAATATACGTTATATTAGGCAACCCTTTAAATTCCCCACCATAAAATAATTACAATTTACCACAACCAGATGATCCCATTCTACGCATTAACAATACAAATATACCAAATTAAAAAGATCACAAACTTGCATCATATTTTTATGCTAACAAAGCATTAGGGTTTCCAGTAGTAGGAATTTCAATTTTCCATATAATTTATTCATTCATTCAGGGTGAATTACATAAATTTAGTAAGAACATGCTTCATAACACACAAACTGACACAATTAACACACAAATTCCTCAATATGCATGCATTCCTATTTTCACAACTATTTCCACAAACCTTAATATTTACCTTGAATTTTTTTGATCAATTACTTCAATGAATTCGTTTACACGATAACTATACTTCCATTCTTCTACCTCCAACGCGTCTCATAATTTCAATTTTAGGGTTCCGCAGATTTGAGAGACAATGAGAGTTTGACAGAGTGAGCAGAAGCAACAAAGAACAGCTCTACTTTGGACGGTAACGAAATAGACAAGGGTCATTTTCTTTAATTTCCTTTTTAAAAAATTCCTCCAACGCAAATGTTACTTGTTAATAATAACTTCGTATTATTTGACCTACTACAGCCGGTTTCAATTGCAGTCATTAATTATTTTAACTGGTTCAGTGGCAGTTGATGCACATTAATTGTTCCAGTGGTAATTTTTGAATTTTTTTGAAGATTTAATGGCATTTTTAGACAAGCACTCGCACAATGTTATACCAACATATGTTTCTTATGTTTGCTCTCGTGCCACTACCCTCACATTCAACAACAAACCGCATCTTGTCAGAATATTCCACCCAACAAAATGTGAGTGCTCTTGCCTATGTGAATAGGAGATTAAGTTGGTTTAGTGAATTGGTGATTTACAATAACAATTTGCCCAATCAAATAGCTTTCATATCATGAGCCCCTTTGAATTGATTTAAGTGTCTATTTCAATCATTCGTACAATCTCATTTTCATCCTACAGCTTCACCAAATCCGATTGGGCCTTTCCCAGTCTTAGCCTTCATCGAGTATGTTCTCTAGTATGTGACTAAATTTTATTAAAGTTAAAAGAATATTCTGGGTTTTTCTTCAGGGTGGGGGGTTGTCTTACTAAACTGACATTAATACTTTTTGCTTTGAAGTGGTGACAACTGATAACATTCATATTTAGGATGTACCCTCTAATTCAGTTGTTTGGAAGGCTGTATAGATCTGACTTTGTTTCCCACACTATACCATAGCTTGGACTATGAGGGTTATGTTTTGCTGGGTTGATGCCTCGTGGTTTACATTTTAGGTGGACAAAGTCAAAATTTTCTATGAGCACTCGTGCAACAACTCGATGGGGAATAGGAAAGAGTATGTTATCAGCATATTTGACACTACCCGCAAGCGCATTGGTATTGTAGTATAGATAAAATATCGTCGTCAGATACCAAAGTAATCTATCGAGTCCTTTCTATCAGTAAATGCTAAGCAATAATTTAATTGAGGATTTATTATAACATCTTCTAATTAACTAATTCTAAACTCAATCAAGAAGAAAACTCCTAGGGATTTGTGTAGTTAAGAAAGGTGTTGGATCAAAATGATTAACATGCGCTTTTCTCCAATGAAATAATTTCAAGGAATTGTAATCTATCCAGAATTTAGTCTATTCTTTTGAAATCAACCAAATTGCCTAGACTAAGCAAAAGTCGTTCTCTCAAACTAATTTATCTTAATCTAAGTTCAATATTTTGGATTACTCTCTAGTCCTCCTAACATGCAAATCTCTCTTTCGAGTCATCGCTATATTGGGTCTTATCAAGCAGTCTAACAATCGAATTTCATCTTTCAATTCTTCACTCAAATGTTTTAGGGGTGCAAGCAAAATTTGGCCAAAATTCACTCACAACATGATAATCACCTGATAAAACGAAATCAAGCCAATCATGAAACAAAAGCACAATTCTATTGTTTAAAACATGATCTAACTACACTTCCATTAATTAACAAATCCCTAGACAAGATAAACTACTCACTCATGATTAAAAATTAAACCACTAACCAACGATTTAGCAAAATTTGACCTTTTAGTTTTTCACTCAAATGTTTCAGGGGTGCCCGTAAAATTTGGCCAAACTCTACTCACAACATGATAATCACTTGATAAAACGAAATCAAACCAATCATGAACCAAAAGCACAATTCTATTGTTTAAAACATGATCCAACTGCAATTCTATTAACTAACAAATCCCTAGACAAGATAAACTACTCACTCATAATTAAAAACTAAACCACTAACCAACGATTTACCAAAATCTGAGAGGGAAGGGCTTAACAAAGACAACCTTCAACAAAGTCTTCAAATCGCCAACAAAACCGAACTCCACACTCAAGATTTCTCACTTGCACAAAAAGCTAACTAAAAATCCTAACTAAAAGAGTAAAATTTAAGAAGGAAATGAACTAATCTATGCTATGCTCTTCTTCGTCAGCTGCTGAGGGATAGGTTTATAAAGAAGAACTTGAGGATTCTAAGCCACACAGCCGAAGAGAAAACGAAGAGGCCATAGTTACACAACTCACCACTATCTGTGGTAGGCACCACAGTTGGATTGTGGTCCTAGCTGGAACTGCTCTTCTCTTGCTCCACAAGCATGGTTAAAATACACTCAAATAAGGGTCAAATGCTGGGCCAAAATGATCCAAATTCCTACAAAACACATCAAACAACCATACCCGAACATAAATCGAGAATAGGAGTATAAATGATAACTTAAAGTACATAATTCTCCTAAAAATGCAGCAAAATGACCTTGAAATGATATATATATATATAATAAGCACTTATCAATATTCACATCACATCTCTTCTAGAAAGAAGTTATGCTAGTGATCATGATCAACTAATTGCTTTGGTTATTTTGTACTAGGCCACTAGCCCAGTCCCTCCATGTCATGATTCTATTAATGAGTAGTAAAAAAAAAAGGTTTTAGTTTGAATATGGGAGTTTGTTCTTGTTTTGGCATCTTAAATTGTCGATCTAATGATACATCCACAAAATGATTAAACAACCAAGACAAATTGCTTTGTTGTGTAGGTTGATGGAGAAGTGTAACGCCCCACCCTAAGGGCGTAGGTGCATCATAGCTACGGTTGTCCCACTAGAAACACCCACAAGGCTATTTAAACTTCTTAACCATAATTGACCTTTTATTAGGCAACAACAGCGGAAGCTTTTATCAAAATCTAACTAAAGTTTGGGAGGAAAAATCTAAAACATGCATTTACATACATACTTAAACCATATTCCCAATAGTCTTACACATGTGTAAACCAAAATACATCTAGAACTGTATTTACTAAACATAATCCATCACATAAACATACAACGAGGCCTGCATCCCTAACTAGGTTCTTCAAAGGTATCTCATAGGTGGCTAGCTTAATGCTCTTATGATCCCATTTTACTCCAAAAACTTGAAAAATGGTGAGGTCATGAGCTCCCTAAGCCCAGTGAATAACCTCCGCCTTCCCCATTGTTACACTTTATACATTAATCAGTTAACACATAATCACCACATGCATATCTTATGACATATAGAAGGTGACATAAGAACAAGCTCATACTTCAGAAATTGAAATAAACTCATATCTTTCATATCTAATATGTTCCCAAACTTCAAAAAACACACACACATATTTATGTTATGAGGTAGGCAATTAGATCAACTTAATCGTACATGTCCTATACCAAGTACATTTCAAGGACCCTCATTTTAACTTAAGTCCCTGAACAAGCTTTGCTATTAGTCTATTCACCACACTAACCATGGTTGTCCCATACCAACCATGTCTTTCGACTCATAATACTCACTGGAGACCAAAGGAAAGCAAACCCTGCTAAATCAAGCTAATGGCTTGCCCATAACCATACTTAACACATACATAAAGCATATTCCATTCAAAGGTCCACATACTTGCTTTAAACACAATATATATTCCTTTAAACATATTTATCAATCACACATATACTTCAAAATCAATCATAACTCAAAAATATCCTCAATGATCTTTCAAATCCAAGCAAAAACCAATTTCATAACATAAAAAATATCCTTAACTGAATGCAAAACTTTTTAGTTTATAAGAAATCAACCCATGGTCTACACAAAGAACAATTACAACACAAGGTTGACAAACACATCCTAATGGACCAGTTATAGCTCATTCATATCGTACCAACCATTGGTGGACCAGTTGCAACTCATTCATATGGTACTAGCTAGGCACCCACACTCTAGTGGATGCAAACGACCCATAAACACAAACCATGGAGTCACATTCATATTCTAGTAAGTCTAGGCTGAAACACTCCTCACTAGGAAACCACATGGCTCACATAACACATAAGACCAATATTCAGGGATTGGTTAGAACTTCTCTCGCTAGGCGACCTAAACATAACGTCAACCACTACAATGGCCATAGCTCTAGAACATCATGTTACAGTCTCAGGCAAGACATGAACCTTTTTCCCAAAAACATAATTTAATGAAATCATCACAAACATGTTAAAGATTTAATTTATGCGTACGAATAACCACAACTACACCAATCGTAGCATTCCACTAAAAAACTTGCAACTCAAACCATACACAACCATTATTCACAAAAATTTGCAAACAAATACAGCATAGTATAAGGCATTCATCATAATATTTTCATAATTTTTCATGAAGCCAATCCTCCACAAAAATTGAAACAGTACCCGAAGATAAACAATACAATAGGCAGCTTCAATCAAACATTCATAACCCACAAAGTACACATCCAAAATTTATGAAACTTCACAAAAAATTGACAAATGATAAGTATTCGCTACATTACAATTTTCATACTTTTGCTCTAACCCAATAGATAAAAAGTAATTAAAACATCATCTGAATTTCTTCACTAATTAATCAGGCAGCTTCAATCAAAAATTCATAACTCATAACGTACAATTCCAAGCTTTATGAAACTTCACATAAAAATTGAAAACTAGCAGGAATATTTAACAGTAAAATTTTCATAATTCTTCTCCAACCTAATAGCTCACAATAATTCAAACATTATCCGAATTTTCGCACTAAATAGCATGACAGTTTCATTAAAAAAATTTATAACTCACAAACCACACATCAAACTTCACGAACCTTTACAGGAAATTGCCCAGTATCATAGGTCACCTATAATAAAAATTTTAGAAATCTTCCCCCAGCCAATAATTTACAAAAATTCAAATAGCGGGCAAATCAAAAACTTTCGAAAATTCAGCCTACTTTCTACCATCTTGTTCTTCCAATACAAGCAATCAACCCTAAAATCCACATTCTAGCATATAAATAAACAAATTCACAGCATAATCATCCACTCACAACATCCAATTAATCCAAAATTCACAATTAAACATGAAAACTTTTAAGGGTGGGTTTCTAACAAGTGGAGTTAGTCTTCTAATCTATCAAACCCTAAAGACATCAATTCATAAGTTCAACCTTCAATTTTATCCTGAAATTGAAGCATAAATAATTCAAATAATCTTCCTCTAATCAGTTTTAGGTTGAGGAAAGCAAGAATTACTTACCTTAATCTGCAATCAAAATCAAAACCCAATTCTTTTTCCTTCTTCCTCCTTCTCCTCCTCCTCCTCTTCTTCTTCTTGTTCTTCTTCTTCATCATCTTCTTCTCTCTCCTCTCCTCTCTCTTTCGTGCATGGTGTGTAGGTGGTGTGAATTAGGAAACAAAATAAACCCCCCAGATAAATATCACGTATAAAATCCCCCTCCCCCCGTTTTTGTTTTTTTTTTCCTTTTTTGGGTCAAGTCTTTTTTTTTACTCCTCTTCTGCTTTTTTTTTTCAAAACAAAGTCTTAGTAGTACAATAACTCAACTAATTATTCCCCAAACATAATAATGCTAACTTAAAACATACATATGTGTCCAAAATGAAACACATAAAATATATGCACATAAATCGCACATCCACACATTAGTCGAAGTTCGTAAATAATATAAAAATTCAGGGTGTTACGGAAAGTGTAGCCACCTAAAATTTCAAGGCATTTCTCACTAGTTGTTTATTTAGGTTGTAAATCATGGATATAGTTTAGGGTCCATAATCAGGGAGGTGTCATACCAATTCTAGTTGGACAATTGCGTTTATGTTTGGAGTTGAGTTTGTGCTTTCGATCTACATGATAGTGTTGGGCCTCCCAACAAGCTTTATCTAAGAGTTGGGAAGAAAATTGATTGCTAATTGGTAGCCTATTAGCTCAAAAGCAGAGCAACGTGTAATAGCACACAAAGATGTGGGCTCAAATTCCACATAGGCTACTCATTATGATTCATATAGTGGAGACATATCAAAATAATCTTATGTCAAATTTCTCCCCTTTTTGCCTTGTCACTTGCCCTTTGGAAGCAGGTAAGCTTTGTGATACCATGTGACTTCATTTTTTTGGTTTTGATCATTAGGGCATAAAACCAAAAGTTACAGCAACATCCTATATAGAAAAAATGAATCCAATATGTAAAGCCGGAGAAATACATGCTCAAATCATTGGTATTGTTTTGATAGTTATTCTATTCTTAAACAAAACATACCTTGGAATGACAAACTTATAAATAGCCTAGTGGGATTCATACAACAGTTGAGTTTCAACCCAAGCACTATATTTTACTCATATTATATTAGCCTATGTGGGATTTGAACTCACACCTTCGTGCAAGTTTACATTACTCTACCATTGAGCTAATAGACTTTAGCAAAGTAATAGCTGATTCATTAAACATTAAGGCTCTGTTTGAACTTTAAAAAATTTTGTGGAAAGAAAAATATTTGGAAAAGTTACTTTTTTTCTTGTCTTTGGTTTAGAGAAAATCACAAAGAAAAAAAAAATGAAGGAAAGTTGGGTGGACAAATTGTTAAAAACAAATGATAAAATTTTCATCATAAAATTGTGAGGAAAGCTTAAGGAATTTTCAACCTTCTCCGACCTCACATTGCTTAAATGACATCAACATGATTCAAGTAGTTCATCAACATTCAAATTTCTAATCCAAATTCTTGTATTTTTTCCTTAATCCAAACAAGAGAAAAAAACTAATTTTCTCCATACTTTTTTTTCGTTTACATTTGTTTTTTCCTTTAACTTTTCTTTCCATCAAATTTTCTAAGGACCAAACAGAGTCTAAAGAAATCTAAAAAGTGAAATGCATAGCAAGCTACGTTTTTATTTTAATACAATTCAAAAAAAACTTTCACAACAAATCATTTCAAATTTCAATATCATATCCTCCCTCTATGAATGCTTTATGTTTGGTTTGAACTAAGTTTAGCTCAACTGCAATGCAATTTGCAAGCCCTAGGCGATTGACTCGCATCCAAACTCATATCCAACAAATGAACAGTAAAGACACAAAACTCCAAATTCCAAGCAATATTAATTTATATATCACCCTTGGCCTACAGATATTCCATTTAATTTCACATTCTATTTCACAACCCATTCAGATTCAGAAATTGCCCAGAGAATTTCACAATGTTAGCAAAGTAATAGCACTCCATGAAATCTTCATTGACCCAATTCCGAAAATACTTTCGAATCTACCTTAGGAATGAAGCATTTAGCATCAAACAAAAGGCCTATGCTCAAATTTACAATCCCAAAATCCCAAAACTTATCAACTGGCTGAAATCCCAACCCAAAAACCCACTTCAAATTGATTTCCGACCACACTAATTTAACTCCCTAAAACAAAATTAAAATGAAAGCTCAAATTTTCCAGGCAAAAACTCAAATTTAGTCACCAATCGAGATTCAATTTCATGATTTTTCAATTTTGATTTCCCCAATTCCGTTACTACAGGACAAAACTATAAGAAAACTTGAATCAAAGGTAGAGCGAGTATGGCTTAGATTTTATGGGAGGGTGATTCAGTAAGATGACAGCAAGAGATAGAGGACATGGAGAATGAACCGAAGCAAAGCATATACGCTAGATTTTGATTCTCAAGCCCATTTGTGAGAGAAAGCACAAGAACGAGAGGGCTCACACTAGATGTGACGACAAATGTGCCTAGTAGGCGTCCATGTAGTTTCAGGAGCAATAATGGTGCGTGTCTTGCAATTTCTAGGAAGGGGAGAGTGGGAGAGAGAGGAGCATGGGACAAGGCTTAGTTGGATCTGAAGTGACGATGGATTGCTTGACCCTCCTCATGAACGTTGAAATTTGTTTTTCATTTTTTTAATTAAGTTACTCAAAACGCTCCTTTTGATCATAACCCTTATATTAAATTGAACGGTTCAAACTAACAGTGCTTACCCAGTGAATGTTTTAATTTGACAATGTAGGAGGTAAAATTTGGTAACAAATCATATGGCGCCATGTGTACAATAAAATAATTTTATTTGGCATATTGGGAGTTGCCACACATAAAATTAATCTTGGTGTACCCATCAAACTGACTTTAAATGAAATTAAATTCCAGCCACTTAGAAGTTGTCGTGTATCATTGATGATGTAGAAAATAATAATTGCTTCTCTTTTAAAATTAAGGAAATAATTGCTAAAATATAGGCCTAAGCCCAAAGCCAATCTTAAAACCCTAGCCTGGGAGCTTCCAAATTGGGGTCCTCCCCCCTTATTCTGAGGAGCTCACCATTCAGCATCTTACAAGCTCCAAAACTTAAACTACTGACGAGCTCTAGCTACTAAGCAACAAGGATCAAAGTAAGCTAGTTCTACATCTTTTGCAACATCAAACTAAAGTCTACTTTAGAGTTCTTCATTCAATTCATTGATCAAGATCAAGTAGCCTTGCACTTGCATCGATTACACTAGAAAACTACATTTAAACTTTAGCATTTGTAGAATTCAGAGGCTCAAACTCCAAGCAACATCCAGCTATTAAGCGTGAATGCCCAGAACTTGCAAGTCTCAAAGGCAACAATCAACAATTTGCAGATCAAGATCAAGAACCATTTCAGAGTTCTTCAATGATTCTACATCATTTAAGATCAAGTGGCCACGCCCTCGAATCATTCAAGTCACTAGAAGATTTAATCAGAGGATTATTTTGTTGTATTCAACTCAAGATTGTGCATACATATATGACATTACTACAAAAAGTCAATTTGTTTCTCAATTTCTTGTCTAACTTATTTTAGGCTCAAAATTTCTATTTACGAATTTTTGGCACACCCGATGAGACCTCTTTGCCTCTCATCTTTTTCTCTAAAGTACAAACTCTGCGTTCCTTTGAGGACAATATGTCCCATAAAAATCCATTTCTAGATCTTCATAAAAAGCTATCTGATCCATATCTCATGATCAAGAACCACTAGCGATGTATTTGAAGTCGTTACAATGAGGATTATGGCAAAAGTTTTTGCCACAATTGGCTTAGAGCAATCAATTGTGACTACACCATTGCAGCTACATAAGATCAAAATCCTTTGCTCCAAGGTGTCTGATGGAGTCAACCAAATCGCTTCACATGTTATGAAGCAAAAATCTATTGTTGACTTCAACATGTCGTAAACAATTCTGAGTGGAATGGATGAACTCCAAACCCATATCAACCCTACTTTTACGCCCTTCAGCTTTGAAGATGATGTATATTGAAGTCATGATTCCTCTTTGGCAGCGTCAAAGGCGTCACTTTGCTGACATATCAAAGTTAAATCCTCTAATATTGTCATCATGCTACTTATGGTGATAAAGGTTGCTAATTTCAAAGAACAACTGACGAGCATGAAGGCCATAGTGGATAGACTCTCATAGGAAAGCACAGAAAGAATGTTGAAATTAAGTGTGAAAACACATAGATTGTTGATTCGATAAAAAAGTAAAAGAGCAGCCATTTGAAGCTTTCAAGAAAGGCTCAGGTAGTAAAGATTCTGCCAAAGAGTTTAATCACACCAAGTAGTTTGATGACGAATGCAAACAAAAGAAGGATTCATCCTTAAGCTTGATGTCAATTGAGCAAATTCAAAATTTGATAGCTGATGCATTAAAGGCTCAGGTAGGATGAGATTGTCATAAAAACTAGCTTGTATACAAAACCTTATACAAAGAGGATTGATGCACTTCATATACCTCACGGCTATCAACAACCTAAGTTCCAACAATTTGACAGCAGTTACCAAGCAACACATTGATCACTTCATCAAAACCTACAGTAATATTAGTAGTAAAGGACATCAAATTATGGGATTATTTCATTGTATTCAATTTAAAGATTTTACCCCTACAAAAAAATTAAACTTGTTTGTCAATTTCATATCTAATTTATTTCTTGTCAAATCAGCAATCTGTTTGTTTTGACACTTGATTTGAACATCCTTTTTTGCGCTTTCCTTTAGGAGTCTATCTAGTGTAGCATTCATGTCTACTAGTTCTTCATCCAAGTGGAGAGCCTCTACCACCATTACTGGCATAATAGCAGTGTTAGAGGACTTAATCTCTAACGAAGAGAAGTGTGACCCCTTGGACATGTTGATGAGGAATCACTACTATCATAGTTATCATCCTCTACACCAAAAGGCTGAAAGATGGGATTATTGTAGGCTTGGAATTCATCCACTATGCAAGGCAAAGTCTTCCTCATATGGAACACCATAAGACAATTTAGCTTCAAATTAAGAAGATAAGCAATTTGATTGACTCCATTAGTAAGCAAATTGGAGCCAAATTTTTGAGTTTTGCATGACTGCAAAGTTGGAGTCACGACTTGGTACTTTAAGGCAATGGAGGCGGCAGCTTTGGTCATGCTCTTAGTCACCACCCTGGTGCTTCGAATACGGAAAACAATACTAGCCTTTGAGGATCCTTCAGATGCAGATCCAACAGTCTCTTTCTTTACAGGCAGAAGGGTGACATTCTTAGGAGCCATGTTTTCTTGGAAGGAGTGTAGAATGTGTTTGCTTGTAGAAAGAGATGAGAGGCATAGATGTCCTACTGAATGTATCAAGAATTTGTATATACAAATTTTGAGCATAAATTAATTAGGTAAGAAATTAAGAAATAAATTTAATTTTTTGTATTGATGTTATATGTGTAGGCATAATCTCTTAATTGAATACAATGAAATAATCCTCTGGTTTGATCCCCTAGTCGCTTAAATGATTTGAGGGTTTGATCGCTTGATCTCCATTGATGCAGAATTTGCTAAAGAACTCTGAAATGGTGTTGATCTTGATCTGCAAATGGTTGATTGTTGTCCCCAAAGCTTGCAAGTTTTGATCCTTCTCACTTGGCAACTAGATGTTGCTTGTAGTTTGAGCCTCTAAATTCTGCAAATATTGAATTTCGAATGTAGTTAGCCAAACTAATCGATTTGAGCCCAACGTTGCTTGATCTTGATCGATGAATTGAACGAACAACTCTGAAGTAGACTTCAATTTGAGGTTGCTAAAGATGTTGAACTAGCTAACTTTGATCCTTGTTGCTTGGTACTTGAAGATCGTTTGTAGTCTGAGCTCTGGAGCATGTACAATGCCGAATGGTTAGCTCTTGAGAATGAGTTGGGAGGACCCCTATTTATAGGCTCCTAAGCTAGGACTTTGAGTTGGGCTTTGGGTGTAGGTCCATATTTGTATAATTATTCCCTTAATTTGAAAAGACAAATAATTACTATTTTCTGCATCATCAATCACATAGCAACTTCTAATGGTCAAATTTTAATTTCATTTAAGCTCAATTTAATTGGTCCACCAAAGTCTATTTTATACGTGGTAGCTCCTATTTGCCAAATAAAAATTATTTTATTTTACATGTGACACCATTTGTTTTCTTAGAAAATGGTTACGTCCTACGAATACCCTCTTCGAGATTTAAATGCGTACACAAATTTTCTCAAAAACTTGGAAGTTGCTGATGATCAGAGCTTTTTTGTGTGTTTCCCTTTTTTTTGCCAAATAGCTTGGTGACTGTGCAGATAATCTAGGACGAATTTATTTTTTTAATGAAGATAATTCTACGTATAAATTTGTCATAAAATTCTATCAATAACTTATAATAAATTTTATCAACGATTTAGAGGGATAAGATAAGACTCTCAGTATTTGTTTCAGAGTGGGAATCAAAGATTAGCTCACTACTCATATAAATATGCAGGCATGTTGCTCCCAATTTATTCAGAGTTCATCCTTCATCGTATTTGAGGGAAAGCCTTGGAGCAACGGTAAGGTTGTCTCCGTGTGACCAAAAAGGTCACGGGTTCGAGCCGTGGAATCAGCCACTGACAAAGTCAGGTTAGGCTGCCTACAATTCACCCATTGGGGTGTGACCCTTCCCCGGACCCTGCGTGAATGCGGAATGCTTGTGCACCGGGCTGCCCTTCCTTCATTGTATTTGAAGGTTCACCCATTATTTCCTTCAGTTTTATAGGAAGGGAGAGGGGATAAGTGCAAATATTCTTAAGTGATTATCTCAACTACAAAAAATACTAAGCCAAAGCTTTGTTTTTTTTAGGTAAATTTCGTGACTTATGCATGTCCTGGGATCCTTCTACTTTTCTTCTCTTTTCATTTCCCCTTCCCTTTTTTTTTCTTTTTTGTGTGAAAAGCTTATAGGTCCTTCCACTTCACTTTTTCCAAATTTAACTTAAATTGCTGCCCACAATAAGTGAAAAGCCTCCTGGCGTGTTCTCTCAGTGTTCCCAAAATTCCTTTGTTATGCTCTTTTTTTTTCACTTTTGCATAAGTGGAACTTGGTCTAGCGTGCCATCTTAGTTTTTTTTCCAAGACCTCTATTACACTGCTTTTGGGCGATTTTTGTCAAGCATTCTGCTTTTTTTTTTTTTTAATGAATTCTGAAACACTTGCGCAAAATTTATGTTCCCCCTTTCTAAGTCCATTGGGATTTTTTAGTGACTAATGCAAGGGTTAATCACCTAATTAAACTAATTTGTGAGCTTTTTTTGTGGATTTTTCAACCCTCTCTTTTTTTTTGGGAACTTAAACTACTACAAAGTTGTAGTTGAATTTTGATGGATTATTTTGGCGAAAAGTTGATCAGTTAGGAATTTTGATGGAAAAGCAAAGATTTTGATGATGTGTCAATCATGCGGACTCAGTGTAATTTCTGATGGACTGTTTTGAAGAAAAGTTTACCTGTCGAAAATTTTGGCAATGTGTGAGTTATGCGGATTTTGTTGTGTAATCATTAGTAGACTGTTTAGACGAAAAGTCCATCAAAATCAGAATGTACTATTGAACATACTGATTGGATTATGATGGGTCCGTCACAATCCCGATAAATTCTTTGGAGAATTGTGACCGGACCTGTTGCAATTTTAAAATTATACATTGACACAACCCAGTTTTTGAATTGGCAAAATTTGCAGGCCTTAGCGTGGGCTCCTGGGCTTAGGCAAAAAGAAATAGACCTTTTAAAAATTTTGAATTTTACAGCAAATTCAGGCGGAATATATTTACTAAAACGTGGAAGTTGGAAACTTAAATTTTTAATTTATATATATATATATATATATATATATATATATATATATATATGTATGTATGTATGTATGTATGTATGTATGTATGTATGTATCTTTTTGGTGAGAGCACTCCAAAGCTAAAACAATGAAATTAGAAAACTCTAGAACCAAAGCAACACTCAGCATTCAACCCCTCCTCCCCGAGCCATATTCGTCTGTCTCTCTCCTCCTCTTACGCATCTCTCCCTCTCTCACTCAATGTGTTAGTGGTTAGCTTTACCATTCGCAGCTAGACCTGACAAAAATTGACCCGATTCATAAATTCGATTCGAACCCGCCTGAAAATTTTGGGGTTTGAACACGATTTTCTCAACCCAAACCTGAAATAAACTGAACCCAACAAACCCGCAAATTAACGGGTCAAACCCGACCCGAACCCGACCGCTTGATTTGAACATTACATCCTTAGTTTTTGATTTTTCTCTAATTTATCCCTTTTAATAATGACGGTTAGTCATTTTTATCGAATAGTTTAAAAAAATATTTTGTAACTAGTGCATCTATTTACAAATTAAGTAATAATAACCTTATTTTTTTCTTCTCCATTCTCTAAAAATAATATCGTACACAACTTTTACATGAAAAAAAACATTAAAAATGGGTATAAAATTGCATGAAATAACTATCTAATCTTTCTAGAAAAGTTAATTTAAAAGAAGACAAGCATTAAAGATGTGCAAGTCATACCACTATGTACTTAGTTAAATAAATATGTCTAATTATTTTTTAAATTAATTAATTTGTAATAATTTAAATTTTTAATGTTATAACTGCTAGATAATATCTTGTGCTTCTTTTATTCAATTTTATTTGGTTTTTGTCCTAACTAGTTTTGAAATATGATGCTAGTGTAGAAAAACGGCTAGCCGTATTCATATTGGGGTCGGCCCATTAATAACGTTTTACTTGATTGGACATCTATAGGTTAGTTAATAAAAATATTAAATTATTAAATAGATTATTAGCGGTCAAGCTGCCACAACTCATTAAAATGCTATAAACGGCCGCCCTATAAATAACCGACCCGCTATTGACCTTCTTTCAATGTATTAGTCGATCAACCCAAAACCAAGTGAGGCTTGATTCTTTACTCATCCATACAAGATGTTCATATATTATGATAAAAAGTTTGACTATTTTTAATATTCTTTTGAGAAATTATAATTATTATGCCTTTTTATTAAATACTGACAATTTTGAGTAATAAATCTGCAAAATTTTTGATTTGGGAAAAAGAAAAATAACTCAGAGAAAAGGCGCTCTAAACCCGTTGGGTTGATCCGAAACCTGTAAAACCGAAATACACCCTCCTGTTTTTGACCTGAACCCAAAATACTCCCGATCAGTATTTTACCCGATCCCGAATACACCCGACCCGTACTTAACCCGCCCGTCCGAACTTACAGGTCTATTCGCAGCCACCAAATTGGGTTCTAGTGGGGCCCTCCCAAGTTCGACGTGCAAGTTTTTTTGTTGTTGCAGCCTACTTGTTTTATGGAATGGCAGTGACACTTATGAAGGAATGTTGTAGAATTTCTCCATGCATTCCACTTCTCGCTTTACTTTACTATTTCTTTTGTTTCAAAATCAATTTTTTTTTCGGACTTAAAAATATATATATATATATATGTGTTATAAAGTGGCTCCATAATAAATATTTTATATGATAATTCAAGTTGGAGTTCCATCGGTTGAAGAAGTGAATGAATACGAGTTTCATAAAATAAAATTCTTACTGATGTAGCAGCGTGGAATTCCCAATTTTGAAATGTGGGTTGGGAATGCTTTATTACGCCTTCAATTCAAGGCTCAAAATTTCAAATCTCAAACAAACAAACCCTAAAATAAACCTTCATCCCTTCCTTTCTCCTCTCGTGTTTCTCTCACTCAAAAATGAGCCTCTCTCACTTAGCAGCAGACTATCAAAGAAAATTAAACTGGGCATCATTCACATCTGGTAAAATTTTGTTTCCTTCAACTTTAATTTGGTGAAATTTCGTTTATTTTTACTCGTTTTTTCTCGTCTTTGATGAGCTAGTAAACCGAAATCTTGTTAAAGATACTCTAGTTTAGGTGAATTCTCTTTCTTTCTCTCTGAATAGATTTGTGATTAAACAAGGTAACCTGCTAATGAATCAATCAAAAATTGTAGATTGGTATGCTTTTACTAAATTGAAAATCAAAAGGAGACTACCACATGCGCACATAAAGTCCATTGGAGCGGGAAGAGGCTCAGATGAGTAAAATCACTTGGTAGATTTCGCAGCTATAATTTGAATCTTCTTTGTCTCTACTTGAACTCAATATCAATAGTGACAATCAAACTTTACTTTAAGTTCAGTTGGAGCGTGACACAACACAAATCATAATGAGTGAACCAAAGTCAGAATCTAACATTCAGTATTTCAATGGATATACAACTTCAAGGTCATTGTAATCAATTAAGTCCCCGTTGAATTTTGTATGAGTGAACTAGTGAAGTATTTAATTACTAACTTGAGCCTCAGTGAAGTTTCCCTTAGTGTGGCCCTAGAGGAATTTCTTACTTACAGAGGAAATCAATTAAACATTTAAGACCACTTAGGTTGTTTCCAACTGCTAACCTCTTTACACTATGGGTTCCCTCTCTCTAAACTATTTAGAATCTTGAGTGGTCGTAACTTGAATATTGCATCCAAGTGGAGTTTTGTCTAGCAGTTTTCCATATGAAAGAGAATAAGCTCCTGGTTAAGGTCTTATGGGTGGAGCATTTGATGCTTACGTTAGAACACATTTAAAAGTGGTGAAAATAGTATGTTAGAGAGATAATTTGTACAGATTAGCTATTAAAAGCACACCTTTTAGTCCTTGTTCTAACGAATGGATCAAGTAGGCTTTATTGTGGTTCTACTTATACTTGTGTTACTAAAGTAAGAAAATGAGCATACTTGTCCTAACGATTTCTTTTATAGAGCAAGAACAATACCTGAGGAAATAGGAACTTCCTTTGGGGGAGGTAGTAATAGTTTAGCTAGCCACTTTGGTATTTTATGTTGTTTCACTCGGAAAGGGGGGAAGAGGGGCTTTTATAGATAATAAACTAAGCTTTTCCGTTAATTACTCACACTTAAGTGAGGGGAGTTTTTGAGAATGCTCATTGTGGTCATCATCTTTACTTTCTCTCTATCATTGCTGGTTTCCCATCTTTTGATTGTAGTTGGGTGCTGAGTTCAGTGTCAAAGGCTCCATTCTCTTGATGCACCTTAAGGCTTAGTGCTAGTTGTTGCTTGTCTTCTTGGAATGTGGGCATTCTCCTAGGTACTTGCACCTATCATTAAGTCTGATGAGAATTGCCGAATTGTCACATTTGCCTTTTGTCTTTATAACTTAGCCCATAACTGAATATATTGTTCTCAATGTCCTACTATTTATCAGAAACATCACTTTTATCATTTTCTTTCTGGTGTATGTATTGAACAAAGGGGTTTTGAGGTTCGTAGTTCCTACATCCTCGGAAAGTCAATTTGGGCATTCTTGTTGCCCTTGTGCCCCTTGTACTGACTAAATCACTCTCAAGGTGTTGCTTTGAGGCTCTGAGATGTATATCTCAAATATGTTAGCATATATTTATAATGTTTGTGTTTTAGAGTTTCTCTATTATACTAGGGTTCCAAATATATAGACAAATGTGAACTACCAGGTGTCTCAACTATATATTTCTTAATTGTAAATGTTCTAGCTTTGTAGCCATCAGATTGCTTTAATATGGGTTTCATTTGATGATCTTATTCTAATGACATTTGACACATTGCAAGTTTGGGTTTACAGCTCAGGCACTTATGTGACTTGAACCTAGTAATTTTTATTTGCATCAGTTATTTTTAAAACTATTTTTGGACTAATTATATTTATATCGCTAGTGCCTTGGCATGCATAGTCTGCCCAATGATATCATCTATATTTGGTGGCAGTCTTTGTGCATTTTTTGAAGTAACATGGCAATGTTTGAGCAGCAATTTGTGACATGTCCTGAAAATGCTGACTTTACAGAAAGCAATTTTCTCAAGTTCGATGCCCTTCTATAGTTGATCATGCAGAGAAGTATATATCCTTCGTAATAGTTATATTCTGGTAATTGATTATTTGTGGGAAAATACTAATACTTAAACTATGATATCAGTGAAATTCAAGGCTTGCTACCTTGAAAGGTGTCCATGACATCTACCATTTTCATGCCAGTGCCCTGTACTTATTTTAAAGCAAGTCTAGAAAATATTTTGGAGATACGCTGTAGTAAGAAGTTCAGTTCAGTCTTTCCCGCTGCTTAGTTAACATTGATTAAACCAGAAACAATGGGAATGTCTTATGTATAGGAAAGTTATACTGTAATAATCAGAATGAATACGGAAGGATATTGTACTTGATAGTTTCCCCCACACCATAATGTGAAAATATTATGCATGTTGTGGTGCATGTCATCTTTAATTATTTTGGGTATTACCTCTGTGGGTAGTGAAACTGGGAATAGGAAAGTGAGAAGTA
Organism: Selenicereus undatus; assembly: GCA_017589665.1. Classification (NCBI taxonomy): domain Eukaryota; kingdom Viridiplantae; phylum Streptophyta; class Magnoliopsida; order Caryophyllales; family Cactaceae; genus Selenicereus; species Selenicereus undatus. Next base: position 47,487,901 of record JACYFF010031957.1, read on the forward strand.
GAAATGGATGGGGGAGACTTGGAAGCATGTTGCACTTTTTAATAAATCTAGCAAATCTTTGTTTTTATTTCAACAATTAAAAATGGGATTTTCATGCTATTTGAGATGGATTCTACTGTGAAATTTATGTGAATCAAAGAATTTCAGCTATTCATCTTGAGCGAATTGAACCTTTATGTTCTTCATGGCTTCTTCGGCACTACTGTCTTATGCTTGACAGGATAAATGTTTGTCTTCATGCTATTGATTTCTCCATATTATTTATTGTTATTATTGTTGTTATTTGTTTTCATTTGCCGCACCTAGTTGTTGTTATAACGCTTCTATTTTCTAATGTGTTCTAAAAATTCTCTTCTTAACAAAAGGTTTTCTGAAAAAAATTTGTGGTCTTTTGCAAGTCCTCAACAACACCAAAATCAGGAGTTACAAGTCTAAAGCGGAGGAAGAAGCACTCTAAAGTGTTTTGGATATCAAAAATATTCTAATTTTAATTTTTGTCATTTTAATTTCAAGTTGTTGAATTAAATTTGTGAGATGCAAACAAAGAGGATTTATACCGTTCGATTACGAAGAAACCAACCAATTTTTTTTCACGAGTAGTCCATATTGGGTCTTCCATCCACACAAGGGCCTTTAAGAGAGCCTCTTAATGGTCGATAGAGGAGGCTAAGAGCTTCCACATTGTTAGGTCAACCTTAATCCTTTTCAATATGATCAAAACCCAGTCCCCTGGTGACCGTTGTGTTCTAGTGGGATTTAGTTGATCCTCCTCTTGGATTAGGTGTGAGTGTTTTTAATACCTCCTGTTGCACATGAAGTGTTAAACTTCTCCCTTTTCATCTCATTTTACCTTAACCGTTTCGATAAGGATGAGGGGACTCATCTAAGTGTCCTCTTGGTCATATCCCCATATTCAATTGACTTTGTCTTGGATTAAGATGGAAGGGTAAAGTTCTTCTCCTATGGTAAAGATTGCAAGCACGAGGCATAAAGGATTTGACCCAGTTGTTGGGCGTTGCTGCGTTTGGGTTGGGTAGGGTCCCATCATCTACCATGTCTTGCATTGTATGTTTTCATGCAATGAATTGAACAATGTGATGTTCATTGCAAGATGGCAATTATAATAGGCATTGATACATCATATCTTGCACTTCTTTTGCCCTTCTGCCCATCGGGGTTAGGCTTGATGGGCTTAAGGGGGCCTTAAATTTCTACTCTCTTCAAGCTTCACTAGGCCTCATTTTGAGTGGATTAACGAACTGGTAAATGCACCGTGATCTCAAATCCTTTTACTATATTGACCTTATTTACCGTTTTGGTGATGCTAGTAGTGGCTGCTTTGTTGTCTTTAAAAAAGCCTTTGTTATTTTGATAAGGGTTCTTTGGTCCCTTTTGTTTCTCTTCCTCTACTGGCATCCTGACTTTCACGAAAGTGCATGACTGTGTCCAAGGCTCCATTTTAAGGTGTTGAACATAATTTGGCCTCAAGTTCTTAATGATTTTGAGGTGTTAAGCATAATTTAGCCTCAAGTTCTTTGGTCACAGAGTGTTGTAGCAAACTTAATGTTCTGAGAATATTGTGACAAGAATTCCTTGGTTATGCTATGCCCGCGTAAAAATCTTCCGTCAATCATCTTCTGTCAATCCGGGGAATGGAATCAACTATCTACTGTATCACCCAAGATGAGATGGAATATTTTAGGAAAACAAGCATTATCTATGCCCTCCAGGCTCATGATATTAACCAAATTCCTTAGATGAGAGACAGGGTTACCCAGCGTTCTAAACTTCAAGTTTTCAGGAAAGGAAAACTTGGCAAGCAATTTCTCTTTTGACATAGGTCTATAAAGGGTTGGCTCTATAAATTTGTTACGAAATTATTGGGAGCTTCTTAGGAGCTGCTCTAGTTAGTTATTTCTTTGATCCATTGGTGATGTATTTCCTTCATTAGTGCAATCGATGTAATGCACATCATCATCTCTTTTATTTTTTAAATTCATGATAGGGATGTGCTTACTATGGGCGCTTGATAAACTTTAATATTTACCAAGCTCAATCACCGACTCAATTTTCGGAATAGGAAAATAAAAGGCTTTAATAGCATTCATTCCTCTCAAGTCTCACCCATTTACTTACCTCCACTACAGGAAATGTTGCATCTAATCACACTTAAATTTGCCTCTTTCCACGCTTATATCCGTGGCAGAGCATATTCGCCACGCTTAAGGTAAGCGTGCATAGGGTATCAGTGGGGAAAAATTCGCCACGCTTAATAAGCGTGGTTGATTGTGCACTACCCACACTTATATCCGTGGAAGACTGCGTTATTTACCACGCTTATATGTGTAGGTAGATGACCCTCGCTTGTATCCGTGGCTACAGTATCCTTTGGGACAAAAATCATTTTCACCATTCCATCGCTTATAAGTGTGGCGTTATGCATGTGATAACTAACTTTCAAATGTTGTAAGCGCATAACTAACTTTGGCGGGAAAATTTTCATAATGAAAAACCAAATAATCATTATATTTAAAAATGCGAATAGTATATATTTACAAACATTAACGTATTATATAATCCTATATACATATATATAGAGAGAGGCGCAAGGTAGAGGAAGCGATTGAAAATATTTGATTTTAGCATAAATGATACAAAAAGTATATTAGCTTTATAACCATAATAAATTGTTATCAATTGAGTTCCTAAATAACTATTGTTCAAGTACATAATGAAAAGTACAAAATTGAGTTCAACATGCATATAAAGTATGCATCTACTACCTAAAAGTTGCATTTGTTTGAAATAACACAGAACGGATCAAGTGATATATGGAACTCCATAACTTCAAGTGAACACCTCACGAACCGATATTAGCTTCACATCCGATGTTGTAACATGCTGCCCTTCGTTTCAATCTGAAATCACCAAGTCCATATATAGGAGTTTAGTACAACAAACAACGCCACTAACAAGAAAAAACTTCTAAAAAGATTGGAAGATATAATATATAACTATTATCCTCCATAACTATGTAACCGTGCTCTAAAAACATTGTATGATATTCTTATGGTGAGGGTTTTCTTTTTAGTAAATTCCCTAATTTTGAAAAAATTTCGGCAGAGTTCCGCCTAAAACTTGGCTATTTTCCTTTTACAACATGTCATAAATACAACAACGAACTATTCACAATCTCAACGGCCACATGTCGGAGCAAATCAACTCAACAGGCCACACGCCTGGAGCACCCAACACAAATCCAACCCATTGCCATGAATAAATCCAAAAAATCGAATGCACAACCCAAATCAAACTTAATACCATAAAAACATGTAATTTACAACTTTTAAACTAAACTCACAATGTTGACATTTTGAAGTCTCTCAAGCAACACGTCATCAACCATCTGGGGATCAGCTTTGTAATCGCATGCGTTCAATACCTATTATAATCATGTTCAACTTCTTAACATGTGATTGAATCTATTAAAATTGAGCAGACATGAAAGAGAAGGCCATATTTACCATGCCCGCAAGATAACAAAGCGTCAAAACCTTCTTTTCACCACGAGCGTACTTTCTAACTGATTCAGGATTCTTTTTCAGCACCTTTTCTATTACCTTCGTCACTTCCTCATAAGTCAACTAGCAAAATTTGTATATGTTTATAAGGATTTGCGTAGAACATGAATGGTGTAGAATATTTTTAAAAAGTAGACATACTGGATACACAACATTTGACTTTGGTCGTTTGGAATTTCCTTGCTCAGTGAACTTGTTGTTCATTCCCATGATGGTTCTCTAGCAAAGCAAATAAATAAAAAAAGACTTGATAATCATATACGCAACTAAGATATCGTTTGGAATGACAAACGTCATATTTGAAAAATACCTTTTGAGTGGAAGTGCCAGCTGAAGTAGGATTTCCTCCACCAAGAGTAGGTCCACCATCCCTGTGAACAGGTTGCTCACGGGCAGGAGTCTCTCCACTAGGAGTAACATGTCCCATTTTTGTAGAATGATTTGATGGCTTCGACAAATACTTTGGGATATAAAAATGTGAAACACATATATATACAATAAAGAATGTGTTAAAATATGTAATTTGTACATACCTGAACACATTTTGGTGGTTTTTGTTGTTTTTTGGGCTCTACATTGATATGCTTTGACAAAGTCGACCCTCTTTGAGTATCCTTGACTACATACCAATAAAAAAACAATTTATAACTAGATAACACTATAATGTAACTAAGCCAACATATCTTGTATTTCCTTAAAAAATACACTTTTACATGCCTACCTAGCGCATGCGAAACTGAAAGGGCATCCTTAGACCTGCATGACTCGTGGCTTCTTTGATCACATGGCACATCATTGACCAAGTTTTGCGGTGAATCAGTACTCTACTCATAATTCATGTACATTAGAGAAGAAATAAGCAAAAATTGTCAAATTAAACACATAATTTGAAGTTTTACATACTGATTCGGGTTCTGAGTTTGCAGATTGGGTAGCAACTTTAGCAGTCAAGACATCAATTTGATTCTGCATGGCCAGCATCTTGTTGAGAACTTTCACTAACAGCTTAGATTCACTATTCTGGTGCTTAGCACGCAAGTCTTTTGCAATCACACCACTACCGAAACCAATAAGCTTTCCATGAGTTTCATCACCCATTAGCTTACGGTAGACACTTTTTTCCACCTTTGAGGTTTCTTCTGAGAACTTAACTTTAGAAGATCCAGTTTTCTCTTTAATAATAGTCATCGCCGATTCCTTGCAAACAAAACAAAATGGAAAGTTTAGATCATATATAATTTAGTACAATAAGATAAAATAAACTAGTCATTGTCATTGAAAAAAACAAACGTTAAAAAAATAAAAGAGTGATGGCTAGAAGTGCCCATCATATTACCACAAACTTTGTGGTAACAGGCTCATGAAAAGTCTTCTCCTTTGTTTCGTGAGTCTCAATAAACCACTCAATTGGCCCAGGTTCCCTGTTATGTTCCCTCTCCTGAAACCATGACATTAGTTCGTTTATAAATTACTAATAGGAAAGTTTGTAATCTAAAGGTTGTCGTAAGAAAATCACAAAAACCTATAATACATACAAATTTGTCCCATTTTACTGCATAACTTTGTGAACCGCTTGTGTGAGTATGCAAAAGCTTTCCCCTAGCTCTTTTGCCAATCTCAGAATATTGCTAAATGTCACATTAAGAAGCAAACGTTTACTAAGGTTGTATGCAAATAATAAATTAGAAATATAAACATAACTGACAATCAATAATAACTCACCTTAAACTTATCGGAAAAACAAAGATCCACAAATTCAAACCACATTGGATCGCCAACTCCTTTAGGACGAGTAATCTCGTTCTCTTTTGCAGACTCAGGTAAGGGCAATGCATACAATTACTCCTTAGTAGTATCTTTCTTAATGTATTTCACCCTTAATGATCGTTTGTAACCCCTTAATCTGTCCCCGATAGAACTTAAAACTTTTGAATCAACCAATGCATTCGATGGTAGCATGAACTTCTTCTGGAATTTGGGGAAAAGAATTACAAAGATAAGCAAAACTACATATTCATATATCACACATCATTATCCAATATAACTCACCCGCACATATGCTACAATTCGATCCTTAATGACTCCAGGAGCTAAACGTCATTCTTTATAGTGTAGGGGACACAATTCAGACCGCCTAGCCACATCTGCAAGAAACCTATTAAACACACTTCCTGCCTTTTTTACTGGTTGCAAGTACTTATTCAATGGCACCAGAATCTTCTTAGGCGCATCCAAACTCTGCACAGTTTTGACATTGATTCTCCCTCTAAGTTTGATGACATTGCCTTCTCCATCTATAGTGGAAAGAGAAATAATTAATATAAACAAGCGTGACACTGGATACCCAAAATTCCTAAAATTAATCAATTCACAACTTTTGACTACTAAGGACAATTACCTATGACCAACACCTCTTCATTATCATTAAACCCTTCTGGCACATCAACAAGATCTGGATCAAAATACATTTGAGCCACATTATCATCATCGTGGACATCATCGTCATCAATATCCTCATCATTCTCTAAGTCCAAAGTCAAGTGCTCAGGGGCTGCTGCTTCATTTTGCACAGAGTTCAAATAATCTTCGTAAGTGCGCCTAGAACGAAACATGATTGCAAACTATCTTCGACACCTGAACAAGAAGCACACGCATTAGGCAATGAAAGAGCTCAAATAACATCTATAGCAAAAAGCAAACTAGATTACGTATATCATTTATGAAATGAATAACTCGGCCTACATATATAACTCGCTGCAAAATAAAGCAATCATATAGAACTCCAAACAAATATTTCTTTCCAAAGTACCAAAAAACCAAAGTCATTGAGAACAACAACCAATAATATCAAAGGGATACAAAATCTCTTCCATACCAAAAACAAAAAAAGAACCCTCATTCAACAGTAGCCCAATTCTTTGGGTCTCGATATCCATCCTCATTGCAAATGTTAGGAGGCATGCATTGGGGGTAAAGCTCTTCATCTGCTTGCAATGACCCTAGTCGGTAAGTATCCCTTGGTTTTACCCTGATCACATGCTCCCATCCCTTGTCATTCTCATCTTCTATGTAAAACACTTGTTGTGCCTGAGATGAAAAGAAATATGGATCATCCTTTAAAGCCCCTCCTTCATGTATCCTATGTGAGAAATTTAAAAGAGTGAAACCTCTTTTATCCTTCTTTAGACCCCGTGAATTCACATTCACCCAATCGCATCGAAATAATACCACTTTACACTCAGAATAATAATCTAACTCAATGATATCAACAATTTTTCCGTAATATGTCTTGCTATCAGCTTTCACCATAACCCCAAAATTTTGAGTTTTCTTTGACTCATCTCTCTTCTGAGTGTGAAATCAATATCCATTGGTGACAAATGCATTCATTCTCTTAACAATTGGGTGAGGACCACTAACAACTGCTCTAAAGCATCTTGATTCAGGCTCATCAACCTCCATATTTGACACCTAAGTTGCACATAGAAAAAATAATGAGAACACATAGATAATGCCAACGAGGTAATGTAAATTATATAAATAACATCATCATTACCCTCCCTTGTAACCAGCCAGGAAATTCTTCTAGCAACCACTTTTGCTTAATTCTCTCAGTTGGCTCACGAGGGTAAGATGCCATACGCTCATTCAAAAACAACCTGAAATTTATTATGACATTTCAATTTTTTATGGTATTAGAAGAGATATATATATATATGTCTAAAATAGTTATTTGTACAAACCTATGGTATTCATCAATGTCATCAAGGTGGAGTAGTACATATCGATGTGCTTGTTTACGACTTAATTCATCAAGTTCAACCATTTCCACCTTTCCTTTTGCTCGGCCAGCTGTGGCAAATAGATACATATCCTCAATTGGGTTGGCAGCATCATTTCTTTGTGGTCGGTTAAAAACCGTTTCCACTCCTTGAAAATATCTCGAACAAAAAGTTATACACTCTTGCGCAATATATCCTTCTGCTATTGAACCCTCAGGTTGCGCCCTATTGCGAACAAGGGCTTTCAAGGACGCCAAAAACCTATATGAAACACATGCATATGAACACATGAATACATATGCAAACTTAATATGTAAGTATGTATTTAAAGTGTGAATTCTAGCCTTTCAATTGGATACATCCACCTATATAGAACTGGCCCTCCGAGCTTTGCTTCCTCAGTTAAGTGCACAATTAGGTGCACCATAACAGTGAAAAAACTAGGCGGAAACAGTTTCTCCATTCTACAGAGTGTCACAACCACATTAGCTCCAGCTTCATCTAACTTCTCAATAGTAAGCTCTTTGGCACATAACTCCTTCATAAATTTTGATAAAGCCCAAACAATATCTACAAGATCACTATCCTTTGCCGCCCTTAATGTAATCGGAAGCAAGTCTTGCATAAGAATATGACAATCATGACTTTTCAAATTGAACAACTTACGCTCCTTCAAATTAACACAACGGGATATATTGCTTGCGTACCCGTCTGGGACTCTTATATGCTTTAACACACTAAGTAGTCGTGTCTTCTCTTCAGATGACAAAGTATAAGGAGCACTTGGGAGTTCGTATTTGCCATTTAGTAGAAGAATGGGATGAAGCTCAGGCCTTATTTTCATGACTTGAAGATCTTTTCGCGCCTTCAAGTTATCTTTAGATTTCCCCTCAAGGTTCAGTAATGTCCCCAACAAATTATCACATATATTCTTCTCGATATGCATCACGTCTAAGTTATGGCGAAGAGTGTTGAACTCCCAATACGGCAAATCGAAAAATATGCTCCTTTTTTTCCATATTTGTTGTTCGTCCTTTTCATTAATGTCCATAAGTTGAGTTTCACCCTTACCATATGTAAATGTAGTTCCCTCTAACTCTGCTAACACAGCACTTCCACTAAGAGGTTCTGGAGCACAACCATGCTCAACATTCCCATCAAATCCAACAGCATCATATCGAAATGGATGGTCTTCAGGCAACCATCGTCTATGTCCCATATAACAAAACTTATGTCCATTTTCTAACCAAACAGCTTGTATACCTTTTGCACAAGACGGACAAGCAAAACGACCCTTTGTACTCCATCCAGATAAATTAGCATATGCAGAAAAGTCATTAATAGTCCAATGAAGAGCTCCCCGCAATTTAAACTGCGTCCTACTGTATGCATCAAATGCATCTACACCACTCCATAATTGTAACAACTCTTTTATTAGTGGTTGAAGGAAAGCATCAATATCCACGCCTGGTGCCTTTTCCCCAGGAATGATCATGGAAAGAATTATAGAGGGTTGTTTCATGCAAACCCATGGTGGCAAATTATAGGGAATTAACAGGACTGGCCAAGTACTATGAGTACTACTCATAACACGAAAAGGATTAAATCCATCACTTGCAAGCCCCAATCTAATATTACGCGGATCTTTCGCAAAAGTAGGATTTTTCTCATCAAAATCTTTCCATGCCTTACCATCTGCAGGATGCCTAAGTATGCCATCCTTTACCCTATATTTATGATGCCAAATCATATCTTCAGCGGTTTTGGATGACTTGTACATCCTAAGTAGCCTCGGAATAAGGGGAAAATAACGCAAAACCTTATACGGCAATTTTTTTCCCTTGTCTCTCCATCGTGAAGTGTGACACTTATCGCACTCTTCTTGATTTTCCCTCTCAGCCCAATACAAAATGCAATCATTAGGACAAGCATGAATTTTTTCATAGTAAAGTCCCAACTCCTTTTTTAACTGCTTACATTTACCCCAAGACGATGGAAATGGATTAATCTGAGGGAAAACAGTAGACAAAAGTTCAAGCAACATATCAAAGGACTTAATTGACCACCCGTGCATGGATTTCAAATGAAATAAATGCAAAAGAAAGGACAATTTTGAGAATTTCGACCCCGAAAATAATTCTTGCTCAGCTTGGTCAACTAGTCTTCTATATCCGGCATCTTCAATGTGTTCTGCCTCATTCAGTACGTCATTTAACTCAGGTTCATCATCAAATTCAACATACTCCCCAATCATAGGATCCCCAATGTCATTTAGAATGTCATCTTGCTTATGTACCCCAAAAATATCATTCAACATTCCTATAGTATCAATATGACCCATCAAATTTGGCTCAACATTGGTGTCACTATGGCTTCCACTACGGGATTCCAGACCAGACGACATGAAAATTGATTCACCATGATGCACCCATTCTTTGTAACTTGGCAAGAATCCATTGAACATGAGATGATGAGTCAAAACGTCTCTAGTAAACCAACATTTCCGCCCAAGCTTGCATCGATTACATGGGCAAACTATCATGTTACTCCCCTCGGCATTGGCAAAAGCGAAATCTAGAAACTTTTCAATTCCACTTATATATTCCGCAGATCTCCTATCCTTATCAATCCAACTTTTGTCCATTTCTGTCATTAGGAGTAAGAAAAGAAAGTCGTTGTTTCCATTAGTTAAAAAGTAATTGCTTGAAATAGTATTAGGACTCACATAACATTATAGAGAGAATATTTGGATTTGATTTGGTGAATTACGCTGATTTTGTGGATATTTATTCCTGCGCTTTTGCTTACTTTGCAAAAATACATTAACCATAGTTGAAAAAATAAAAAAATTCCATAACATACAAAGACAACCTAAAAAGTTATGTTTTTAATTTTTATTTTCAATTTTAAGGGTTTTATTATGTCCGAAAAATTATATTTTACAAGTTGGGTGCTTTTTATTATTTGTTATGTTTTCTTCGTTGTTGGGTAAGTAGTAGTACATTTTAAGCCTATCTTTGTGTCCTAAGGTCTTAATGGTCATTGAGTTTTGTTGGACAATCAATTCTCTACTAGAATAATGCATCCAATGATCAAGAACATCATGGTCAGCATTTAGCAACTATTACAATGGTTTAAAGTCTACTTAATAGTTAATAGCTATATAGCTTCAAGTTTGGTTAGTCCAAATCAAACTAAAGAGGAACCAACATTCAAAGCAAAATTCTCTACGACCACAATAATGTTGTTGAAGGTAGAATGATTCACAGCAAGGAAAATCAAATGCATAAGATCTAAATTCCAATAAGAAATAGTGCGACAATCTACAAGATAGCTAACAAAGCGACAAGTTTGTGAATGCCTTGAACTATCTGGATGCACATTTCCTGTTTCATGGAAAGCACGCAACTAATACACTAACCTTTTATTAGTCTCATGATATACAATAACTAAACTAGTTTTACCCTAAACTGAGAATTTCCAACTATAATGATGTGATAGAAAATCAGTTACAGTTCCAGCATCTTACTTTGCAGCATTGAAGTAACAGGTTGGTAGCGACACAGGAATGAGGAAGCAGCGAAAGTCAACTAAAACATGACATAGTGTGTACAACCAAAATGTAAGCTACCAACAAACCATGAATGAAAGCTATCATGAGCCTTTTTATGAAAGCAAGTGCATAGAAGTGGTCCAACAAGCAAGAGATATGTGGTTAACAAATGCTCAGTATTTACACATAGGCTACTGTCAACAACCTAAACAATCATCAAAGTGTATAATCCATCTGGTGTATGTATCCATAAACTCATAAAGCCTTAATAGCCACAATTGAGTTACTGACTAATCAGCAGAAGGACCACATTCAGGTCTAATAACTTTGCAGAACAACCGAGAACAATCTAATCACCAATATACCACGATGCCAAATTTCATTTTTTTGATTATTTATTTATTTGAGTTAAAACCAATGTTTATTTATTTTAATAACTATGCATTATTATTGAGTTGTATTCGGTATCTACATATTGTAGCCACACGGTCTAGACCCACAAGCCTTTCGTATGGAGGGTGCTATAAAAGATAGGTGTTGGCCTTTCGCATTGGGTACCTTTCGTAAGATATTGCGCTAAAATGTTGCCCTTTAGTAAATTTTACAATTTGTAATAGAAAAATTGAATATTTGAAAAGGGTATTATTTGTGCATTAAAATGTCAAACTATTTAAAAAATATAAATATAATGAACTGGATTTGTCTAAATTTTTACTAACTGTCAAATAATTTGTCTAAATTTCACTGAATGTTGTATACTCTCCCCTGAAATATCAATTAGGGCCAATGAAATTATTTTTAAACACATAAAAAAATTCAAGATCTAAATTTATGTTTACTAGCTAATAATATTGATCAATATGTGAAAGGAAAAAAATGCACAAATAATTGAACAAAGAGTTACGAGTGGTATTCTGAGAAAACTTAAAAAAAATTTCTAACATGAACCTATGAAGTAGGAGGAAGAGTATAACAACCCAATTCAAAGGTGGAGGATGATTTTCTTCATTGTCAAAATTATATACAAACATATAACTTTTGTATGCACTTTATAATTCACAAGCAGTTAATTGAGAGAGTGAGAAATAGAGCTTACTCTGGCTGAACAGAACCACCGCCGTCGACACCCAGGAGTCGCCGAATGGTGCAAAGGTTGCCGGCAATCCTGATTCAGAAGAACAAGCAACCACTAAAGCCACGTACGCGAGCCACCACCAGAGCCAATTGCCGGAATGCTACAGTCGAACACCAGAGCCGACCGAATGCTACAATCGAACCCCAAGCCAAGGTCCACCGGCCAAAATTAAATCCACACAACCACGACCACCGGAATTTCGCCGCCAAGCACCAGCACTGCCGACCAAGGCGACCATCGGCTGCTGCCTAGGGTTTTATGAGGGTTTTGTGAGAGGAAGAGGAGGCGTGACTAAGAATGGCAGGGACGACTGGCGCGCTAGCGTGAATAGGAACGGACGAGAATACTAATTAAAAGTCTAGCTTTGTTTTTTTTTTTTCAATTTAATTGCTAGCTTAGTTCGGTTACCACGCTTATTATCTGTGGTTAATGCGTTACCACTCTTATAAGAGTGATTATATTTCTCCACACTTATTATGTGTGGGAATAATTGTGAGCACTTATTTTAGCTTATTTTTCTGCAACACTTAGTCAAGTGTGGTTAAATAAGCGTGGGTAGATGCAACATTCCTTGTAGTGCTCTCTTTAGTGGAGTCAGCACATAGAGTCCCCAAACTTATAGATTTGGTCCGCACGTGGGTTTAGCCTAGGGCTCCCTCAGGCTTAATCAACTTCTCCCCCTACGGCCCCCTCTTTTGAGGGTATGTATTAGACCATCTGTCTCAAAGAGGTGGTTTCGTGGAGTTATGTGTTAGAATGGATTAGAGCTTCAACTTGTAGAGTTGCTAGCACATTTTAAAGAAAATTTACAACCCATAATTTTATTAAAATTCCCAATTCCTTCTTTAAGACCCCGACGACTCTTGAGCTACAGAAATTACTAGGAATGACTTCAAGGATTGTGAGCCAGCCCCACAAATCACCACAAATCTTTTCTAGTGCTTCATTCTCGCTCATTCGCTATGGGGAAAACTTTTTTGGAGATCACCATCCTAAGATATTTCTTCACAGTAAACATGCTTAATTGTGGAGTCACCAGGTTATGAACTTATTGAAGAGGAAGCTGGATCTTTAGTGATATAGGTAGCCACTTGAAATCCTTTAAATCCCAATTCCGATCATACTTGGGATGTTAGATCACCCCCACTTAGGAGCACAATGTCCTTGCTATGCTTCAAAAATTAACCAACTTACGGGTCCTTATGACTAGTGGTCAATTCTAGCATCTTTGCCCCATTAGGTAGCTATTCAGTTCCCTCCCGTCTATTGAAGCAACTAATGGTCCTGGGTTGGCTTCTGATACTATCTCAGGCCTATATAGTTACCATGAACAACTACGACGATTGTTGACTAGCCCTACAAAGCACTACAAATCTTTTCAGTATGCTCCGTCCTTGCTCATACACAACTTTAGAACTTCCCTAGAGGTCACCCAACCCATAATTTCTATACAACAAGCACGCTTAATGGTGACATTCCCAAGAGTGGGGTTTTTGAAAATGAATGTGCACTTTTGATGATATAGGTAGTCACTTCAAATCCTTTAAGTATCAATTCTAATCATACTCAAGATGTTACACTTTCTTTCAACAAAGGCCTTAAGTTGAAAGGACAACTGTAGGGCAAAGGGCATGATTTTTAAGAAGGCAAAGGTTTTCTTTATAAATTATAATTCCGGATGTCCCAAATGGGGATTATTTAAAGAGATTCAGTGGCTGTGAACCATGAGAACGGACTCGAAGGCGAAGGTACAATCTAATGAAAGGTGAAAACCATAATTAGACCATCTGCATTAAAAGTAGTCTATACTAGAAATGAATCTATTCAAACTTTCATCTTTTCGGGCCCAAGAAAATTACATTTTTCATGATTTATGGTTTTCTTAGGGATTCAAATAGCATGAAGAGCATTTTTGGTGACCACTTAATAGCAAACCATTCTTATAATGAAAAGATATGGATAAAAATTAATAAACTTAGTGATTTATTGTGAACATATGTTCCTTTATGTACAAAAGAATGAATATTAAACATATAGCAATGGAGGACCCAAGAGAAACATAATCATAAATAAAAGAACTAAAGAAAGCTTGAAATAGATTATGTTCATTCAATAAGTGCCCTCCAAACCTGCCTCGATCCGAGTGATCGGTAAAGCAATTTGTGCTTGATTCCCTCCTCTGAAGTGTGTTAGAGTAGGATGAAGGTCATTCGAGTTTTAATAAAGTAGGATGAAGGTCATTCGAGTTTTAATAGAGTTTGAGGGAGGATTTAGCAGAGTTTTATTTCTTAAAGTATCTTTTGTGAAGAGATGGAGATAGTCTAACAAAGTAGAATTTCTACTTGGTGTAGGATTTAGAAAAAAATATGTAGAGTTCCTCTAGATAGGGATGCGAGAGAGAAAAGTGTAGAGTTTTCCTTAGGTGCAAAAAAGATGACGAATGAGGTGTAGAGGCTTTGAGAGAGCTAGCAAGAAACCTCACTAACTAAACTAAATCAAAAGCCAAAAATCAAATCATCTTATTCATCGAATTTTCAAAAACAATGGTAGAATTATTTGATTACAAGTAATGATGTTTGAAATATGCTAATTAGCTTGAGTGCAACAATCCCACCTACAAAAACACGTAGGTTTTGTGAAGTGAGGAATAAGGTAGGACCAAGTTGCATGCACTGGGTTCTAGCAGCAGTCATTGCATAAGCTAAACTTGCCACCAGGTTCCAACAGGTGCAAGCATCATGCAGCTAGCCCCTCGTTTCCGCCTTTTAATGAATTGTTTGTGAAAGCCTGAAAGGAAAGTAATGTGCCACCCCACTGGTTACTATCACACTTACTCACGCGCAAGACCTCGAGTTCAAGTGCTCACGCTAGCATATCGCACAAAATCCAAGGTTTTTGCTTTCTTGAAGTTAATTTTGAAACTTTGGGATTTTCAAATGGTTTTAAAATTTTTAGGAAGTTTTTGATATAAGAAAATATTTTACTTATGGACTGACTGTTAGGAATTAAAGTGTGTTGCTTTACTCTCGGTAGGTTAGGTGATTTTCATCAATAATGGACAATGCATAGGATATGCACACATGTGGTCCATCTAAAATCCCTTAAGCACCAATTTGGCACTTACAAGCCTTTTATGGGCATCTTTGCGTTTGGGTGTATGAGCTAAAGAATGGTGGCACATTTCAAGACTTTTAATTTGCAATATTTGGGGGCATCGACCATTGGTTGGAGACTGCATCCTAGCAATGATTTTATACATCAATGGATTCAATAAAATTAGAGTTAGTATCTTTATAGTCAAGAGAACACTCAATATCTCAGCAAAAGACCTATTCTTTGCCTTTATAGCCTCCAAAATAACTTGTTTGTCTTTTATATTAACACCACAAAAAATCTATGTCTGTAACAGTCATACCTAAAAAAAAGGCAGAGTTCCAAAACACTCAAACTGCAATTTCAGTGATCTCTTATCTTCTCTTGCAATCAATAGTAACTCATCCGCAAAGATTGGATATGTCAAGCATAACCTCTCGCATCTAGGATAGAAGTTAGCATATGGATTCTCAGTCAATTTAAGTAGGTATATTGATAAATATGCCATTGCAATCAAAAGTTAAGGAGATAGAGGACCACCTTATCTCAACCCTTTTTGTGCAATAAAAGGAAAAAGAGTATCTCGATTGAAAGTGACATTATATGACACATAACTAGCGCATGTATAGATCCATTCTAAGAATTGTGAAGGCATATCTACAATAATATCCTTTAGAAAGGCCACTCCACAAAGTTATACACTTCCTGAGATTAATTTTGGACACACATCTGGGGTAGATGACATGTATGATATAATTCTTTACAAGTTCATAGGCTAGCTAAATTTTAACCCCCTATTTACCTGCCTGGAACAAAGGTTGAATATGCATCATGTATAATATAAGGTATGTGATTGTTAGAAGAGTTGTTCTAGCTTTTAATCTAGCAATGGAGAACTTTGTATCTGAATCTCCAACCCTTACCCAAATCTGTTGTGATCTCTGCTAGATTATCTTCCATTAAGTGATTTGTAGTTTACAAAGCATTTCCAAGAGAGCTTTTTCTCCAAAATTATCTGCCTACAACAATATTTGGGCTTCAAGTAACTCAATTCTGGTGTGGAGCTCTGCCGCTTATAATCCATTAGATACATTATGTCACGTGACTATTACTTGTTCCCCAAAAGTTTGGTCTGATAGCTTGTGGAGCGTCGCTGCTTATAAGCCCATGACCCTTCCATCACTTTATAATCACAAATTACAAAAATTGAATTTTTATAAATTCAGTTGAATCAATTTGGGTACAATCTCTATGAATACAAAATCCTCTTATTTTTCCTCTTTCTAGGATGAATTTTCCAACCTCTGAATAAAGGGGGGGTAAGGGGCTATTCAGAGGAAAATCTCCCCCTGGAAAGTCAAGATGGGCCTTAACTTGAGTTTTGGGCTTTGACCTGGGTTTTGGGCCTTTCAATCAGGCTTTACTCTAGATTTGTTTGACTTTTGTTTGTTGGACTTTAACTTTGACTTTGACTTGGGAGTCTCCCGGGCTTGGGTCGAGCATTGACTTGGAAATCGCCTCAAACTTTGACTGGATGTTGACTTCAAAGTCGTTTTTTTGACGTTTGACTTATGAGTCAATGTAGGTCTTGACCTTTGACTTTCATCGCGCCTTGACTTTGACGTCGTTCAGACTTTAACTCGTGACTTGACTTGAATTTTGACTGAGTCTGAACTTGGAAGTCTTTTGGGCTTGACTTGTGAGTCTTTGGATCTGATTAAACTAATTAATAGGGTTGGCCCAGTTAATTAATTTAATTTAATTTTGGTACGGCACGAATAAATTTTTAGTGCCTACAAATTGCCCCTTCAAGACAACGTCACGTACAACAATTGTTGTTTGAGCATGGCCGAGGTCTCGATTTGTTTCTGAAACGCGTTGTTTAGTCACCCTCAGTTCTCTTCTTTCCCTCTTCTTTGACGCTTGGGCCGGCCCAGACGAGTTGCTCTTTTTCTCTTTTTTTCTTTTTTTTTTTGGTTCTCTTGTGGGCTTAGACTATGTTCCTTCTAATTCGAAGCCCAGTTGCATTTCATTTGAATGCAAGCATAGTTCACGTGCCATGGTACTGTGCCTTTTTCTTCTTCCTTCTCCTCGGTCAGCATAGCCAACCAACATCCTAACCCGACGCCAGCTCATTTTTCTCTGCGTCATTCTACAGACACAACAACAGCACCCAGGCACACATCCCTTTTTCTTCCTTCCACCAGTTGTTCGACACCCAGACCGAAATCCAGGATCAGAGCTCCTCGAAGCCGCCACTGCTACTGTTCAGGGTGGGTGTTATCCTCAAAGGCTCGACTTTTGGCACACTATTTCTAAACCCACATAAAGGTATCAACTTTGCTCGTCATCCTCCGTCTTCTTCCATCCTTCACTTTGTTAAAATGTCAAGCTTTCTTACTCTTCGCTTTCTTCATAGCTAAACCCAGAAATCTCGAAACCTGAGGTGTTGCCCCTAACGCCAGACCCTTTGCTCTGTTGCTGCTGGAGGCTGATGATGGAAGGTTCTCCCAAGGGTTAATCCGTAGCATCTTGTGCTCGCTTTGGGAGGTAAAAATCTTCCCTTTTCCTCCTCTTTTTTTTGGGTAAAGTGTCATACTTTCCTCTGTTTTGTTTGTTTGTTTGGATGGATGGATGGTATGAAGAGAGAGAAAAGTGGAGAGGAAACTACCCCTTTTGTTTTTGGTCTGATTTTTGATGGAATTGGTGAAGCATGAAGCAAAATAGGCATGGTGTTTGGAGTGGATTGGCCTCTTTTTTTTCTGGTTTTGTCGGGTTGGGCATGAATCCATTGATGAATTCATTGAGCATTCGAGTAGTGACCTTGTTGACTGTTGCATAGAAATTTGGGGCAAATTACTCCAGGGTGTTAAATGCTTCACTGTTTGCAAATAGGTGCTCCTGTTACAGTTAATTGCCCTTACATTTTGGCCTTCATGCTTCTATTGCGCTTCATGCTTTTCTTTTCTTTTAGGGGGGTGAAGTTGGGGCATTGGATATGGTGCTTGTGATCTCCTAAATGTTGTTGGAAAATTTGGAAAATCTGGATGACCATGACTAATAAAGGTGGTAGCTTTCACTGAAACGAACCCAAAGGAAGCCGCTTTATTAACCTGAAAAGTCTTATCACGCTTGCTTGCGCCGTTGTAACGCCGCGTTCATTTATTGTCGCACTTTTCGCATATCGCAATGTCATGCTCACTTGCTGAAAGATCGCGTTTTTTTGTCGCTTGTGCTTATTATTTTTTGAATGCTGAGACCCCTTTTTTTTCGTTGCGCTTGTATCGTTGCTTGTGCAGGTTGAGAAGTTATTTGAAGAACCACTTGTGACACGGCTCGCCGCTGGGCCATGGGCCTTAAACGGATACCAATACGCATGAAAGTGGTATGAAGACTTGAAGAACCACTTGCGACACGGTTCGCCGCTTGGCCATGGGCCTTGAACGGAACCGACATGCACGAAAGTGGTATGAAGACTTGAAGAACCACTTGCGACAGAGTTCGCCGCTTGGCCATGGGCCTTGAACGGAACCGATACGCATGAAAGTGGTATGAGCAGCGAGGAGTAGCTAGCGCGGCAGACAGGTGATGTCTTTGACCTCTTCTCATTTATGCCCCCCTTTTTTGTGTGATGTGTTTGACTGCACTTAGTGATTTGCTGATGCTGCCTATGTACTTATGGGTACTTGCAATTTCCAATAAATTAAGTTGTTACGTAGTTTAACTAAGCATCCTTTTTTTTTCCATTCACAGTTTATACTCTTGTGGGGCAGGAGTAGTATAAAGATTTGGCTTGTGTGAACAGTTTATACTCTTGCTCAGGAGCTAGCATTTTCTTGATGTGTGTGAACAGTTTAGACTCTTGTTCAGGAGCCTTCTTTTTTTAATGTACGAATAGTTTCTCCTCTTGTTCGGGGGAATTCTTTTTTTTTTTTAATGTGCGAACAATTTAGTCTCTTGTTCGGAGGTCTTCTTTTTTAATGTGCGAACAGTTTAGTCTCTTGTTTGAGAATCTTCTTTTTGAATGTGCGAACAGTTTAGTCTCTTGTTCAGGAGTCTTCTTTTTTTAATGTGAACTTCGGGTCTGTCTTCTTTTTTTTATGAACAACTTAATCTCTTGTTCAGGAGCGTATCAAGCCCTTTTTCTTTTGTGGTGGTGAACAGTTTAGGCTCTTGCCCAGGAGGCTAATCCAACATTTCCTCATGGGAAGTCGCCGATATCCTGACTTGCGGCACTGCTGGAAGAAGCTTGCTCCTTAGTTCTTTCTTTTGAACTGGCCTTAGCTGCATGGCCAGTGAGAATTAGTACGCGCCTCTTTTCTTTCAGCGAGTCATCTACCTTCACATCCAAAGTGGAAACACACTTCATGCGTGAAGGAATTGAACTTTTGACTTCATTTGTTTTGCTGAGGCAGTTGAACACTGAATCTTTTTTTTTTGTGAAGGCGGTGCGGTTGATGACGTCTCGCCTATCTTGATTCTGGAAAAAACCGAGGGTTTAGGTTGCTCATTCTTTTTCAACCTATGAAAGACAGATGGCTTCAGAATTTTACCCTTTACAATCCTTCTAAACACAAAAGGGCGTTGGCGCGACGTTGACGGCTGCAACCTGTTGAAAATCGACGTGTCGGGATTGGTCTTGGCATTTTCACCGTCATTATCATCAACCTCTTCAGCTGTCATATATTACGTGAGGGCTTGCTTGTCCTTACGTCGTCCTGAAATCCTCACAGGCTAGGGCCGTACATAGCTAAGACTAACTTTAGGCGTTGCGGCATTGCCCCCTTGACTTTGTATTACCTTTTGCACACTGCCAAGTCTGTAGAGCATAGCTTCGATCACATGCCTCAAAGATGTTGGCTAGCTGAAGTCATGGCTGGACATCTTCATTAACTTATGCGCATTAGGATCATGCCCATCGTTGATGCGCATATTTGACAACTCACTTTCCTCTTGGAATGAGCCTTTAGAAGAGGCAACAAAACTAGGGAGATAAACCTTGGTCAATTTGTTTGGGTTCGCCTTATGAACTGGAAGCTCACCTTTTTCTTTCAGAACGCACCAGCTTGCTTCATTGAACTTGCGTTCAACCTTGGTTGCACTTGCGTCGCGGAATTTGCCGCGACATTTGCTTGCTTGACGGATGAGACTGAAATTGTCCTCTCATTCTTTTCTTTCCGTTGTTGTTGTGGCGGGATGCTGCCGTCACCACTTTCTTTAGGAGGGACATTCAGCTCTTCATTTGTTTCATTATCATCAATTTCGAAACATGAGGTTGTGTAAACAGCCACACTATCAAAGAAGCTTTTTGTGAAGCATTCTCCTGAGCCCTCTAGTACTTCAACATGATCCATTTCAGAGTCAGACTCATCAGCCTCCTGCACTGTGACGTCGCCAACTTCTACTGTTTCATCCAAATCTAAAATGATTCTTCCTTCCCTAGACAGTCGCATGATGCGCTCCTTGGGTGTAACACACTTTTCAAGAGGGTGACTAACGATTCTATGGTACCGACAGTACTTAGGGTCGGCGGTCCTCCCAGCTTCTTCTGGGCGCTTTGGCTCGAGCAATTCGATGACACCCTTCTCGAGTAAGTCATCTAGCATGCCTAATAAATCTTAATAAGGAAATGGATACTTCTTTTCCTGAAGTTCTTTTAGTATGGGACGCTTATTGGTCGCAACTTTGAACGACGAGCTCTTCTTGCCCCCTAGTTTTGGCTTTTCCATAATGCGAATTGGTTGACTTGTAGAGGTGGACATCGCTTCTTTGGTCGTTCCCTTAGAAAAATTAACATTCTTCTCGAATTCAACCTTGTCCTTCTTTGATTCAGTAGAATAAAAGGAGTTGGCGCGACGACTAGCTATCGTCGCCTCCATGTCATGTGCCTTGATCGTCAATTCTTCAAAAGTCCTAGGTTTGCTCATTTGTAGGATGTACAGCAAGTCCCAGTGCATGCCTTGGGTGCACATTTCGACGGCGAATGCTTCAGACGACCGATCCTTGCACTCAAGGCTAAGTGCACGCTAGCGATTGATGTAGTCAAGAACTGGCTCGTCCTCCCACTGTTTTATGTTTGTCAGCTCAGCCATGCTGACAACGCGCTGAGTGTTGTAGAACCTGTTGAAGAACTCTTGCTCTATTTGTGCTCAACTGTTAATGGACTCAAGTTCTAAGTCGGTGTACCAATCAAAGGCAATACCTTTCAATGTCCTGACAAACTGTTTCACCATAAGGTCGTCATCAGTCCCAGCATTGTTGTATGTCTCAATGAAGTACGCGACATGCTGTTTAAGATTGCCGTGGGTCATGCGAAAAGCATCAACCCTCTTAGTGTAAGGCTTGGTGTATAGAAGAGTTCTGCGCGAACCTTCACCTAGCTACTCCTTAACAGCATTTGCTATCAAGTTTTGGATTTGCTCAATGGTCATTGATCCCGAGGACTTGACATGTGTAGAGGTAGCACCTTTCTTTGACTGCTTCTCACTGTCAGAGGCTTCAGTGTGAATGGATATTTTTTCTGAGCCCTCACTTTCTGAGTCCTTTGTGGAAGATTGAGTTTGCCGTTTTTCTAACTTCCTGGTCAGCTTAGCAATCTTTTCTTCTTGAAGTTTAATGCGCGCTTCCTTTTCTCCGTTGTCCCTGGTGAGTTTTTCTAGGATGACTTTCATGTTAGCCATCTCCTCTTCTAGAGTGGTTGTACCTATCATCATGGCTAGCATGACAACAGTTTTGGTGGACACAACTTCAGTCTCTGACATGCACGCCCCTTTCGGTAAGGCCGAAGAAGAGTTACTGTTGTAGTAGTCTTCAACCTCACAGACTGGAGATTGAAGCTGGACGTTTCGAATTTCACCCATCCAAGAGGACGCCTTTTGCTACGTCTTCAACTCTTGGAGTTTGGGTGGGGGCAGCACAGTTTGCCCAAGAACGGGTAGCGCAGCCGCTTTCGCCATACTTCTGGTCTTCATTGTGCACGCGCACTTGTTAGAAGTGACTCTCGCTCCACAAGAAATGCGCGAAAGAGATCTTGTGCTCTTCTTCTTCGAAGCTTGCGCGACAACGTTCTTTGTAGCCATGTCTTCGTTGAAGAAGATGTTCTTCTGACTTGAAAGTCTTGATCTTTTAAGAGAAAGAGATGAGAGCTAGAGAGAAAGGGGAGCCTTGGAGCAACGGTAAGGTTGTCTCCGTGTAACCAAAAGGTCACGAGTTCGAGCCGTGGAATTAGCCACTGACAAAGTCAGGTTAAGCTGCCTACAATTCACCCCTTGCGGTGCGGCCCTTCCCCGGACCCTGCGTGAACGTGGGATGCTTGTGCACTGGGCTACCCCTTTTTTTTTAGATGAGATGTAGAGAAGTCCCATCGAACGTGCCAAATTTTGTAATCACAAATTACAAAGATTGAATTTTTATAGATTCAGTTGAATCACTTTGGGTACAATCTTTATGAATACAAAATCCTCTGATTCTTTCTCTTTCAAGGATGGATTTTCCAACCTCTGAATAAAGGGGGTAGGGGGATATTTATAGGAAACCCTCGCCCTTGAAAGTCAAGATGGGCCTTAACTTGGGTTTTGGGCATTGACATGGGTTTTGGGTATTTCAATCAAGCTTTATCCTAGACTTGTTTGACTTTCGTTTGTCTGACTTTGACTTTGACTTTGACTTTGGAGTCTCTCAGGGCTTAGGCCGAGCATTGACTTGGAAGTCGCCTCGAGCTTTGACCAGACGTTGACTTGAGACTCGTTTTTCTGACGTTTGACTTATGAGTCGATGTAGGTCTTGACCTTTGACTTTGACTTTGACCACGCCTTGACTTTGACGTCGTTTGGACTTTAGGTCGTGACTTGACTTGGTAGTTGTCTTGAGCCTCGGTTTGGGTTTTGACTTGAATTTTAACTGAGTCTAGACTTGGAAGTCTTTTGGGCTTGACTTGTGAGTCTTTGGGTATGATTAAATTAATTAACAGGGTTGGCCCAGTTAATTAATTTAATTTAATTTTGTCACGGCACGAATAAATTTTTAGTGCCTACACACTTATCTGATGTGTGATCCTTATTCGTGACATTCACCCCCACCCAATTCTATGATGTCATCGTCACAAATGGTGCCCTTTGCCTACCCCATTCCGTCGGAGCACTTGGCGAGACATCAGAGTTGGGTCTAGGTTGGCTCTGATACTAGTTGTCGCGGGGCCATTAGTTTCTTTGCAAAAGGTGGGTCTGATGGTGTGTGCAGCACCACTTCTTGTAAACATAGGACCCTTCCATCACTTATCCGATATGGGATTCTTATCTGTTACAGTTAGCATCCAATCCATATTTCTAAATACTCTATCAATTTTGAAAAAAAAAAACTCTAAGTTCCAGCCTCTTCATTCTTATTACTTAAAGCATATTCACATCCTGTAGCTCAAATTTCATGTAGGTGTAAGAAATCAACAATAGTCTTCAATTCACAAATAGCATGAAAGTCAACCCAATTAAAAGCACCGAACAGTAGGTAATTTTAGATTATCTTTTGAGTTATTTACTTTCAATAGTACACAAGTGACTTTAGATTATAATTTTTTAGGTAATTCCAAATGATATTACCCTTAAAACAACACAAACATAAGAAATTTAAGTGCATACATTCATTTTGAAGATCAAATTTCTTAAAAAAATACAATCTACAATTAACCCCCGTACTATTGAAAATAAATACCTCAAAAGGTTATACTATTCAAAACTATATTTTCAAGCCATGTTATCGACGTTCAAACCCCCAATATTTTAGATTCTTTGCATCTAAGGACCCAATATCTAACATGACTTGAAACTAAATCTACACTAATTTGTCATAAGCCCTAGCTAAACCCTATTCCTAAAACCTAAAAATTAGATCCTTACACAAATATGGGAATGGGCTTTAATAAATTTCGATGTAGCAAGTTTGGCACGAGCAAACCATGCCAAACCTCTAGAAGCCAACAACAAAACTAGAGCAGGGCAACATGTGGCACAATCATGCCACATGGCACGAGCAACCCATGTCAAGCTTATGGAATTCTGCACAAAAATACAACGAAAACAGGATTTAGCATGGGCACCCCATGCGACAGGCATTGGTAGCCTATGCAAATTTCTACAGTGGTCTTCTTCCTTATTTCTCCCACAATTTTTTTACTTGTTGACCCATCCTTGCTTCATGGTTACCCCTGCTTATCCTCCAAGGTTTTCTAGGTTAACGTGCATAACTTTTTGGCATGCTTCTATGAATTATCCGCAATTTGCACAATTTTCTTTATTACCTATAAAACCAACAAAACACAAATAAATAACCTAATTTACCAACTATTTGAGCTAAATCTAGGTAGAATTAGGTGTAAAATTCACGCACATCACGCTCGAGCAAATAGCCATACAATTTTGAACAAGAAAGGAAAAAATGGAAGAGCATAAAATCATTTCAGTTTTACAAGTTACACACGTATACAAGGAAATTTGTACACATTAAACCATTCGTGTTTCCCCCACAACATAAGTATTTGACTGTACACAAGCATAATGTGCACACTAAGACTCCTAGTCCCAATCTATAACTCTCAAGTACACAAATTATTAGTGCAACTACTTTTCAGCACGAGGGTTTTTGAAAATAATTTTGAATACCTATGTTTTAGAACAACTAAATCCCACATCCTTTTTCTTATTAACTTGGCCAGACACTTCCAAAAATTATGTTTTTGACCCAGAATAGGACATTGTTTTAATTTTGTTATTGTTGGGACTTTTGTTGGAAATATGCTTGTTCTGAACAGTTTACCTTTTATAGTGACTTTACTGGTAATAGTCATCACATTCTAATACTAATATCATAAACATTATGTTTTGTTTTATGATTATAGGTCCACCATGCTTAGACAAAGCATAAATTAACTAGATAGTTTCTCTATTACTGAAACTTAATCGGTATTGGATTTGAGTTTCTCTAGCTTCCAATTTACAAAGATTGTTAATTTTAACCAAACCTTCCTTAAATCAAGCATAGAACATATCTATTTTGTTTTGTACCTTGGACTATACTCACTAATCAAGTTTTGTTGTTTTTAAGGATAGTGAAATTTTAATTAAGAAATTACAATATTTAAGACATAAGGTTTAATTAAACTACATTCCTTACTAGAAAATTCCCTTATTGAAAGCTTAAAAGTAGAAATATTATACATGAATGATTGAATAGGGACTTCAGCAGCTAAGATCATGAGAGATGCTTGCTTATAAAGAAATGGAGAAATCTAACTTCTCTTTTGCTCAAGTAAGTTCAAATGATTGTGCCCTTTCACAACACATAGCTTCTCCTTTTATAAAGGAGGTAGCGTACGTACTATGCCCTAATGGCAACATTGCACACACTGTTACAACATACCTCACATGGTTACAGTAGAATATATTCTTACACTAACAAGATAAAGCACCAGAATAACTGTACAACTATTTTTTATAGCACTCAATGATTATAAGACTGGTTATCTATAGTAGGATTTTACATACTTTCATCTCCAGTTAAGTCTTCTAATAGTAAATTTCCCTAACAATCATCAAAAATCTTCATCATGTTGAAGATGCTTTAGAATTGTCACACCACATATGTCACCTCCTATGGTGATGACCCATACCTTACAAGTTCATTCTTAAGTATTAACACCAAGTTAAGAAGGCAGAAGTTTCTATAGGAGGTTGAACCTTCCCTTTCATACTATGAGTTCTTGAGGTTCCTACAATCACGTATGGGACGGATGTTTCCTATAGATCATCTAGGCGTACTTTTGGTTATAGTTAGCAAATTGGGGTTCGTACCCACTTATATTCACTTAAATATCTTCTTGTGAGCCAATACTATGAGACTATGAATTTTAGACCAAAAATATGGTATGGTGTGCAAGGTAAAGGCTGTATAAGCTTATATGGTCACTTAGATTCATTATGGAAGCATTGTTAAGATGTTTTACAAATGAGTTGCTAAGTAAATGAACTTCTTGGTGCTTATTTGGCTTGAGTTTTGTTGGGCATATCACTGAATTGGCCAAAAAATTTAGCTTATGTGGGTTATTACTTGATATAATTGTGGGTAGTTATTAATTACATAGCATCTATTAAGTGGTTGGTTGTGTACATACTTCGTAACATGATTGCATAACTGTGGCACTTTGTATTTAGGTGTTTACCCTTGTATACATCATTTGATGGTATGCTAGGGTATCCATGATTGCAATGGGGTTGCTTGTTTGCTATTTAAACTAGGTACTCGTGTTTCTTATGTTTGATTGAGTAGTTATTTATTCATACACCTAGTAAAAAGATCTTGTGACCATAGGAGTTTACATTCTCTTTTTCTTACTGCTACGTATCCTATACTTGATCATATTGCATGCTAGTGTACCCATGATTGTAGTTGGACGCGTGACTCTAAGGTTTATGAATAAGTGTGCGTAAAATGTCTATTGGCTAGGCTGATCAAAATGTCATGGGATAACATGATTGAGAGTATCATATATTAAGTGATAAGATTCATGGTGAAACTTTAGCATTGTACTTTTGTTAGTTATTCATATTGTCATTATTGTTATGGGATTGTTCCATTTGTTGTGTTTCCATGTTACCATTTTGTGTACTAGTATTTCGTGATTTTAGAGACTTGCACCTGTGCAAATATGTAGTCGCCTATGTACTTCATGGGACATGATGATATGCTAGATGTATTCATGTTCATATTGGAGTCTTTGCTATTTCGATTGATTGCCAAATGGTGAAACATGGTTGTTAATTTGATTAATTAATTTCCATAATCTGGTGGTGGCTCGAAAGGATAGTGTTATATACCTGGGATGTTCATGGAATATCATTGAGGGCATGGGTGTCATTTTGCATGATTTTGTCATTGGTACAAGGCTATGTGATGCTATACGATACGGGTGGGATATAAAAGCCTTAGTTAATTACCTTGACTCTGGAACAATTCGATTTCTTCATGCTTATTAATAAACTCGACTTAGTTGACTACGTTGATATGATCTTGATTTATCATGTTCTAGTTGTCATACATGAAAAACCCTTAGTTGCCAACTCATATTGATGCGTATACATACAGTTGTTAGCCGCTATAGGGGTAGTGCTTAGATATAAGATTGCAGGTCTATGTTCATTTTAAAATAAGTTTTGATATGGTCATCCATACCAACACATTTTCCCCCCTATACATGATTTACCTTCGGCATCTTAATAGAGTAAGTAGATGGTTAAAGAGGATCGACGAGGAGGCAGCCAGATAATATACTCTTACTTTTCCAATTTGAAATCTGTACTTAACAGTAAAGTTCTGGATTCTATTGTTGAGTTGTGTGGTTGTGTCACGTGTATGTGACCCTTATTTTTTAAGATACCATAGATTTTTGAATTTGGAGGGCGAAATTCTTATTGGGGAAGTGTCATAGCAGAGGATTTTTAGACTCGGGCTGAGTGCTTGGAGTAATATTTTCACTAAAGTAACTTGGTGATAATTAGCCTAATTTGTGGCAATGGACTAAGTTGGAGCTAGCTAATGTCCTTGGTCAAAAATACATAGGCTTGAGTGAGTGGGAAAAAATAGAGAAAGAAAACAAGGCAAAACCCCACGAGCTCACTCAGCAAAACGGGGGGACTTGATCTCTTCACTACTCAACCATGACCGAAAGAGAGAGAGATGAGGGAGGCAGTGTGCAGCCGGTGTTTGCCACCGTCACACCTCGTGCGCCCTACTTCGCACAGCAACCGCAGTGATAGACAAAGGGAGAGAGAATGAGCCAGAGTGAAGGAAAAGGGGAGCAGCGGTGATTGGCCGACCACTGGTAGCGAACGACAAAGGCCCCCAGCAGACGCCAAACCCTGCCTAGCACGATGTAGGAAGAAATGAAAGGGAGATGTGAGCCAAACCCTAGCGACCATGACACCTTAGCGCTAAAGCCACCACTGCTACTACTGGCGGCTGGACTTGAATCTGGGGACCATGGTGAGACAACGAGAGAAGGCTGAATGTAGAACAGTAGTGGAAAGGCCTAGAAGGAAGAAGAACAACAAGGAATAAAGAGGAGACCAAATCTACCCTTAAATCGCCCAATTATACTTGATTTTAAGCGTGGAATTCAAGTGTGTGATTCTTGCTGTCCGAAACTATTAAAAATTTGCGAAGTTTTTTTTCCTTCATTCATGAGTCTTGATTCAATTGTGGAATTGAAATCGAGATAAAATGAGAATTATGGACATTAGGTGGATTGCTTGGGTTAATTGAAATTATTTGGGATTAAAACTGAGTTGATTTTAAGGATTTTTGTGGGTGGTACTGTGAGGAGGGAATTTAGGTTGTGTGAAAATTCGATGAAACTACGAAGTGTGTTGATGTGTTGTGATGTTGTTTGTTCCGTGTTAGCTGCATGAATCTATGATAATATGCTGCCCATATAGATTAGGGTCCCTGTTAATCATGGTTCATGATTGCTCTGTTCTATGTTAGAGTGGAGTAGAGACATAGGAAGTCAACTAAATGGTTCAGTGGTGAATTGGTTTCGTGAGCTGAGCAACGGTTTGGTCATGCCCTGAATTACTCTAGCTAATCCATATTTGTCTATTTGGTTACATCTTGAATCTTGATTTATTGTTGTACCTAAACTAGGAATAATAATCAAGTTCGGTTAACGGTTCAGCTGAACTGTTCAGCTGAATTGTTCAGTTCATTGAATGATCGACTGAAACATTGAAACGTTGCCCTCGAATTAATAAAGTGTTATGTAAAGATTGTGAGTTTGTTTTAATTCTTCATTCGTATAAACTTGAAATGAATTTAGCAAACTCGAAGCATGAGCCTAATTTTTAGAACCAAACTACTAAAGCTCTTGTAAGTGAAACTAGTTATGAGTAAGTTGCAAACTTGTAAAATAAGTTTTGATATCCTTTCCTTTTAAAAGAGAAAAGTTACATGGTCACTAACTCGTTTACAAGCGTGCTTTGCCAAAAGTAGTGGTTGTATGCTTTTCATAGGCCGACTTGATATTATTAAGGCATTTTAGCCTTCCTGAAAATGAAAATGTCACTTTTATGATACAATTGAGATTTTGATACTAAACATGTTGAAAGTGAGATGCATCTAAAATGTTTTGGGTTAGGAGGATAGTACTAATTGTTTGGATACAGTTTAGCAAGTAAATTCGGTATACAGGTATTCTAATTCCTAGGAGCAGACCCAAAAGTGGGAACCTAGTAGACCATGACCAGCTAAAAGTCCACTGACTATAAGGAGCACTGAGGATACCATTAGTTGTGTTATGAGACTCACTTGAAGATAGCACTAACAAGTGAATCTGATGCCCAGAAAGTGATTTCTTACTTGTTATGAGTTAAAAACTTCTCATTTGAGGACTATGCTAGCATAAATGTTTAGAAAAGTGCATGTACTCTTCAAGAAGGCTTTTGTTGAATTCCAAATGACTTTCCTATGAAAAAATTGTTCCCATAAGTGCTTAATTTGGTTTAATTGAAGGTTCCTATAGTTTTTAATATGCTAATCCCATCATCTTACTAAAAGAACTCAAGTCGATAACTCTAACTGAACCCTTTGCTAAGTGCTTATGTGTGAACCAAACGGCCCACTGTCCTCAATGCCTAGGTCTTAGCAAGTGTCAGCTTGCTTTTGGTCATGGATGCCTTTTATGCGAAATTAAGTGTAATGTGTGGTCATTATCATGAGGCTACAAGATTTCTAGGTTAGACAAGGTAAAGGCTTTGGCGTGTTGAACAAAAGAATGAAAGCGATGCCATTTGAATTCCGGGAGTTATTAAGGTGTTATTATATATGGATGGCCTTGTATGTTTATTATGTGACATTAAATATCAATTTGTGTGTGAATGCTACTTAACAGTATTATATGCAACTATTTTGTTTTCTTGGGGTTGAGAATCATTCACTGAGCGTGTGGTACCTCAACCCCTTGCTATTTCCCTCCCCCCAGGTTCTTGCAAAGAAAAGTAGAACTTCTTGGATCACGTAAACTGATATGGAGCCTCCCTTTTTGCTTTTAAAAAAGAGTCATATGCAAATATACTTAGATTCATGAGTTAAATGATACAATGTAATGTATTTGAAGGTTCTCAAGCATAAGCAAGTTAATTGCTATAGTTCATGTAATGCATATTGGCTAACAATCACTCATAATGGCCATGTAGGCCAACCATCTAAATAGTCAGTTGTAATATTGGTTGGAGTTAGGTTGTGTTTTGGGGATGTATCCACAGTGCTCTAGACGTGTGTTCCATTGAGCTGTATCTTTATTTCTTTCTTTTACTCAACTTAATAGCTTATGTACTCCAGCGTGTGTCCTGTGGAGTTGTGATCTCCAATGTGTAGTTGTCAAGTTTGTTGGGTGTATTATTTACGTTTTATTGTTACATGTACGTAATGTAAGGCTGTAAGCCTAAGTTATGCTTAGTTTTTAGACAGAACTCTATCCGTTTTGTTCCAAAACTTTAGAAATCACTAATATCACTAGTCCTATGTGATAGGGGTGTTATAGTTATTAAGCTAATATATGAGAATGAATTAGTCAAAAAAATGACTATCAAAATATGCTTCGAAATAACCAACACTAATCCTAATAACATTTATATCCCAATAAATATATGTTTAGAGGGATAAGTTATGAGTTATGTGCTTACATCGACGGTGGTTGTTTTATCTATTTTTAAAAAAGATCTTTATTTTTAGAATTTATGTGAAAAAAGCAAAGAGTCTTTCACAAGAAACAGTACTTGATAACAGCATAATGACCCACACTGAAGCCATTAGAAGGATTCTCCTTAGAAATAGGAGCCTAATGCATTATACCAGTTCTATGGGCTACTG
Organism: Selenicereus undatus; assembly: GCA_017589665.1. NCBI lineage: Eukaryota > Viridiplantae > Streptophyta > Magnoliopsida > Caryophyllales > Cactaceae > Selenicereus > Selenicereus undatus. Next base: position 47,518,957 of record JACYFF010031957.1, read on the forward strand.
ATCAATTCTCCCATGATATGACTATTAGAAATAATTTTCAAAGATTACATTCTCCATGCACACAGTCCATAAGCCAAATCATATTCCCAATAATGGTCACTTGATTTTCATTGATACATTAAATAAAGCGTACACTCATTAGAAGACTGAGTTTATGCATAGGCAATATGGTAAGAAGGTAATCCCTACACAACATAAAGTAGCAGTAACAATCTCACAACTAGAATTATCTCTTAATGAGCAGAGTATTGAACAACAAAAGTAATCATGCAAAGAACTCTACTCTTATAATCCTCTTCAGTTTTAGGACGAAGATAAGACATTCGCAAAATTACTTTGTTAAATTCTAACACTATTATCCAAGTTAAACAAAGGGTGTGTATGCGTTAGGATATCCAAGAATTTTATAAACAAATCAAAGAACTTTTGGATAAAGGATTAATCATATATAGTAATAGCCCTCACACTAGTCACGCTTTCATGGTGAGAAATTATGCTAAGAAAAAAGATGAAAAGCTAGAATGGTAATCAATTACAAAAGGCTTAATGATAATACTGTCTTTGATCATTATTATATTTCTAACAAAAGAATTCTTTTCAATAGGATTCAAGGAGCCTCTTGGTTCTCAAAAATATACTGTAAAAGTGAATATTGGCATATAAAAACGGATAAAGGAAGCGTTACTTTAACTTCTTTTAGTCCCCCTCAAGGATATTATGAGTGGATAGTAATGTCATTTGATATAAAAAAACATACCTCAAATATTACAAAGAATAATGGATAACATCTTTAAACATCCTAATTACTGTTATCAAGTTTACATCGGTGATATTGTTGCCTTTTTCAACACCATAGAATAGCACAAAGGCGACATTTTGCTATCACCCAATGATGCATTGATCATAATATTATTCTTGGTAAGAACAAGTGCATTTATGCTATGCTAAACAAGAAATCAAGTTTTAGGTTTAGAAATAAAAGTTGGATAAAATCATTCTACAAAAGCACATTTTAGAAAAAATAGAAAATTTCTCTAAGAATGAAGATAGGAAGCAATCAGAAAGCTTTCTTAGATGTCTTACTCATGCTTCATATTTCATTCAAAATTTAACTAAATTGAGAAAATCATTTCAGCAGAAACTCAAGAAAAAAGTAAGTTGGACATGGATCCCTAGTGATATAAAGACTGCACAAAACTTCAAAAGATGTGCAAAAATTTTCATGTTCTTAATTCGCCTAATGAAAGAGATGATTTAATTCTTGAGATAAATGGCAACAATGAACATTGGAGTATAGTACTCAAAATCAAATAAAGGGAAAAACTCTACTACTACTACAGTGGAAGTTTTAATAAAGTAGAATGCAATGATTGAAAAAGATATTCTTGTAATCATATGGGGAATTGAAAAGTTCTTAATCTTTTTAGCCCCAAACCTTTTCTTATTCGAATTTATTACAACGGAATACTTGGTTTTGTGAAAAAGAATTTATCAAATGTGTAAGGGCAACGGCAACTGCGTTTGCAGTTATGGCTTTCCCAATTTTCTTTCTCTATTGAACATACACATGGATTGAAAAATTCTTTATCGGATAGTTTAACTCGAAAAATGGACGATGGTAATCATCAAAGAAGAATTGTTGTGAGAAAAGAAAGAAATATAAAATGAAATGTCATACTACTAGAATAGGCTTCTCCTTCGAGTAGAATCATTATGGATATTTGGCATTTTATACAAAAAGCATATCACACTTTGGTTTGTTGTCTTCTGCACATCTAATAGTATAGAACTTCAATATTTTTGAGTTACAAATGTTATATCTAAGGTGTCATTATAATGTTCAAGAAAAAATAAGTTCTTATGTTCAAGAAAAATGGTTCAGTGGCTGGTATGCAACATGCATCGACTACCATCATAATTATTTTTATGATATTTGAGAATCATGCAGTACTAATATCTTCTTCCCTGATAGATCTAGAGTGGGTGAGGTTAGATTCCCAGAAAATTCAATCCCTCTAGATGAAGCCATCACGAAAGCATGAGAATATGGGATGGTAACTCACCTCATGAAAATGCTAGAATCGAAGTACACATTCTTCTCAAGACTAACTAAGTTTCAAAAGTGTATCTTCAAAGGATCCATTGGAATCTCATATCTCTTGATGGTCAAACAAAACTTCCATAAAATAGAAGTCTGTATGTCAAGGTACATTGCGCTGTGATTGAGTATGAAAAAGGAATGCCCAATCAGCCCATTATCTTGTTCAACTAATTGATCTAAAAGATCCCAACGTTCAACAACAAGAATGGTTTCCAAAACAATAAGAAGTAATTAGTGATTCTGCTTTAGCAAGGGCTATTAGATTTTACAATATTTATCACCAAATGTGGGAAATGATTGAACGAGAAAAAACACTAATGCATTGCGGAAAAACTGCTTTTATTTGTCATAATGAATTTAGCAAATATATGAAGGAAGAATGAGTTACTTTAGAAGATATCTTTGATTATCTCTTTAATATTGGAACTGGAAAATTCCTATCAGGAAAAGAAAAGAGATATCTACATGAATTATTTGAAAAAATGGGATCCATAACATCTTGAACTTGATGAAGATTTTGATGATTATCCAACTAATGATAGACTGGAAGACATTATTAGAGATGAAGACATACTAAATCTCAACATATATGACTAGTTTTGTCAACATTAAGTACTCTGAAAAGTCATTGCACCATCATTTGTTATCTTGTGAAGTGTTTAGTCAGTAAAATAATACAGTCTAGTGTGGTCATAAGAAAGCATCTTGTAATAGTATGTGTAATGTAGCCATTAGAGCATCCTATGTATTCCATCTTCTCCATAAAAGGAGAGGCTGAGTGTTGTGAAGGGACACGGTCATTTGATCATACTTGAACAAAAGAGAAGTCGGGTATGTCCATTTATCTGTGAACAAGCATCTTTGATGATATTAGCAATTTAAATTCCTCTTCAAGTATTTCCATTGCAACATTTACACTTTCGAACTTTCAATAAAAGAAGTTTCTCAATAGGGAATATTATTCAATCGAACCTTATATCCTAAATATTATGATTTCTTGATTGAAGTCTCACTATCCTTAAAAAAACCTTAATTAGTGACTATGGTCCGAGATAAGAAATGAAATAGATCTGTGTTGTGCCTAATCTAAGGAATGTGTGGCTGAGATTAGCAGTTTATGTAAACTAGAAGTTAGAGGAACACCAAGATCCAATGCCAACTAAGTTCAACTAATGGTCAAAACTCTCTAATTAAATATTATTATTTTGTTAAGCATGATATATCTATAATTACAAAAAAAATATAATATTTACAATGTAAATAGTAGATTATGATAATTAGTACCAGTAAAGTCATTTTAAGAAGTTTAAAAATTAACATAAGTATAGTTCTTTAAAAAAGTCCAAAAATTTGAGTATCTGCAAGTTCAACCCATTCTGGATCAAAACTGAAAATTCAGAAAGTTTTGGGTTGGGTTTGAAAGAAAAATCCCCAAAAAATCATTTTCTTGTAGAAGATGGAACCCTGCAAATAACTGAATAAATTGCTTTTCGGTCCCTCGAGGTTTGGTGAAATGGTTTTCTAATACCACGTTTTTAGAAAAATATTTATGGGACTACTTCGTTTAGCGCAAATGGTTTCTGACGCACAAAACTTTGGGTTATTAGATTTCTGGGTTACAAATATTTATTTTTAGGTCCCTGAAGTGCATCAAATGCAAATACTTCAATGTTTCCGGCTATTTTGCGAAACTAGGCTTATATTTATGTTTGGACTTTTTATAATGACTGGTACTAGTTATCACAATCTACTACTTATATCATAAATATTATATTTTCTGTGATTAACAGCCCACCATGCTTAGCAAAATAATTAAAACTTAATTAGAAAGTTTCGACCATTACCTGAACATAGTCGACGCTGGACTCCAGAGTTCCTCTAGCTTTCGATTTACAGAGATACTTAATCTCAACCCCACCTTCCTTAGATCAGGCACAACACAAATTCGTTTTATTTTCTACCTCATACCGTAGTCACTAATCAAGTTTTTAATCTTTTTCAAGGATAGTGAAAATTTAATCAAGAAATTATAATATTTAAGACATAAGATTCAATTGAATAATGTTCCCCACTAAGAAGCTTCTTTTATTGAAAGCTTTTACAATGGAAAGCTTGAAGCGGGACTTAAGCTAAGATCATCAGAGATGCTTGCCAATAAAGAAACGGAGAATCCAGACTTCTCTTTTGCTCATGAATGCTCAAATGACTGTGTCCCTTCTCAACACTCGACCTCTCCTTTTATAGAGGGATGAGGGTACATAGGATGCCCTAATGGCTACAGTACATACTAATTTTTCACATGGTTGTAGTACACAGTGACTTTTCACATGGCTACAGTACACACTGACGGCTACAGTACACTGCTTTATTTTACAGACCTAACTCTTGTCAAAATAGTACAATAATGGAGCAACCACTTTTTAGAACTTTTAATGAAGACAAGACTAGTCATTATTATTGAGATTCTGCATTCTTTCATCTCCAATTATATCTTTAAGACCATTATTTCTGGATAATCATCAAAATCTTCATCTAATTGAAGATGCTCTGGGTCCTATTTCTCAAATAATTTTTCCTTTTTATGATAAGAATTTTTCAGCTCCAACATCAAAGAAATAATCAAAAATATATTCTGAAGTCGCTCCTTCCACCTTCATATACTCGCTGAACTCATTATGATAAGAGATAATGGCTCTTGCTAAAGCAGGATCAGTAACTAATTCTCGACGTTCTAGATTCCATTCTTGTCTTCGATCTTTGGTGTCGTCGAAATCCACTATCTGAATAAGATAATGAGCCGGCTTGGCTTTTCCATTTTCATACTCGATTAGGGCACACTCAACATGTAGACGTCGATTATTTGGGATTTTTGCTCGACCATCAAAAGATGTAAGAATCCAATGGATCTTTTTAAACATGCATTGTTGGAATTTAGTTAGTGTTAAGAAGAATGAGAATTTTAGATCTGAGAACTCCATAAAGTAAACTACCATCTCGTACTCCTAGACTTTGATGACGGGGTCGTTTGAAGAGAGTGAATTTGCTGAGAAACTAACACCACCAACTCCAGACCTATCAGGAGAAGTAAATTGTGGTACTTCAAGACTCCCAAATATCATAGAAATAGTTATGATAATAGTCAATGCAGGCTACATACCACTCATTGAACCATTTTTCTTGAACATGAGAACTTATTTTTTCTTCGATATCATAAGAACATCTTAGGTAATTAACTTATAATTCTATAAGGGAAAATCTTTGGGCTATTAGGTAGGCAGAAGAAAGTAGACCAAAGCGTGATCTACTTTTTGTACGGAATTCCAAATTATCAATAAGGATATTACTAGAAGGAGTAACCCGTTCTAGTAGTAATGGCATTTCATTGTAGATTTACCCCTTTCCTGGCTAGAGTTCTATTTTGATAATCATCATTGGTGAGTTCTCGAGTTAAACTGCATGCTAGAGAATTCTTCGATCCCTATATATGTTCAATAGAAAAGAAAAACTGGTTACGCCATAATTGCCAACGCAGGAGTCACTCTTGCGCTTGGATATTTGATAAATTCTTTTTCACAAAACCGAGTATTGTTTTACAATCAGTTCGAACAAGAAAACGTTTTGGGGCCAAAAAGATTAAGAACTTTTCAATTCCCCTTATGACTGGAAGGAATTCTTTTTACATTGTGGGATAGTTACATTCTGCCTTATTAAAACTTTCATTGCAATATTTGCAGAGTTTTTTTCCTTCTTTATTTTGAGTACTGCACTCCAATGCTCGTTGCTGGCATCTGTCTCAAGAGCGAAATCATCTCCTTCATTAGGAAAATTAAGAATAGGAAGATTTTAACACATCTTCTTGAAGTTTTGAACAATCTTTGTATCATTAGTGGTCCATATCTAACTTACTTCTTTCTTGAGTTTTTGCTGCAATGGTTTTCTCAGTTTAGCTAAATCTTTAATGAAGTCTTAAGCATAGTTAAGGCATCCAATAAACCTTTCTAATTGCTTTCTATCTTCAATCTTTTTAGGAAAATTTTTTATTTTTTCCAAAATATACTTTTGTAGGATGATCTGTCCAGCCTTTATCTCTAGACCTAAAAACTGAATTTCTTATTCAGCATAAATACACTTGTTCTTAACAGGTATGATATCATGATCAATGCATCTTTGGGTGGCAGCTAAGAGATCAACTTTGTGCTGTTATATGGTTTTAGAAAAAACAAGGATATCATCAATGTAAATTAAACAACAATGATTGAGGTCTTTGAAAATGTTATCCATTCTTCTTTGAAATATTTGAGATGCATTTTTAACACCAAATAGCATTATCCATTCATAAGGTCCTTGTGGGGTACTGAATGCAATTAAAGGAATACTTTCCTCATCAACTTTTATCTACCAATAACTGTTTTTGCAATCCACTTTTGAGAACAAAGAAGCTCATTGAATTCTATTGAAAAGGACAGTTTTGTTAGAAATATAATAACCATCAAAGACGGTATTATCATTAAGCTTTTTATAATTGATTACCATTCTTGCATTTCCTCTTTTTTTTCTGCATGATTTCTTACCTTGAAAGTGAGACTGATGTGAGGACTCTAGTTGTTTTTGATTAATCCCTTACCTAGAAATTCTTTGATTTGTTTATCAAATTTCTGGATATCTTAGTGAGGATACACCATTTGTTTGACTCAGATAATAGTGTTGGGATTTAATACAGTGATTTTAGCAAATGTTTTATCTTTATCCCAAAATCTTAGTGAATTATTAGAGTACAGTTCTTTACATATTTTTTCTTGTTGTTCGATAATCTACTCTTTAATAGATAACTCAAGTAATGAGATTGTCAGTGCTATCTCACGTTGTACTGGCATTACTTTCTCATCACACTAGCTGCGTGTAAACTCAATTTTTTAATGAGTGTAAACCTTACTTAATTTTTCAATAGGAACTGAGTGACTATTAACTGTGAATATTATTTGGTTTATGGTCTGTGTGCATGGAGAATATAATCTCTTAAAATTATTTCCAATAATCATATCATTCGAGGGTTGATCAGTAGCCTATAGAATTGGTATAAAGCATTGAACTCCTCTCAATTCTGTGGGTAACCCTTCTATGGCTTCATTATGACTCATAATGCTATTATTAGTTGTTCTTACTTGTAAAGGATTTTTAGCTCTTTTCCATATAAATTCTTAAAATAATGATCTTTTCCCAAAGCATATAGAACAACCACTATCTATGGAGGCGCATAACTCGTATTTATTATATCCCTCTAAGCATACGCTTATTGGGATATAGATGCTATTAGGATTTGTATTGGTGACTTCATAGCATATCTCCATAGTCATGTTCTTCACCAATTCATCCTCACAAATTGTCTTACTAACAGTTCTTATTTTATACCCAATGACCTTTCTATCTGGACTTAAACTTTGGTCTACACTGAGTCTTGTAGATTCAAAACTCATTCTAGTCATTTTGCTAGTCATACTAATTGTATCATCTTCTTTAATTTCTTCTTTAGTTGATGAACATCCTTCTCCCCATTTTGTTCTTGCACTCATGCTTCTTACTAATTGGGGTTTTATGGTTATTTTACCATTCTCATCTATTTTTGTTACATTTTTTTTTGTTTATTTTCGTAGGGTTGACAAAGCTAGATATCCATGAACGATCAATTTTTATCTTCTATGGATTGGATTTAATCCTCTGAATCTTTAGGATAGGGATAGGACTTTCAAATTTTTCTATCTCTATCATTGTGACCTTAGTTTTTGGATCTATAGTATTATCTAATTGTAGATAATTTTTCAAAATATCTTTAATGGATATCCTCCTCTTTTCATATCCATCCCAACTATTTTTATTTTAAGGAATAGGAAATTTTTAGCAAATTCATCTTTTAGTCTCACATAATATCCATATCAACAATTGAATCCCACCAATCCATTACGTAAGTTGGTCTTATTTCCTGTGATAATTTGATTATTAAATTTGGTATATTTGATATCACAAAGCAACGTATAAAGATCAATATCTTTGCCATCATATTGTAATGGAGTAATTTGAACTTGGACACTTTCAATATGGATATACCGATACTTTCTATCTTTGTTATGCATAAGGATGTTTTCCCAGTTAATGAGATTAACTTCCCCCACATCATACTCACAATCTTTGATTTCAAGATCTCCTTCCATCATCTCGCAAACATACTTACTTTTTAATTGAAAGATGGATTTTTTATATATCATGTCTTTCTGGATTATGGGAATAACCCAATCTCCTTTGACTTCCTCATTATCGTTGTCTACAAGAAACTCTTCTCCCTGAAGATCACTAATGGAGTTATTTTCCATCATATGACTTGTTTCTTCTAAATCACTTTCTTCACATTCATTGTCCAAGATAATTTCAACAATCTCTTTGTTGTTATTTAGGGCTAGATCTAGCGCCTCATCTTCACTAAGCTCAACATAATCTAGGCTACCTCAGGTTTCAATAAGCTTGTTATTCTTCCTATTTCTACATTTATTAGCATAATATTCTACTTCTCCACATGCCCAGCATTTGCAGTTGTTAATCCCTGCATAACAATAAGCTGCTTCCCTAAAAAATCTTCGTTTTTTAGGACTTGACTTGTTATAATATTTTCTTCTATACTTCTCTCCCCTTTGCTTATTAAAGCTCTTTTTCTTATAAAATTTTCTTTTTCTCTTCCTTTCAGGTTCCTTTCCCCATTTGTGAGGTGAATCCCAACAAGTTAGGAATTGCTTCCTAATTTTCTTTTGCTTTTGGAGATCAATACATTGATCATTGACATATTTCTTAAATAAGAGATTCTTGAACCAAGGGTGTCAGTGACATCTATTCATTCAAGTCATGCAATGTATTTTTTATTATTCATAAAATTTATCGGATATAGCAATTTGTCATAGAACATACCAGGATTGGTTTCTTTATGCATAATTTTGTAATAATATTGACTAAATTCAGCAATATAATTTTTCAGATATCTCATATCCCATAATTCTATATTATTAATCTTTCTCTGCCATTCTCTTGCCTTTTCTTCAAAATCAAGTTTTGCTCCAACAAATTCGGTTTCAATTTCATTACATAGATTTTTGAACAAAGCAGTTGGTATTTCCATCATTCTTAATGTATTTTTACCATCTTCATTCAATGAATCATACTAGTCAGCTACAGTGCCAGAGAAACTATATTCAATATAGTTTAGGAAATTTGCAGCAGTCCAGGTAGTATTTAGGTTTAAGAAACTATTCATTCCTCTTTTCCAATGTTCGAATATCTGCTCTATATTACGAGCTGCGTCTATATTTAAGATGTATCCTTTCTGACTAAATAAAGTAAGGCCAACTTCTTCAAAGGTTGTAGTTTTCCTTAGGATGAACCCAAAGGAAAAATTAGTTGTTCGTCCTGTTGGAACGTACCTTGGTCTTATAAAATGAGTATTTCTTCTAGAGAGTTTCCTAAATTCTTTAGGTTTAGGAACAACATTGTTAATAAGATTAGTCTCTATTTCACCTATTTCAAGTTCTTATCCACTTTCATTAATCTCATCTTGAACATCTATTTTACCATATTTTTTATCCAATTTTCTTCTAATGGTAATACTTTAAGATCTTCTAGTTGAATAAGGTTCATCTGCTGATATATTTCTTCTTCTAATTGGATATTATTAGTCTCTTCCTTATCATCAGATAACACGTAATGTTTATCACTAATTGCACTCATAATCTTATTTAATTCTTCTTAATTTTTTTTTTCTCAAACATTTTTTGTAATTCTTCAAGAGTATATTGCTCACACTCTATCTTCTTCTTATTTTTCTGTTTTTTCAACCGATTTCTCTCCTGATTTTTCTCCTACTTTTTTTTGGATGTTTATATCATGCAAAGGAAATGGATTCTTGTTCTTTGGGTTTTGGAAAGAACATTTATGTTGAAATTGAGTACTAATACTGGAAGTAGCTTTTTCACTATGTCTTACTTCATTTACTAGAGAAATGTGAATTACAATTATCTGCTTCTTAAGCTTCTTGACTTTAGTCTTAATTTTAGCTAATTCTATTTTTAATTCTAAAATTATATTAGTGATGTAGTTTAATCGAGGTGCTGCTAGAGAAATGTCTTCTAATGAGTGAACAATATGTGAATAATTGAGGTGCTACTAGAGAAATGTCTTCTACTACAGAAATGTCTTCTAATCAGTTATTGTATGTTTAGAAGTCGTCACTGTAATAGCAAAAAATCATTCTTAGATTGTTAGAAAAATAATTTAAAGAGGTGGTCTATCCAATTATGACAACTAAATGAATTTTACCGAAATTGGATCGAACCACTTAGCTTGAAATGTGATCGATCTACTTAATTTTAGTACCTTCAAACATCAAATAATAACAAAATTTAATATCAAAATCAAACCATGTAGGAGCTTAGTCACTACCCAACAATTTCACTGAAACTAAGTTAAACACTTCATTCAGGCAACAATTCCCCATGAGTACTACGGCATTAACCAATTGGGTGCATTCCCGATTAGTTACTTGGAGTAGTTGAATTAGTACCCAAATATGCTTATATTAGAATGTTAATGCTATCCGTTAAGGGGAAATTGGTTGAAGGAAATTTGACTATTTCCTCTGAGAGATGTGTGCGATTAAGATGAAATAAAGAGGTTGAAATTTTCTAATTTTGAGTAAGTTAAAATGTACTTAGATGAGTTGTAGGTTTCTCTTTCTGTAAGAGACTCCCATGGTCCATCTTTTTTGTCTTTTGTGTGATTTTCCTTTTTTGGGGTAATATATAATTTTTAAGTGATTATAAAAAGGTTATGTGTTCTAAGGTGTGCCCATAACTAATATTTTTTTTGGGAATGTCACACATGAGTAAAGAAGTCCCGCATCGAAAGTTTGAAAAGAAGGGTCATGGTATATAAGTCAAGTGGGCTACTCCTCTTATTGCCAATAGGTTTTAGGATGGAACCTCACTTGGGCTTGTTGCCATGGACCTTGGTTGAACTGGGCTCCCTCCTTGTATCTCCCCAACAAGTGGTATCAGAGCCGATGGTGCGTTCGACTATGCGACAAAAAGGTGTGCCATGGTGGACCCCATGGACAAGCTTGGTGAAGTGACACACAGGTGTTGATCGAGTAGTAATACGTGTGCTGCAGCGTGGCTCGACGGCGTGAATAAGCTCTTGATGGTGGCTTGACACCTTGGTAAAGGCTTCCGCTCAAAAGGGAGCTTGTGCGTTGATGTGGTGTGAAAGAGACTCATGTGTGAGGGGGAGATTGTTAGGAATGTCACACATAAGTAAAGAAGTCCCACATCGGAAGTTTGAAAAGAAGGGTCATGGTATATAAGTCAAGTGGGCTACTCCTCCTATTGCCAATTGGTTTTAGGATGGAACCTCACTTGGGCTTGTTGCCATGGACCTAGCCCTTCCTTGGATCTCCCCAACAAGTGGTATCAGAGCTTTGGTTTAGGATGTCTTCAATTATGAAGGTTGATATTCAGAAATTTGATGGGGAGATTAGTTTTAATCTCGAGAAGGTGCAGATGAGAGCAGTTCTCATCCAGCATGGGTTGTGGAAGGTTTTGCAAGGACCTCACGTGAAACCCGAGAAGATGACTGACAAGCAATGGGCAACAGACCAAAAGAAGAGGCGTGGATCGCTGACAGACGAGGAATGGGAAGAACTGGAGTTAAAGGCGGTTTCAGCCATTCAGTTGTGTCTGGCACTACATGTCCTGCGAGAGGTGCTCGATAAGGCAATTGCAGTGGATCTGTGGACATGGCTTGAGGAACTCTACATGACGAAGAGTCAAGCCAACAAGATCAGTTTGAAGGAAAGGTTGTACACCTTTCGTATGGCTGAAGGTACCCCTGTTCAAAAACATTTGAATGAATTTAATTCTATTCTGGTTGATTTGGAGAGTCTGGATGTAAAGATTGAGGATGAGGATAAAGCTATTCTGCTTGTTGTGTCTCTACCCCCTTCTTATAAACACTTTAAGGAGATTATACTATATAGTAATTCTGATACTATATCTTTTGAGGATGTCAAGTCTAATCTGTTGTCTAAGGAGAAATTTGACCATGATATCCATGCTGATCTGGCTGAGGGATTAGTTGTTGGGGGTAGAATTGAGCAAAAGGGGAACGATAATAAGAAAAAGAACCAATCTAAGTATAAGAATCCTCATTCCAATAAGACCTGTAATTACTGTGGTAAATTGGATCATATTCAAGTTAACTGCTGGAAACTAAAGAAAAAGAAAGGGAAAGAGGAAAAGGAGAAAACTGCTACAGCTGATTGTGTAGTAGAGTCAGAGTCTGATGGTGATGTATTGCTTGCTACCATATCTTTGGCCACCACCTCTGAAAAGGGGTTAGGTGATGATTAGGTTTTAGATTCTGGTTGTACATATCACATGTGTCCTTATAGGGACTGGTTTATCACTTATGAGTCTGTTGATACTGGAGTTGTACTTATGGGCAACGATGCTGAGTGCAAAGTTGCAGGAATAGGTACTGTACAGGTTAAAACCCATGATGGCATAGTTAGAACTTTGTCTGAGGTTTGTCACATACCTGATATGACTCGTTGTTTGATCTTCTTGGGTACTCTTGAAACTCATGGTTGCAGGATTGTTATGGAGAATGGTATCCTAAAAGTGACAAAGGGAGCCATGGGGTAATGAAGGGACTGCGACAAGGCAATCTCTACATCCTACAAGGAACTACAGTTACAGGAGTAGCTGCAGTTGGTACAACATCAGCAGATACTAATGATACAAGGTTATGGCACATGAGATTGGCCCATATGAGTGAGAAAGGGATGAGCATTCTAAGTAATAAAGATTGTCTGGGTACCGCTGGTACGGTTAAGCTTGATTTTTGTGATCATTGTGGTTTTGGGAAATAAAAGAGGGTGAGTTTCTCTAAAGCGAAGCATCGTACTCAGGGGATCCTTGACTACATTCATTCTTATCTGTGGGGTCCTTCGAAGGTTCCTTCTCTTGGAGGTAAGCGCTACATGCTAACTTTTGTTGATGATTTCTCATGCAAAGTTTGGGTTTACTTCTTGAGACAGAAAAATGAGACATTCTCCATGTTCAAGAAGTTCAAGGCCCTGGTTGAGAACCAGACTAGGAGAAAGATCAAGAAACTTAGGACTGAGAATAGTCTTGAGTTCGTTGAGTCAGAGTTTGAAGAGTTCTGCACAATGAATGGCATAACTAGGCATAAGACTTTGGTTGGTAAACCACCACAAAATGGGGTTGCAAAACGAATCAACAGGACTCTACTGGAGAAAGCTTGATGTATGCTTTCAAATGTCGGGCTTTGGGATCGCAAAGCTTTTTGGGCAGAGGCTATTTCTACAGCCTGCTACTTGGTGAACCGTTCACCACACACCTCCAATGATTTTCAGATTCCAGAATAAGTATGGTCAGGTAATCCTGTTGATTATTCTAGTTTGAGAATATTTGGATGTCCTGTGTATGCCCATGTGAATAATGAGAAGTTAGCCCCTAGGGCTGTCAGGTGCATGTTTCTTGGATATGCATCTGAGTCTAAAGGATACCGCATGTGGTGTCCTGAGTCTAAGAAATTCATTCAGAGTAGGGATGTCACTTTCAATGAGACTGCTATGTTATCTTCTGGGAAGGATTCTGTTGTTTCTTCTACTGGTACAGGTGATCAGGAGGATACCAGTACGGAGATAGAAGTAGAGACCGTTGCAGTTCAAGGTGGAGCTGCTAATCACCCTAACAGGGAGGCCCAGGGTATTGAACCTGACACTATCAGTTCTGATCAGCCTCAGGCGGAGGTTGTTCACTCCATAGCTCGTGATCATCCTCGAAGGGAGATCAGGAGACCTGCCTGCCACAATGACGATGAGGGACTGATAGCATATGCACTTTCAGTTGCAGAGGAGGTGCCTGAAGGTGTGGAACCTTCTACCTATACTGAAGCAATCTCCTACCCAAATTCATCTAATTGGATCCTAGCTATGCAAGAGGAAATGGAGAGTTTGCAAAAGAATCAGACTTGGGAATTATGTGAGCTACCTAAAGGCCGGGGAGCCTTAACTGCCAAATGGATCTACAAAAAAAAGGAAGGTATTCCTGGAGTTGAAGATGCAAGGTGGAAAGCGCGCCTGGTTGTAATCAGAAAGAAGGTATTGACTATAATGAGGTATTTTCACCTGTTGTTAGACATACCTCCATTAGAATGTTTCTTGCATTTGTTGCATTGTTCGATCTGGAGTTGGAGCGGCTTGATGTGAATACTGCATTCCTTCATAGGGAGTTGGAGGAGGAGATCTGCATGAGGCAACCCGAAGGTTTTGTAGTTCCTAGGAAGGAACAACTGGTATGTAGATTGAAAAAGTCCCTGTACGGACTTAAGCAAGCTCCTAAGCAGTGGTACAAAAGGTTTGACACCTTCATAATTGCACAAGGATACACACGCAGTCGATATGATAATTGTGTGTATTTTAGACAATATTCTGATGGTTCTTTTATTTACTTGCTATTATATGTTGACGATATGCTGATTGCCTCTAAGGATAAATCCTTGATTAGTAAGTTGAAATCTCAACTCAGTGATGAGTTTGAGATGAAGGACCTGGGTGCAACAAAGAAGATTTTAGGCATGGAGATTTAGAAGGATCGAAAGGCTGGTAAGTTGTACTTATCTCAAGGACACTACCTTGAAAAAGTACTAGGCAAATTTAGTATGGATAACTGTAAGGCAGTTTCCACACTCCTTGCTGCACATTTCAGATTGTCGGTTGAGTATTATCCACAATCTGATGAGGACATAGATAGAATGTCTAATGTCCCTTATTTTAGTGTTGTTGGTAGTTTGATGTATGTCATGGTATGCACTAGGCCAAATTTGTCACATGCTGTGAGTGTGGTAAGTAGGTATATGCATAATCCTAGAAAGGATCATTGGGAAGCTGTGAAGTGGATCCTTCGCTATGTGAAGGGTACTGTTAAAAGGGGGTTGGTATTTAATAGGAACAAAGCTGCTACATATGATGTTACAAGTTTTGTTGATTCTGACTATGCTGGTGACCTTGATAGGAGAATGTCCATATCTGGGTATATCTTCACTATGTGTACAGGTGCTATCTCTTGGAAAGCATCGCTTCAGTCAATCGCATCTCTATCTACTACAGAGGCTGAGTATGTTGTTGCTACTGAAGGAGTGAAGGAGGCTACTTTGTTGAGGAGCCTCGTTACTAAGCTTGGAGTTCCACAGGCTGCCACTGTGGTGTTTTCTAATAGTCAGGGTGCTATCCACCTGACTAAGAATGATGCCTACCATTCGAAGACCAAGCACATCAGTGTCAAGTATCACTATGTCAGAGATACAGTTGCTCCAGGGGAAATAGTGGTAATACTTTGAAAAATTCTGCAGATATGTTAACCAAGCCTCTATCTATAGCTAAGCTCGAGCATTGCTTGGACTTAGTTGGCATTCACAGTATCTAAGCGCCCTTCGGGCATTGCCCTTTTGGGGGGAGCATCACTCTTCGGGGTGCTATGACGGTGTTACAGAGTTGGTGATTAGAGATTTCGGTCCAAGGTGGAGATTGTTGGAAATGTCACACATGAGTAAAGAAGTCCCACATCGGGAGTTTGAAAAGAAGGGTCATGGTATATAAGTCAAGTTGACTACTCCTCCTATTGCCAATTGGTTTTAGGATGGAACCTCACTTGAGCTTGTTTCCATGGACCTTGGTTGAAGTGGGCTCCCTCCTTGGATCTCCCCAACAAGTGGTATCAAAGTCGATGGTGCATTCAGCTACGCGACAAAAAGGTGTGGCATGGTGGACCCCATGGACGAGCTTGGTGAAGTGACACTTAGGTGTTGATCGAGCGATAATATGTGTGCTACAGCGTGGCTCGATGGCGTGAATAAGCTCTTGATGGTGACTTGACACCTTGGTAAAGGCTTCTGCTCAAGAGGGAGCTTGTGCGTTGATGTGGTGTGAAAGAAACTCATGTGTGAGGGGGAGATTGTTGGGAATGTCACACATGAGTAAGAAGTCCCATATCGGGAGTTTAAAAAGAAGGGTCATGGTATATAAGTCAAGTGGCCTACTCCTCCTATTGTCAATTGGTTTTAGGATGGAACCTCACTTGGACTTGTTGCCATGGACCTTGGTTGAACTGGGCTCCTTCCTTGTATCTCCCCAACAATTTTTATTGAATTATCCAAATTCGAGTTCCATACTTGAAAAAATAAAAGAATACAGGTTTTAAAAAGTTAAAACTTTTACTAATGTGATACACTTGAATTCCAAAACCTAAAAGTGTGATTGGAAATGCTCTAAGGGTTCATATCAGTCGTGTAACATATAGAACAAGAGGAGGGAAAAGTGTCCTCTTTTGCGAGGAGAAAAGACAAGAAATAATCAGATTCTCACATAACAAAGTGGGGGCGCGGGCTTTTGCAATCAGGCATGCATAGCGAAGCCTTCGAGGAGCAATTTGCCAATCCTTACAGAAACTTTTGACTAATGAACTTGTCTTGTAGCCGAGCAAGACAAAAAATAATCATAGCCAAGAAATAATAAAATCAGATCATGTCACACTTTGATTTATTTATTTTTTTTACTTTTTTTAACCCACAATATGAACGCTATTGGCAAGTGATATTATAGGAAGAGCCTAAAAGGGAAGGGTACAAGATGAAATCAATTCACCCATTTATTAACTTAATAGTCAGAATAGGAAGTACATCAGTATTAAAACATAGGAGAAACAATTAGATACCATAGACAAGCATCACAATTACATGCACACTTTGAACAGCGGCGAAGCCAGAAAAATCGAAGAGGGGTGTCGGAATTAATAGTACACAATATAAAATTTAACAATAGTCATAAACTGAAATTAAACAACGATTACATTACATCTAATCTAATTGTCCTCGACGAGACCTCATATTTTGAAAGCGATGCAAATTAAACTATAAAAAAAAAAAAGCAATCAAGAAATTAAGAGATAACCTATAATTGAAATGAAACATATAAATTAAACAAAGTTGGAATTGAAATTGGTAAATAAACTCAAAAAATTAAAGAATATAATAAACCAATCTACAAATTGAAATTTAACCTAGAATTGAAATTAAACATATAAGTTAAACAAATTTGAAATTACAATTGACAAATAAACTCACAAATCAAACAATGTAAACTTATTAGTCTACAAATTGAAGAATCAAGTAAAAGAAGAGCTCACAAATTTGAAGCGAGAGTTGAGAACTTGAGTTGAGAAGGTCGTTGGTAATGGTGGTCGTGGACAGTGCTGCGGTGCGGTGGGCTGCAGCCTCCGCCAGGTGGTGGCGTGGTGGTTGAGTCGCCAGCTGTCGGTTAGGGTTATTGGGTTAGGGTACTGCTGGGTAGAGGGCTAGAGGCGAAGTGGTGTTGAGACGATAGACAGTCGAACAAACACAGAGGAAGACCGAAGACTGGAAGTGGAGTAAGTGGGCTACTGGGCATTAAAAAAAAGTGAAAAAAAAAGAAAAAAGGGCAGGGTGGAAGTTCAAACCCGCGACATCATAGATAGGATAACTTGCAAAGCAACCTCCCAGACCGCTGAAGCAAGAGACATTTCATATATCATATCCACACATTTAATATATATAGCTAATTTTTTTTTTTCAATTATCAGACCTATATTATTTTATTTTATTTGAGAGGGGTGTCGGCTGACCCCAATGACCCCACGGTGGCTTCGCCCCTGAATCTAGCATCAATTTTTCACATCTGAAATTGAGTCTGGAGGAACTTAACGACATTGTTCTTGGCTCGGAAGGCCCTGGTGAGAACGTCAACTGACATAGGTGGGTTTGAGCCAAATACAGCATTAGCAACTGTGACAATCTCGGGGTTTTGGCTACTCAAAGCAGCAATTGCCGCGGCTGGAGTATTGCCAACGTGGAGTTGGAAATGAATGAGGCCTCCCAAGAAGACAAAAACATCTCCTGGGTTAGGGACTTCGCTGAAGAGTTGGTTTGGAGCATTTGCCCTGTTAGAGGTTCATGAAACGAATGAGGAGGCTGCCTTGACTCAAGATGAGCACCTCCATGGCCCCGAGGGTGAATGTGGGGTGGGTTAAGACCATTTGGTGCAAAATCAATACGGGCTATGGATATCCCCAGAGTGTTCAACCCAGGTAAGTTTGTGGCGCTGACTAGTGTGACCTTGGACCCTACCTTGTTAGCCATGTTCCCAGCCATGTGCAACCGTTGGAGCAAGGAACCTTGTTATATTTATGAGGTTACTCACACAAGAGGGGGGGTGAATTGTGTGTGACAAATTTTTGCACTTTTGAAAACACTTGTGGGGAACAGTTGCTGAACAACGTATGGTTAGCAGGGAACTGTTCCTGCCAAGCTTCCGTAATGTGTTCGGGGTAAGAATGAATGCAAAAATAAGAATGAAGACACAAGATTTTTACGTGGAAAACCACCTCTAGCCCATCTGAGGTGGGAAAACCACGACCTACCTCTGTAGGATTTTCACAAAAATTCTACTAACGGGCTGAACACGTTACAAAAGTAACCCCACGTTACAACTTGCAACAACACGTGATTGTCTACCCTAGACAATCACCCCACGTCCTTAGTTACCTTAAACTTAGGACAACTCTATTCGTTTACACAAACAAAACGAATACACCTTACTTAGCAACTTCTAATAAAGCAAGTGTAAGGTACAATGAAGCGCCTAGTATGCCAATGAGGAAGACTCAATTTTTGCTCTCTTTTACAGGTTTTTCACTCTGAAAAATTTGGCTCAGTACAACTCACACAATCTGAAAAACCACATCTAAAAATGTTGGCAAAAACTCCTTTTTATAGCTTGAAACAAAACGGCTAGATGAGAGTTTTTGTGGCTGCACTTCTTTCACTACTAACGTGAAACAAAAGCCACATATTCCAGCAGCCAACGTCCAGCATTTTCATAGTCTTAGGACTTTGCTAAAAATAGGAGAAAGAAGATAAAATTTGACTTAGTGAAATCTTATCCAAATCTTATCCCAAAAATTACAGATTTTAAGTTTGAAAATCTGTTGGGTTGCAGTTGAAAAATACTTTATCAAGTAGCAAAAATTATCAACCCAAAAATAGAAAAGAATCGTAAAATCTTTTGCCAGACATTGCTGAGAACACTCAGGGTGCTTTACCAGGAACTGTTCCCAGTCAGGATCGGGACCTGTTCCCAGAGTGTCAAAAAGATTTTTTTAAAAGCGAACATGAAATTGGGATCCTCTCACTGGCATATTAACAGAGGGTCTAATAAAGAAAAGATTCTACCAAACCCATGACTTCTTATTGATGAAGCAGGTGACTTACAATGTCAACAACCTTGATACTGCTAAGAACTGTTCCTGAAGATTGTTCCTGAAACTTCATGTTGTTCTTGGACTTGAAGCATTGCTGTTAGAAACTATTTCTGGAACTTCAACTGATCGTACAAGCTCTGTTCTTAATCACTGTTCTCAACCAACTTTATTAACCAAGCATAGCACAAATTCAAGTAATATTATAAGGACTAATACATTTGGACTAACACATTTGTGTTTGACATCATCAAAACCTTACACAAGGAAAGAGTCAACAAACCTCCAGGTGTGGCACCCATTGGATCCTTACAGAACAAGCCATGTACAAACACTACCAAATCAAAGCATAGAACATGTTAACAATTAAAATAAAAAGTAAAAAGAATAGAAGAATGAAGAATGAAGAAGCAAAAATGAATAGCAGAACTAGCGTTTCCACGAAAGTGACGTGCGGCTTTTGGGTCTTTGGTGACAATGGAACAGACCTGCAGTTGGTTTGGATCGATGGCATAGGCCACGCAGGAAGATAACCGCAAAAAGAGCAATACAAGGGAGATCAGCAGCTCCTATCATCTCCATTACAACAGCTCTTCAGATTTGCTCAATTCTTACCGTACTGTATTTTGGCTCTTGAGCAGTTTGATGATTAATACTTGAAAATGAAGGAACATCGAAAATATCCTAAATATACAGAAAATGATCATACAGCATAGTTGCTGTTTATAAAACCTCGTCAAACCGTGTGAATCCCATGTGAATATGATCGCTTCATTCTCCACATCCACCAGAAGTATAAAATCTGGAGTCTTTTACCACGCAATTGACAGCCCATTTGGGAATGTGGCAAAATAGCTCCTAAGTGGTTGCAACTTGCAGTTATAAACTGTGTAACTACATCTGAGCCTACTAAATTAGTGCAAATGCGTCTTACTGTATAGGCTTCGTTCGAGAGAACGTGCCGTGCCCACCAGATGAAATTGTGGTCCTAAAATGATCTCTTGTTAGAAGTTGTGGTCTCAAAATGTCAGTAAGAGACAACTAGTGATGTAGTGGCCAGCACATATATATAATATAATTAATAGTATAAGAAAAGTGTGAATTTGACTTTCCTTCCATCCAGCCTAAGTTGGATTTAATGTTAATGTTTACTACTTAATTTACTGCTCCATCTCTTAGCTAGTCATTATTAAAGACATCTAATTAGACCTATTGTATTTCATTTGTTGAAAGGTCATATACACAACATAAACTGTATTTAATGTCTATTTTTGTGCATTTTTAACTTTGGTATCGAATGAAGGGAGCGCTCTTCTACCATGGCAGAACATTGGGCTATTGAGCGCGTTGTTGCTCCAGCAATATGGTCTCACAACTCATTGATGACCTCAGCTGCTATTTGTCTTCTCTGTTGACTTGCTATGTGATAATGTCTCCCGCATAGTTCCCCTACTCATATTCATACATTCATAGTTCCCCTAAAAAGAATGTAGGGATCACACATAACATAACAATCTAATCCCTCAACCAAGTAATTGACCACTATTCCATAGAAAAGAATGGGAGATTAATTTCATTAAATCCTAAATTAATACAAATTTATGTAAGAGTCTATTCTTTTCAACTTAAACTGAGTAACTTATTACTACTCATCAATCCTAAGAGAACCGACTCAATCATCGACCCGGTCGACATAGTGGGCCAATGGATCAAACGGTTAGACGGTTTTGACCGGATTGAACCAGTTGACCCGGTCAACTGATCGGACCGGATCAGACCATCATGACCTAGTTGACTTCATCATAAATTTTGCCTCCATACTTCCTTCAAATTTAAAATCAACAGCATATTTTACTAATATCACAATATTGTTATTTTTATTTTTTTTTATATTGTACATGTATTTCTTATGCAAACAATTTCCAATAAATTGTTTCTAACATACTAACGGTAAAAATTGCAAAATAAATTTGAACAAAAACATATAAAGTACAAGCAAGAAAGAGAAAACATATAGTCAGTAATTTTCATTTATCACGGCCCAAATTGCAGCATTGAACACCATCCCATTCCCATGGCCCACAAAACATTAAGGCACTCATTTCATCTCTCGACAAAGCTAAAAAAATCCTAATTAAATATGCTCTCTAACATGTCTGCTGCTGTGCGTTACTTTCATCTTTTCCCATCTGAAGTATGAACTCTCAACTCTTCTCAAAGTTCTCCTTCTTCTCTCTCTTTCTAAGACTACATCTATGGCTCATATATATATATATATATATATATATAAAATTCAATGCGAGCATCTTCTTTTTGACAAGTGTCTTAAAATTAGTGACTAACACTGTATTTATATTTTATCTTTATGTTATATTTTGTAATAATTAACATTTCTCCCCGTCTCTAATTTATTTCTTTTGACTCTTTGCTAACTTTTCACATTCTTTAAGTGGTTTGTTTTAGTCAATTAAAGCAACCTTTCATTATAAACATAAAAGTTTTAATTACCTAAAAGTTTTAATTATAAACATGGGACATGATTGAAAATCTAATAAGGCATGCAATTTTTTGTCTGAAATTTGTTGATTTAATGAGCCATCAATTACCAAATCATTATGTGGAATATTAATGGATGATCCATAGGTAAGATGATATATAATCAAGTAAATGATTCATTTAAGTATTATTACATAATACAAACTAATATCATAAAAATACTACTTTCATATCAATCACTAATGCTTTCATAACATATTCATTATGTTTGTATAATATATATTTTACTCTTTTATTTCCACCGTGATCTTAATATTATCACTAAAAAACTATTCGTACAATCTTATAATATGTTTGCATGCATACTATGATGTATCATATTATAATAAATGAGCAAATTTTCACATCCGTACAATGCACAGGTATCACTCTAGTTGGTTAATATTTATGAGTATTGATGAATGCTAATCGGTACTAATGGGTGCTAATCATTGCAACTTGTAATAAGCAACTTATTGCTGATCAATGATGGTAGATACTAATCAGGCTAAAAATTGTGAGTAAAAAATTTGACTGAATATTGATGAGTGTTAATCAATGTTATATGCTGGTGATAATCATTTGTGATAAATTAAAAGGAATAGCCACCATCTCACATAAAATACACAATGAAAAAGAATCCTTCGAAAGTGACTATTTCAAGTTTTTGGGGTAACTAATTTGAAGGTGACCAATAATTCTTGTACAAGTGACTTTTATTATAGCCAGCTTTAGTGAATTATTAATCCAATTCATAACTACTGAAAGTCACTATAAAACTGCCTCATAAAACCCCTGAGATGAGGCAGTGATTTTAGATGACCCCCTCAGATAAGGCAGTGTTGCGCAAAATCAACTATTCATTAAAATCATTGGCTTCTCCTTGGTGGATAGAAACGGAGAGGATGACTTTGTAGGGAGTTGTTTTACTTTGGTGCATTACAAACTAAGCTAAGAAAACCTGTCCAACATGAACTTTTTCAAATATATGGACCATCTGCAGTCGTCTCTGACATGATTAAGCCAGCAGTTTGCAGAACTCTTTCTAATTGCTTGTGCCATGTATTAGCCAAGGTAGATGGCGGAGCATTAAGCTACAGTGTACTCGCCATAGAACTCTTCTCCCCTCTCTTCTACGTAGAACTCTTCCAAATCTGTAACTCTTGCACTGAAAATGTAGGAATTCTTCCACAATTGTTTGTGACATGTGTTCCTCTTGCACTGTACCTCTTCCTCCATCCACGGTGAAGAACCTACACAGACGGTTCTTTCCAAGCGTGTGCAAGAAATTCCACAAAATCATTTTATTTTTTTTCAAAAATGGATACCTCCATACTCTACTGAACGGGACAGGACATTGCTAATATAATCAATCAACACAACACAATGGTACAACATTACACAATATCAACTGTAGGCCCAACCCTGTACAAATTGCCGTCAGATTCTGTAATATAACTCCATAATAGGCTCCGTATGACTCACCTTCCACTCCGATGGCGGTGTCTATCACCTCTATCCCTATTTCTTGATGAATAATCTGGGTAGCCATCCCTATTGGCTTCTGAACTGTTGCTGTGCTCAGAAAACCCTCTACTAGGATTATATGAGTAGGAGCTGTATAAACGGTAAGCCAAAGAGTCTTCAGAATCCAAAGGATCATTCTTCTCTTTGTCACTGGGAGACCCTCGAAAACTTGGACTTCTCGGAGGATATCTAGAAGCTCGATCCAAGCTATGCGGGTCATCATCTTTAAAATCCCGATTACTGTGCTCTCTATAACGTCCCCTGCTACTAGATTCAGAATAATGATTTGAGCGAGCACTATCCCTATTTCGATGACATTCAGATTTTGAAGGTCTAGCAGCCCACAGTCGTTCATCTGCATTCTGTGGAATTGGGGCATTTATGCCTTGAATCTTCACGCTCATTTTCCTAGGTGGATCAACAGTTTCTGCCTCGAGAATTTCCCCTTCCTCCTTGTCTTCTTTAATGTCCTCATCAGCATATACGGCAATCCCAGATGGCAAATTCTCGTCATCCAGCTCTGGAATTTCAGCAGCCCATGAGTTGGGCAAGCAAAATGACATGGGGAAAAGACCACATAAATTAAACAGGAAATTAACATGCAAAGCACAAAAACTTGACATATCAATATTCTTCCCCAATTCAACAAAGATTATCCGATAATTCCTAACTATCCTCCATTTCCATTTTGAACTTTCAATGACATTAACTCAACCAGCATCTCCGATCAAGTATGATCTTACACAGGTTAGTACAGAGCATCTCACATAAACTGAACATGCGAATGATCTGCTATCACTATCGCTTACCCCACGCATTTTGATAGGGTGCAAAAGCAATGCCGCGACTCAGGTGGATGCAAATCAGCGTCTTCAAATGTGGTGACTTTCCCTATTATAGTTTATATGGCCACGCCAACAATGCAACTTTATCTGTTAAGGTTATTTTTATACCTATCCTAAATAAAACTCCTAGCCATATTTACCCCCTTGACCACAAGCCAACGGTTTTTTCAAATTTCTGAAATTCACCTCAAATTTAAGCTGATGATGTTTGAGGTGGATGTATTGTATGTTATACGGGGATGATTTATCTCGAAATTCACCTCAAATTCACCTGGGGGAAAATAGTTCACATTTAGCTGGAACACAAGGCCTCGAGTAATGAAAGAAATTACATTACATAGTTCCCTGTGTCATTAGTAAGGGACTTCAGAAGCTAAGCCTATAACCTTCTGAAAGCTCAGGTTTCAAGCACCCTATTGCATACCCCAAGAAAATAAATGCAATATAAAGTTACATAAACTTTGGCATATCAAGGAGGCAGACAAATGTCTTGATTAGCATAGAACCAACAAGATTTTAGCATTTGCCTCTGGTTCAAAACTATTCGTTAGCTTTTTAACAGAAATGGTGAACTCTCAAGCCTAAATATGTTCAGAGACAAATCCCAGACAAGAAAACCATTGATCACCTCAGGTTCTAGCTGATGGTAAGAATGTGAAAAAATTACTAAACGGCTCATCAAAATTTGGTATAATAATTTTAGGGACCCACTTTTTTGGATAAATATTTTTGGGACCTTTGAGGTTTGGGCAACTATTTAGGCAAAACTTTCCGGCGCGAAACTTCAATTTCTGGACTGAAAATCACATGGCACATAAAATGACACTAATACCCTTCATTTTTGCAGTGAATGATGAAGTGGCTGCAACATGCCCCATATCTCAGCCATGCCGTTCTGACGTCTGGGGAAGGGCAGTGGGTCAACCTCCCGTAAGGTTCCGGCCACCTGTTTTTCTCCTTCTCTGCCTTCCTTTCGTTGCTGTCAGTTTCTTTTTCCCTTCTCCTTTCTCCATCTTTGTGCTGGATCTAGGTCATTGGAGATTATCAGGGCCTCCGGGAGCCTCGGATGAGCCCTTCATCTCTCTCTTTCCTCCTCGTCGGTGCTCCATCTTCTCTCCTCGATTCTATAGCCAATCGGCCTTAGATCTGGTGGCGTTGGTCAGGGCTCGATCCTTTCTGGGGTTGGGTTGGCTTCGCTGGCCCTTTCTGTCTCCGGGGAATCCTTTTCAAGCACCCGTAGTCTTGGTGGTGACTTTTCCAGTCGCCGAAATCTGGCCGGATTTTTCTGTTTGCTACATTCCATAAATTTTCGCTTCCTGCTTTTTGCCCCCTCTTTCCTCCGTTTGACTGCACTTTCTCCTTTTCCCTATCTTCTATATTGTTTAGATGACAGGTGCCCATAAGAAATTTGTGGCTATTGAAAGTAAATCTGACTTGGTGGTGGAAGGTGGAGGAGAGGATATATTGATAATTACTGATAATGGCAGAGGTAGAAGATTTTCTATCTTCCAACCTGAATATGTTGCTCTTTGGCTGTTAAGGGCATAGGGGAGGTTTCGAGCTGCTAAGCACAGCTCTCATTGGTGTAATCAAATTCGTACAGGGAACAAATTTTTCTCTTAGAGCTCGAGAAGAATTGTTCTGGAAAATTCTGGCAACTTTCACAAATTGAAAGTGGCATAAAGATATTTGTCATATTCCAGGATTATGGTTGCTCTAAATTGTTTGAAGCTATTTAAGGTATAAATGTAAAATGGTAACTATTGTCATTACAGTTGCCTGTCAACGCAACCAGGTTTTCATTGAGTCTCTCGGAGGTTGGCAATGGGTCTTTCTTCTTCGTCTCTCCCACCACCCCCAGGTCGTTGTCCCAAATGTTGATTCACTAATGAGCCAGCTGCATTTTTGAAACTGTTTGCTGTCAATCTCTCCCCGCCTTCACTTTCTCCGTCTCCATTAACTCCCTGTGCTGCATCCTTTACCTTGGAGGGGGCTTGTGCCACTCAAAGTGGCTGGATTCACAGTGACAAAAGCACTGAAGCTCTTGATGAGGCAATGGATTTTCTTTGTGCTCCCAGTTGCAGGATGCGCACCCTTCTTTTGAGTTGGAAGCTTTTGATCCTACTTGCTTTGACGCTGAAATTGCTAGTCAGACATCTTCTATCATTGTCCACTCTTCGAAACTTATATCCTGTGTGGATTGTACTTCTTCTATAGTATACCCCATTCATTCAAGTTCTCTTCTCCCAGTTGGTTTGCTTGTGCCTGTGGGTTTCTTACCTGCAGGTGTGGGAGAGTTGTTCTCTCAAAATGCTCATTGCGTTTATGAACTGCTTAGCCCTTACCTCATTCTCATTGAGTCCTACGCCTTCCTATTTCTCTATGGGTAATCAGGGTAGCTTATCTTGTGATATTCCTCACGAATTCGTTAGAGATGGGTTGGTGATGAATGTTGGAGCCAACTATGTGTAATTTTTTGTTTTTTTTTATGGCCTTAGCTATCCTAATCGGCTTGATTGGTCATCATTCAAGCAAGTGGCCAATAGGTTGACTTAGACACGCAGCTGCTGACAGTGGATTTTTCCTTTCTTCATAACCACATGAAGAATTTTACGGTTAATGTTGTGTGGGATGGCTCTAAAATTTATCCCAAGAAGGTTTCCAAATGGGTTGCCTCTAAGATGAAGAGTATTGCTTCTAGCATTTGGTGTTGATCTGTCGCGCAAAGGAAGTGACTTAACTTTTGTCATGCATTCAAAAGAAAATGGAGTGACCAAATCAGTCCCACATAGAACTCCTCCTGCAATTCGGAGGCAAAGGGAGGGATGTAGACTTGAATTTGGCATGAACTATGATAAGAGTTCCACTCAAACTTCTCATGACGTTTCTAACTCTTTGGCATTGGTTGTGTCTTATGTTTAGGATTCTATCAAGGAATGTGAGGGGTTTGCATGATTTGGGTAAAAGATGGTTATTGGATGCTTTTTGCGGGATTGGAAGCGTGAAGTCTGATCTTGTTTGCTTTCATGAAACAAAATTAGAGAAGGTATCTCTTGTCGACTCTCATAGCTTATGGGATTATAGATTGAGCAACTGTCTTTCTTAAATATAGGGGATTAGCTGGTAGCATATTGACTATGTGAGATAAGTAAGTTCTTCAATTGGTGTCCTCTTCTTGCGGCGAGTTTCACTTGCCTCTTTCGTTTTATTAATAGCAATCTTTCTTGGGCGTTCACCGATGTCTATGGACCGCATTCTAGGGATGACGAACTTTACTTTTAGGAGGAATTGCGTAATATGAGAGATGGGTATCAGGGTCCTTTAAGCTTTGCAGGTGATTTTAATGAGATTCTTCATAGCCAGGAAAGAAGTACCGAACCTACTACTTTTAACACCATGGGTTACTTCTTGACTTTATTAATTATTCCTCCTTGATTGATCTTCCATTACAAGGGGAAGACCTCACATGGTCTCGGAGTGGTATTTTTATTACTTGCTCTAGGTTGGACCGCTTCCTTATTTCTGAGGATTGGGAGGATTTATGGCCTGACCTTGTGCAAAAGAGGTTGTCACATCCTCCATATCATTATCCTATTACGGTAGAGAAGTTGGTGGTGAATAGAGGTAAGATTCCTTTCAGGTTTGAGAACATGTGGTTATAAGTTGAGGGCTTCTCCGCTCTTATTAAAAACTAGTGGGATCAACTTGAGGTGAATGGGTATGCCATCTTTGTGATTGCCAAAAACCTAAAATTAGACAAGGAGTTGAAGGAGTGGAACAAAGGAAGTCTTTGGTTATGTTAAGGTTAAAAAATATAACCTTATTGGCACTATCTATTCGTTTAACTTCAAAGGCAAATCTAATGGGTTAACTTTAGATGAGGTGGAACAAAGGACAGTGGCCAACCTGATTTGGCTAAGATTATTTAAATGGAAAAAATATCTTGGAGGCAAAAATCCAAAACTTTATGGCTTAAGGCGGGGGATAGAAACATGAGATTCTTTCATAGGATGGTCAATTGCCATTGAAAGTTCAATTATACGGGTTCTGTTATGGTTGATGGGACTTGTTATAATTCCCAGGAGGATATGAAGTATGCTATTCATGACTTCTAATCCTCCCTGTTCACTGAACACGAACCATGGACGCCCAAAGTGGGCGGGTTGGTATCACCATCTCTTACAGATTCTCAGCGGGTGGTTATTAAGCATAATATCTCTGAGGAAGAAGTCCTTACAAGTTACAACTTTGTAATGTTGTGGTGACAAGGCTCCTGGCTCAAATGGTATAACTATGGCTTTCCTTCAGGATAAAACCTTGAAGGTGGATATTTTGAGGATGCTCACAGAATTTCACAACACAGGGAAATTTGTCAAAAGTCTCAATGCAATTTTCATTGGCCTTATTCCCAAGAAATCTAGCACTCAGGATCAATCAGCTTGCTTAGTTGGCTGCTTTACAAACTTTCATCTAAGGTGTTGGCCACTAGATTAAGAGGTGACATTGGTAGTCTAATATCAAGTAACCACAACGCTTTTTTAGGGTGGCTGTCAGATTCTTGATGCTACCTTGATCACTAATGAGCTTGTCTACTCCTGTATCAAGCAGGGAAGACCAGGGGTCGTGTAAACATGATATCGAGAAGGCAAATGATCATGTGAACTAAGAGTTTCTTCTTTACATAATGCTGAGAATTGGTTTCAGGGATAAATGGTGAGGGTGGATATCTTGGTGCATCTCTACCGCCTCTTTTGCACTGGTGGTTAATGGCTCACCAACCGACTTCTTTTTTGCTTCAAGAGGGCTTCGCCAAGATGATCCCACTTCACCTCTTCTTTGCATCCTTGTCATGGAAGTCTTAATGAGAATGTTGTGTTCTACTTCCGAAGCAGGCCTTATTGATAGCATTTTTGTGGGAGGATCTCATTCCGTTTGCTTGGAAATTTCTCACCACCTTTTTGCAGCTGACAATTATATTTTGCAACAATGAGTGCGAGCAAATTATTAAGCGTAGTTACATTCTCGTGTGGTTTGAGGTTGTTTCTAGACTGAGAGTCAATCTGAATAAGTCCTCTATGTTGCTTGTGAGGGAAGTGGATAACGCCCATGTAATGTCGTATTTTGAGTTGTGGCTCGGACTCTCTTCCTTCCCTTTACCTTGGACTTTCCCTTGGTGCTAAATTCACAGAGAAGTCCATTTGGGAACCAGTTATTGCGAGATCCCATAAAAGACTATCTAGTTGTGAAAGCCAAGTTTCTCACTAAAGGAGGTAGATTGACGCTCATCAAAAGCATCCTCTCTGTCATACCCACCTACTTGCCTTCTCTTTTTCCCATTCCTTGTTCGGTGGCGGATAAGCTAGAAGCCAATTAGAGAAGCTTCCTTTAGGGGTCTTTTAGGGATGATTTCAAGTATCCTTTAGGTTGAATGGAACATCGTCAAGGAACCTTTACCTAGAGGCGGCTTACGTATTAGAGACCTAAACATGTTTAATGAGGGCCTCCTTGGTAAGTGGTTATGGACGTTTATGAATGAGCGAGAGGCTTTGGAGAACCATGATCAAGGCCAAGTACGAAGTGGAGGGTCATAATTGGGTTCCAAGCAAATATAGAGGCACTTATGGTGTTGGTCTGTGGAAGTTTATTACTAGAGGTTGGGAAAGATCCTCTCACACCTCTTTAAGGTGGGTGATGGCCCTTCCATCTTCTCTGGTGCAATGGAGTTCTTTAAGGGATCGTTTTCCTTCACTTTTACCCTTGCAAAGGATAGGGATGCACGGGTCTCCGATTATTTGTTGCACAACTCTTCTTCAGTTGTTTGGTCACCCGTTTTTGCCCGTGATGCGTTCCCGAATGATGATCGTGTGGCTCAGCTGTGTACCATGCTTGACGAGGTGCATCCCATTGACTCCTCTTTTGACATGGTTAGATGCAACCTCATTGCCTTCGGAAAATTCACCGTGAAATCTTACTTCCTCCACCTCTCCATCCTAGTGAGCAATTCATGACCTTTCCCTTATGTTTGTGGCTTCCCTTGGAGTATTATCCGGAAGTCTTTTGCCTCTTCGAAAGTGTCTTGTTTGCATGGGAAGCTTCTAAAGGGAAGATCTTAACTTGTGATAACTTACAAAAAGGGGCAACGTTTTGGTCAATAGGTGCTTTATGTGCAAATATGAGTTAGGAAAGCACAAACCATCTGCTTCTTCATTGCCCTTTTGCTAGAAACCTTTAGGGTTTAGCGTAGTGTTGTTTGGGTCTTCATTGAGTGGTCGCTAGCACGGTGAGACATCTTCTTTTGGCTTGGAAAGCTTTTTTTTAGAAGGAAGGCTAAGTATAGAGTGTTCCGAGTAATCCCGCATGCCATCTGTTGGATCTTATGGAGCAAAAAAACAGGAGGGTTTTTCATGGGATCGAAATTTGCTTGAGCGGTTGAAGGATAAGTGGCTCAAGATTTTATTTTTTTAGAAGGAGATCTTTTGTTCGTCTTCGATTGATATGGTCAATTCTGTGGATAGTCTTTTCTTGGGCTGTAATTAGGGCTGAGAAAAAAATTAAGTACCTAGTAGATCCGGGACTGGTTCGAACCTGGCGGATCCTAACCTGAAACCAGTGGGACCGCCACCGGTTCCAAATTCTTGGACCAGGACCCTGGATCCTGGAAACTTGGAACAAGAACAGGACCAGAACAGGACCTGTTACCTAGCTATCCAGTCCAAGAGTTTAAAAAAAAAAAAAAAAAGAGATATATAAACCAAACCCAAATTGTAACAACAATGAGTTTGTGTCTGCGTCTGTGTTCTCACTCTCTCATTATCTCACTCTCAAAGATCTGTGCGTGTCTCTGTCCATTGTCGTCTAATACTCTGGTCCAGCACGATGAGTAATTACGAATGTGGTCATTAATCAGATTGATGGTCGGGTTTCAGATCAAAAATTGAAAACAACTAAAAAAAATAGCCAAACAAGGGGGAAATAGGTACCCGGTGCTGGGACTGGATCCAGGAATCTTGGAATCACTGCAGCCATGATCGGTTCCCATATTTCTGGACTCGGTTCAACTAGACCCGGGACCGGTTCCATGAAAAGGGACTAACTACCCACTCCTGCTCAGCCCTAGCTATAATTAGCTTCTTGGGATGCTTTTTCAGCATCCTCTCTATCCTCTCTTCTACCTCCTCTCTATCCTCTCTTCTACCTGGCATCCTCTCTTCTACCTATACTCTTTCGTTAATGATACATATTATTTTTAGAGCTTGAAAAGTCTGACCCGACTAAACCGACATGAACTCCACTCAAAATTATTAAGAGAAACACGAACCCAACTTGACCCAAACCGATTTCAACCCGAAATCGACACGTTTTGACCAGTAAATCTAAGCTATTTTCAAAGCCAACACGAAATTGACCCGTTTATCAAAATAGTCAACCCGACCCGACCCGTATCCCAACTCTAATTACTTTCCTTATCAAACAACATCCTTATCAAACAACAACAACAACAAAAACAACAACAATAACAACTATAGAAAATCTAAATAATAATAAAACTACATACACACGCACACACACACACATGCATCTACACACCCACTTCAACAACAACAACAAAAGTGTGTGTGTGTGTGCGCGCGCGTGTACACACACACATACATATAAAAAAAAGGCAACCCGGTGCACAAGCATCCCGCGTTCACGCAGGGTCCGAGAAAAGGCCGCACCCCAAGGGGTGAATTGTATGCAGCCTAACCTGACTTTGTCAGTGGCTGATTCCACGGCTCGAACCCGTGACCTTTTGGTCACAAGGAGAAACCTTACCGTTGCTCCAAGGGTCCCCTTCACACACACATATACATATATATGTATAAATATATATACATATTTAGACAAACATACATCTATACGTATATGTGTTTGTGTGTGTATGTGGATATACTATTATTACTGTTATTATTGTTGTTATTATTATCATCATCATCATCTCCACCATCCAAGTAGTACCACCACAACCAAATCCACCCACCTCCCAACCCACCACCACGACACCAACAACATGAGCCACCAGACGCCCTAATGTTGCCGACTATCCCCCTCTCTCCTGGCTCCTTGTCCTCTGCCTCCCAAAGCCATAGCCACCACTAGCACCACCCCAACCATTCCAAGTCCCACCGCCCTCCCCCCCCCCCCACACACACACAAAAAGACGTTGCCACCTCCCATCACAAAAGTCAATTGCCATCAAAATTATACAGGTCTGGATCTGTGTCTGGGTGGGGAAGGAGGGTTCCAATTTGGCCTCGGTCTGGTCAGGCTAGTTGGAGTCAAGCGTGAAGGTTGGAGCTGGAGAAGGAAAGGGGGAGGAGAGAGGGGAATGGTATTGGGTGCCGCCGAGTTTGATACCATTGGTCTCATGGTGTTGGATGGTGTCGGTGGATGTGCACGGTGTTAGGAGGAAGTGGGTTGATTTGGTGGTGGTGGGATGACAATGACAATGACGGTGACGATGAAGATTGAGATGATGATGATGATGATGATAATTATATATATA
>JACYFF010031957.1:47551924-47595864 GCA_017589665.1 Selenicereus undatus
TCATCATCACCATCATCATTATTATTATTGTGTAATCATCGTCGCCGCTGCCACTGCCGCTGCCACATCATTATTCACCAGAAAAATGAACAGCATTTGCGCCATTTTATGTGCCATGTCATCTTTCAGCCCAAAATATGACGTTTCCCGCCGGCACCGGTCCCCAAAAATAATTACCCAAACCTCGATAGTCTGAAAATATTTATCCAAAAAAGTGGCTCCTTATAATTATTATACCAAACGTCGATAGATCATTTAGTTTTTTTTTCCCCCCCGTAAGAATGTCAAAGACTTGAGCATCAGCAGCATACGCAAATCACAAGCCATCACATTTTGCCACAATTACAGCAACTCAAAAGTGCACCATAGAATAAAAAGAAAAGAAAACTTCCATGTGATTTTCACAATCTGCTTACCCAGATATCCAGGAGGATAACCAATTTCTCGCATTCGATTAAGCCATGGAGGTGGGTCAAATTCCTGTTCAACATAGGCACAGTTTTGAAATTCAATTCAAAAACCCCACCAAATAAAACAAGTTTCAATAATCATAAAATTTGCAGAATTTCTTCGCTCAAAAACATTATAGAATCAATATTTCTAAGAGCATGACATTTGCTAACCAAACATGCATATTTTAGCTGCTAAACATTCTAAAAAGAATATTTCAACAGAGATTATGGTACCAATTTTTTTACCAACAAAGAGAATGATATGCACTAGTTCAGCAACCCGATTATTTGAATCAGTAATCAGCACATAGCGCTTTCAGAACATCCCTTACGAGTCTTGAGCTCACTTAGAAGTTTAAACTGTTCACCATCAAATTAAACCACCAGTGGGGAGGAAATAGGGGCTTCTGTACCACCTCCCCCCCCCCCCCAAAAAAAGGGAACTCCAATGCTGACAATTTTGCTTCAAAGCGCCAGCTCCCATTACAGTCCTGTCATTTAAATATTAACCACCCCCCCCCCCCCCCCCCCCCCCAAAAAAAGCAAAACCAAGACAAACCAGTTCACAAGAAAACCACCCCATGTCTGCTAATCACGCAGTATCGAGTTTCCTCGATGGGCATCAAGTCACCTTCAACTAGAAATAGGGTGCCACATTGTCCCTACCATGGACAATGCAGAGGTGGGAAAAACATTATCTAGCCACCTTGGCCTTTCCTGGGCCACTGAAAACTTAAACATAGCATCACCAATCTTCTCAGGGCCTGGAAAGAGTTTTCTGAATGGTTTATTTATTGCCAGCAATGAATAGAGAGATTAAAGAGAACATCAGAAACAACAAACAATTTTACCTTTCTTCGGAGTGGTAGGAGTCCCATTCTACTGTTTACTTAAGAAAGTAACTCAAGCAAAAGAATCAAATAAATGCAAAAACCCCTCTTGATCAACGAAAAAGATGGCTTACCCCAAGGCCTAGAAGACGTCTTGTTTCAGGAGCCAGGACACCGGGCTTTAATCCTTCATACTTTCCCCCTGGTGAATCCTGATAATATCTGGTAAGATTGCGCATACCAGCTGTCTGATTACGCCTAGACTTGAGCTGTTTGCGAGAGTTATTGACAACAGCATTGTCTCGAGGTTTAGGGCATTCCTTCAAGGAATGACTATACGAACCACAGTTGAAACAACGAGGTGCATCCAGTACTTCCACACCCCTGGAAAAGTGAAGGCATTATATGATAAAATTACTGAATGACAACTTCAATTATGAAATTAAAATAAAATAATAATAAGGCAATCAGAAAGAAGGAAAAATATATAGCTGGCTAAAATAACTTTGTGGTCCAAATGTTTCGATCTATAGCTCATAGGGCATGTTTGGCACCAAAAACAGTGAAGCCACTTACAGCATCTAGGGAAACCCAAAAAAACCAAAAAAAGAGAATAGCTTACATGTCTCCAGAAGCTTCAACATGTAGCTTATGAGTGGCTTTTGAACTTTATCTCCCAAAAACACCCATACTTATAACCAAGATCCATGGGTGCAAAAACACTGTTGATTGTGAGCTCATTTTGTGGTGATGTTTCTACTTTCCCCAAACAAGTGCTTCTCTTTAGCACTTCAACATGCCCAATGACCCATTTTCTCACTAAAAGTCGATAGAAAGATCATATACCCAATGCTTTAGCCTATGTTTAAAAAAGCGCGCCCTGGGCGTGCCTAGGCTCACAAAAGCCCGAAGCCCAACCCCTTGCGCCTTGCAAGGGGTCAAGCCCATCCCATTCTTTAAGCCCACATAAGCCCCTGCTTTTTTGCACCTCAGACCGAGGCTCAAAACGGCCAAAGCCTGCGCTTTATGGAAAAAGATCATGGGAAAGAGTTAAAAGAGAACACACACCATGGAAAAACACAAATACCTTCAGATTGGCACTTACATTTGCTATATTATTCAATTTTGGATAGAAATCCTTATCTAATTGCATGCAATTGCTTAGATTATAGACTAGATTGAAGAACCCTAATTTAAAAACGCTAATTTTTGGATGGAGGGTTGAGCACTTGAGCTATAATTGAAGGCTTGTATAGTGTTCTAATAAAGACAGAGTTGACCAATCTTTCCTTATACTTTTCCTATGGCCGATCTACGTTGGTCTCTCCCTCTCTCTAAATCGGAAATATGGGGCCACCAATAATATGGAAACAAGGATTAAAGAATATACTTCTCTTCCGTCCTAAGATATTGTCAAATATTGTTTCCTTCTATTTTTTTCCTCTACTTTCTAAAATGATTTCAGAAATTCTAATAAAAAAATGCCTTCAGAAATGATGAATCCTATATAAGATATTATAGTATGGTTCGTTGTGATGTCTAATCACTTTTTTAATACTATCATCTAACTTCTTTGTCAAAATATGGTTTGGAAATGTTTTTTAAGCATTTTTTAGTAATAGTGCCCCCAATGTCCAAAAAGCCCGTGGCTTCGCTTCAAAGCCAACGCCCTGGGCCCCAGGACCTTTTGCGCTTTTGTGCGCCTTTGAGCTTTTTTAATCTAGCTCCCATTGCGTCCACTAAGAAAAGAAAAACCACAGATGGATAACACTATTGTATCACTTGTCACAAAAACATTTATGATAACTGACAACCACTGAACCAAATCATCAGTAGGTTGTTGATTGCCTCCATCTGTTTGGATTGAGGGTAGAAAGAGAGGGGAGAAGAGAGGTTATCTGACTCAAAATTTATCTCTGCTGGAAAAAATTGAACAGAGGGGAGGGGAAATTTTCATTCCTGGTTACCCCAGTTACCTCAGTTTTTCTTCACCTCTGAACTAGGGGTGAGGGAGGAGACTGTCAATGAAATCACCTGCTTCCACTCCATTCTCTTCCTTTACAAATCCAACAAAGGTGAAGACTAATCACCTCCATTCCCATCCCCTCCGTTCCATTCCTTTTCCTCCGTTAACCTTCCTTTCCTTCTCCATAAAATCAAAAGTATTTCAAAACTGACCGTAAAGCTCATTGAAATTTTGAGAATATAAGAGGAAAAATCAACACATAATATTAGACGTACTAGAAACTTATTTCGTTCTTCTCTATTCGCAGAGCATAAACATGAAGACAATCTGGCAAAACCACACCTGAGTCCAAATTACAAATGCAGAAAACCCTTAATTAATCCTCTCCACACAATAACTTTCATATATATCACATGGTTAGCATATACAACATAACTAAAACATATAACAATGATGCACAAACTTGCTCAAGATCATATATGGCATATGCCTAACCATTTCTCCGTATTACTTTTATGAAAGTGGATTATTCTATTCTTTTCGCCGTTTTTTAAGCTAGTTAGCAGTGCACCATACTCAACTTAACAGAGGCTCAAAGTTAACGACAGTCGAAGAGGTGTGGCAAGCCAAACATCAATGCCCTAAGCCTTGACAAAGCCCATGACTGATCTCCCAAACTAGTTAATGATCCCTCATCTCCATGCACAGAAAGATGCTGCCCCTATCTACTGAACCATAATCATCCCATGTAGTCTAAGAAAAGAGGTCGTTCAAGTCCGTAACTTCTAGATAGCTTTAGTTCTGCATTTACTTAATTTTTCGGATTGGATGAGATTTGGATTTAGGCATTGACGTTTTATCATCAGGTCATACTTTCTGTTATCAATTTGTCCGATAAGCTTCTCAGGAAAATGCAATCTATAGTTCGTTGGCAAACTTCAAGCTGATTGGGATTGAATTGGCTTAAAATTGGGTTTACAAGAACATAAAGTATCTTATTAATGTTTACAAGGAGTCTGATCATGTTGGAAGAAGGACAAGCACATGTGAGTGCCTGTAAAAACTGAAGACAGAATCCACTCATCTGGTTTTTCATCAAATCCCATTCAAAACAGTGAGTCCATGGAAATGAAGATCATATCAGTTGAGATAAAGTTACACCTGAAGAGAACTCATGAATCACTGAAATAGAGAATGAATAGAGCGATAACAATGCACTATAATAAGGCAATAACATTCTGATGCCAGACAGGAGGTGAAATTGGGGAATCTAGGGCTTTGCTAGGAATTTCAAAGGACTCTTTGATAAGAGGTAAAATGAAAATAAAGAAAAGAGTAAATAAGCAATGGAGTTCTTAGAATCCACCTAAGAAAGCCTGGGAGATCCAGTTAGGGTGGAAGATCCACTCACAAGAAACCATGAGCCCACACGGCTAATGGAGAGGAATAATTGGATGGAAATTTTCTGAATCTATTTGATTCCCTGAAAACAGCACCTCACAATGCTTGCATAGCTCTATAAAGCCCAGGAAAAGACAATGGCCCTCAACCATGGACAATATCTTATCTTGTAAGCAGCATTTTCCTCCAAAATAATAAAAAGTAGACAGCTAAAACTACCCTAAGAGTCGACATATGCGAATTGAGATAAAACAGACAATTAAACTCTCCTAAAATTCTATTCCTGAAAGGACCCTTAAATAGCCTATAAAATTACCCTCGTAATCTATAATACAAACTTTGGAGTAACAAAAAACTGTAAATAATTTTATCCCAGAATCCTCGATGTCGATCGTGCCTCCTCTTATTGTTTGCATCAGATTCTGATCTCCGGAGTTAAGTAATAATAAGTACTATCTCACATATTTTTCTGGATAATGATTAATTTCTAAAAGCCCCAAGAAAACCCAGCTGAATTTTTGAAGATTACAGCATAAGATTCAACAAAGAAGTGAGGAGAACCATGATGAGATATTCCAAGTATCCCTTAGTTAGAAATCCTACTCTTAGGCCCTGTTATTTTCATTGGGAAATTGCAGGTGTGGGATAGGTGAGAGTGGGAAAGGGGGGGGAAGGAGTGGGTAGGAGTGGTATGTTTTTTGAAGTGTGGGAAAGGGGAGGAAGGAGTGGGAAAAAGTGGGAAGAAGTTGAATGAAGTAGGAGAGTTGATGTAAATTACGTATTTTGTTTTTTTAATGTAATCTTTTATTTGTGATAGTAATTATCAATAATAAAAAAAAAATTAGACTGAAAAAAATATTTTTTTGTGTTGACTCAAGTACGAAATATTGTTTCATGGACGTTGTTACCACAAAAAAAATGTAATTTTCGTTATCCGTAAAACAAAGTGAAGTGCATTTTTTTTTCATATATTAACCAAATACGGACAACGAAAAAAAAACCCATATGTTCAGGCCTTGTTCTTTTCATTGGTAAATCCAAATTTACCAACCTCAACCAATTTCAACCCACATCAATTCACTTCACGAATTCCAATAAAAAAAAATATCAACTTCAACCCACTTCAGCCAACTTCAACACATTTCCCACTATTTTAACCAACTTCTACCCATCATACAAAAAAAAAAATTCAACCCACTTCAACTTACTTCAACCAACTTCAACCCACTTCAACAAAAAAATATTCACTTCAACCTACTTTAACCCACTTCAATAAAAAAATACCCACTTCAATCTACTTTAACCTACTTCAACCAACTTCACTCATTTACCAACCCATATTTCCTAACGAATAGAATAGGCCCCCGGTACACGGAAAACAATCATCTTCAATTTGTGTGAAGAACTTCTAATATTTTTTTTACTAACGCACACGGAAAAAAATATATGCTCAAAATACACGTACAATACATCTGCACTTCCTGTCACAAATTACAAATAACGCTAAAAAAATTTACACATTCCTTCATTATGCCAGAAAAAACATATGCAAATTTGGCCCTCAATTACGATGAACGAAAAATAAATCTGTTATGCATACAACAACCATCCACGCTTAGGTGACTTACAGCAAATATTTCATAACCAACGACCAGTCACAAAAAACTAACATTTGCTTAACAAATCAAAAAAAAATTATTATTTTTTCAATATATATAACAAAAATTACGTCATCCAAAATTTCCACAACGACTAATAAATATTTCCATAACATTCGAAAAATAAACAAAACTTTTCATAATTGTTATCAGGCTATTCGTACACACAATTACATAAATTATAAAAGTTTTCAAAATATGAAAAATAATAGTTATATGCAGGAGTGGGAAGGAGTGGGTGCGAGTGGGAAGGAGTGGGATTTTTTTTAAAGTGTGGGAAGAAGTTGGAAGGAATGAGTTGGGTCCATTAAACTACGAAAAGAACAGGGCCTTAATCTATTTCTTCAGCCACAATATGGGCCTAGGTTTGACATTCTTCAAGACTAAGATAGTTGACATTCTTGATGCGACAAGTGATCATCAATGCAATATTACAGCTAGCCTATGGAAAACTTATTATGAATACCCATGAATAAGTATTCCAAACCCCCCCCCCCCAAAAAGAAAAAAAAAAGAAAAAAGGAAATCATCGCATGGATGTGATTATCTTTGGCAGCCAGGAAAGTTTTCTCAGCCAAAGAGGACTCCACAGTGACAGATCATACTAGTTATTGATACGATAACAATTAAGTATCTTAAAAGCACCAATAGACGTCCCTCTCACAACCATTATTAAGATTCAGCAGAAAGCAGGGAAATTAAAGCGTTACCCGCCAAGGTTATTTGATCCTTCAGCTGATGTCAATCCCAAGGCAAATCCACGATCATAAAGAGGAACAGAGTCATCCACCACATGAACAAAATCCTTGTCTTGTGGCTTTTTTCCCTCACTCTCCATCCAGAAGGACTACAAAGTACAAACAGATAGATGCTTAAAACTTCAGAAATGAAACTAGAAAGGCTCCGAACCATGGATTCAAAATGTAGCCGAACCGTAACGAAACGGCCACATTGGAAAGGTTTTGAAGTTGGGCGAACCGCGTTTTCATGCCGCGATAGCCACAATGTGGAACGCGATTGCCGTATTAGAGCGATTTTTCCGTACCGCTACCGAAATCGAAATCGCGACCGAAACCGCATTTTGAATCCTTGCTCCGAAAAGTGAACAAACTGCTACATTGTTGAAAACTTTATCATCCCCCCCCCCCCCAAAAAAGGAACTCACAAGACATTAGTCCATGTTTTATAAGTCTCCCAGCTAACTCGTACAACATTTATGTTTCTTACTCAAGACAGGTAGTAGAAGGAAAGAAATAAACCGAAAGCTAGGTGAAACCATAATTTCAGAAGAGCATCATGCATTCATAGCAGCACAAGAGAATGCTTCCTTCAATTCAACTATGTCATGAGGATTCAAGCAAAGAACCATCATTTGCAGTATATATTATATCTTAATTTCCAGATTGCCACTGTCAGATGCAAGTAAAGCATCAAAGGTGGCTGCCGAAAAGTTTGTGCAAAGAAATAAGATAAATACAACAATGCATAAGTCATGACCATTCCTCAAATCCACCAATCAAAATAATCATACAGTTTCTGTAATAAATCCTGATGATCTTAATGAGGCACCTTAATCCAGTGCTGACAGCTCGAGATAACAAGCTATAGACAACCAGTTAAACACCCGCCCCAGCAAAAAAAGAACAAATGGTGTACTTTCGCCCCCCCCCCCCCCCCCCCCCAACACACACAAAAAGAAAAACAACGGAAGGTTAAAACATAGGGCACTCAAAGTTTGAGCAAGGAAAAAAGGCTACAGCACCAATGTACAAGGATCATTCCCATGGTCAGTTAGTCAGATGAGCAATGCAACTTCAGTTCAGCACAAGATGCATTCTCTGTCTCCAAGTTCTACCGCTGAGAACTTGCCACAACTGAGATGAACTATGTTTAGGCAAGCAAGTCTGCGTTGTCTTTATTATTATTTGCTCCCCCTTTTTGGCCGAAGATAAAGAAGATACACAAGCCCTATTAACCCTGCAATCCAACCCCCCCCCCCAAAAAATAGACACAATGTAGGCAAACAGAACCCTCAAAAGTATGGGAATAACTTAGATAACAGTTCCATCATCCATTAATCTTTAACCATCATGACATGAATTAAGAGATTAAGTACACCAACCAAATGCGATGCATTAGCAGCAAACACATCCATGAACATTATGCTAAGCATGTCTTGTAGAGGAGGCTAATGTGCCTAGCTAAGAAGCACAGACACCGATACGTGAAACGGATACAACACGACACCGACACGCAGACACATGATTTTTCTCCAAAGGAGGACACGACACGTATAGTGAACATGTAGTGGTTAGAAAATATTTATTCTATTACCTATGTGTTTATAATTTGTTTTATATCTTTATCCTTAAGAGGATCATGTTTGGATTAGAACAATAGCAAATTATTCATAGTATGTGCATTCTACAACTATCAATAACATAACCTAATTTCTTCATGTTGTCTGTATGTTTTGCATGCGTTTGAGAGTGTCCAAAGAGTGTCCGAGAGTGTCGGTGTCCGACACGTGTCAAACACAGATATGTGAAGCCGTGGAAAGTGTCCAAGCAGTTTTTTGAAATTTAATTTTGAGAAAGCATCTCATACAATAGCCCTATTTAAGGTTTTCTGCAAAAGATATGTAATCAAGTGAATTGAACCACA
This sequence comes from Selenicereus undatus, assembly GCA_017589665.1. Classification (NCBI taxonomy): domain Eukaryota; kingdom Viridiplantae; phylum Streptophyta; class Magnoliopsida; order Caryophyllales; family Cactaceae; genus Selenicereus; species Selenicereus undatus. The sequence continues at coordinate 47,560,896 of JACYFF010031957.1, forward strand.
ATAATTATTCACAAACCTTGGACATGCAACTAAATTGACTTTAGTAATGAGCAAAAGAGTCCATACACAAGAAGACTCGAACCCCTTACATTTTTCCCCCTATTGGTTTATGAAATATTATTCATTATCTGAAAAACACCACATTGTTTCCAACATGTTTTTCTTTGAATTAAAAAGCTCTTTTTAGTTACAAAGAAGGCAAAAAAGAGAACTCACCACTGTAGACGTCTTTCCCATGCCAACATCTAAGGCTGGAAAGTATATTTCTTCACCAGATTCTTGAACTTCATCTTGATCCTGAACACACACAAGATGCATCAGCAGCCAAGCAAACCAGCAGAGCTATAAAAGGAAGGAAGCTTCTTCTGAAAATCGCAAAATATCCAGCAGTAGGGGAAAATTTTTAAAAAGAAGGATCTGCCAAGAAGACGAACTCATAAGAGAATAAACCCAAACACAATATCAAACACAGTACAACCAGAAACTATGTTTATGAAGGGCCATGAGCTCCTGCAAAGGAATATTATTCATTTTGAGCTGAAGTACAGTTTCCCAAAATAGGTCATTGAAAGAATTCATAACTATCTCCAGAAGCTGAAGCTTCTAGGGGGTATGATAAGCCCTTTTTAGTATTTGACCATCTTGTTCTCTACAGAGTATGGTTACCTTAAGAAATGGAGGACAATTCCTAACCAAACTCGCAAGGATTATGAATATCTAAGCCAAATGGAAGGTCCAGCTGCTCACAACAACTCAAACAGTGCACAGCAGCTCTAAACAACACCCTTAACCAAATTTTTTGACTCATCATTGTTTATTGGTTTGAACTTTCAAACCTTTAAGGGAAATCTTCAACCATCAGACCTGCCAGCCAGCAAGAGAGTAAGCACCGTCTTGTTCAAATTGCTCTCCCATTTTTATATTTAAAGGAAATTATCTCATTAGAAATATGCAAAGAATTAGATGCTACACCAGGATCCCACACGGAGGCTGATTACGTGCCCTAGAGAGACTATCAGCAAAATCAATAACATCAGTTACAGAAAGAACAAAGCTCCTATTCTCCCAGAAATAAAATGTCTGGATCTGCCTATCCTTTATGTGCTCAAGAGGAGCTTCAACAGTGTGAAAGACATTTTTACTCTTCCTGCACAAATAATCCCAAAAACTATGGATTGATAGCTCTAACACCTTTCTGATTAGCTTAGTAAATGCAGAGGTAAGACCTCTAGCAAGCAAGCATCACAAAAGTAATCAATAGAATCCAAATCTTCTTTAGGCATGGGACGTCTAATAACCAATCCGAGATTGGAATAGTTCGGGAAGGATGAGAGTTCAGAAGCGTCAAAAGAATGATTTTACTGTAAAATTCCAGCAAGAACACGAATTTTTCTCTTTGTATTTATATTGAATTATAGGTTATACATGAAAAGCTTTCAACTCCTCATTTTTGTGCATGTGTGGAGGAAGAACTATTAACTTTTTGGCACCCTTAACTATTAGGAATCAGCCTATCATAACCCCAAACTTTTTGCGTTTGTTCCTCCATATACTCACCTTGATATCCAATAATTTAGTAACCCTGTGGCCCATAACCCAGTGAATAAGCTGACATAACCAGTTTTTCTAACGAGATGGCCAAATTGCCCCTTATCTATCCTCTTCATTCCTCTTCTCTCTTCACATTTTTAATAATTAAAACTAAATCTTAACCCTTTAAAGGCCCTACATCCACCACCACAACTAATCATGCCATACATCAGACTGAAATATTCGGAAAATCCAAAATCCTTATGGGAACATCCAAGTCCGGGGCGCCCCCCCCCCCAAAAAAAAGTCCCTTTACTGCTTAAGTTGCATCAATTGCTGGAAGAAAACGTCCACAACACCATTGCAGCGGAGGTGCTTCACATCTCCACTGAAAATTCCAACGCTCAAAAATTCAACCCCATGGCCCAAAACCAAAATTTTCATTGTTTCCTCCAAATACTGACCAAACAATGATCTGCAAAATCAGGACAATTCTCCAACACAACAGATTCTATGGCTTTATGGATAGACGTCAGCAGATGGAATTTTGATTCCAGGGCATGGGGTAATTCCTCAGTTGCCAAAACCTGTGGTCATATTGAGGGCAGCAGCGGGCACAGTGGAGAAATGATTGGTGATGATGGTGGTTCCATGAACATGTCAGTTGTGGTAGTTGGGGTGTTCAAGAGGAAGATTAACTCAAGTCTTTGATGGTTTCAATCCAAAGAGTTAAGATTTAATCTTAGTTATTTGAACAAAGAAAGACAGGAGCGAACAAAAGAGAAGAGGAGTAATTTGGGCAATTTCGTTAAAAATTTGTTTTAGTTCAGTTTGCTCGCCAATTCAAGAGGAACAATGGTACTAAATTTTTAACAAATACTGTTGAAAACAAATGAGTAAAAAGTTCAGGGTTTAAAGGGAAAAAATTTCAATTCAAAGTATTTAAGGGTACAGGAAACTTAATGGTTCGGCAAAGGACGCTCTAAGTCCAAATATCGTCGGGAACAGCTTGCACAGTCTGGCCAAAATATAACAGCTGTTGATCTGAGTGACTCGCTAGCAAGACCTCACATCTACCCCGTTGCTTTCAATCGGCTTTCATCTTCCATTTATCGTCGTCGTGCTTATTTAATCTTTCTTTTAGCTTCCGTCCACGCTATTCATCTAAGCTTCACAGAATAATCAATTCAACTGGTGCTAATGAAATCCGCTTTCTGTTGTCTATTAAACCAGAAATTCCTCCCAAATGGTTTCACTCAGAGCCCTCTAATGGTGATCACAAAAGGTTCCTAGTCCAAGGACAACCTTACGCCTTTAATCCTTGAAAGGTTACTACCTAGCCTTAATAGGGGCTTTGCTATTATCCACATCATATCCATTTCATTTTCTCACATCTAACTACGCTAAACCCAAGCCCTATCAGATATGCACCAGAACATTAGTCCCATCATTACTAAAGACTAAATTTACAAATTATATTCATTCAAAACACAATGGCAAGGATGCTTCTCAATTCTCCACAAGAACCTTAAGAATACAATTGTTCCAGACTTCCAGCAATGGCTACAGAGAAGAAAATGACTCCCTAATCCTTAAAATCTCCTCACATAATTCCAGCAAGCATGCCCAAGACTTTATGACCTATGTCTTCGACTAATGTCAGTGTTCAAACCATATCTCAGATTGCCCATTATGAAACTGCTCCTCCATCCATCAGCAGCATCATTAACCCCACATGACTTTGCTCAGGATAGTGGATGCTTCCCAATACCCTATTTAAGTATCAACTATCAACAAACCAAACCAAACCAACCATCCACCGAATACACCATGTTTCCACTAATGGCAAGTGTAGAATCAATATCATATATCCGCAAGCTTACCCTATCACACGTCAGCAAAAAAAAGGTAAATGACCTAACAGAGCTTCAGCTTTTCATAATATCACTCAGCGCTTTAAAATCACAACTTAACATCACTTCATGAGCTACATAACAGTGGCATTCACATTTTAACGGATTGCATTTCACAAACAGGGCAACTCTTGACTTGTATTCATCCCTCAAAAATGCTAAGAGCCTCTTGTCTTCAGAGAGTTAAAAGGTTACTCAGCAACAGCTTAAACAATTAAACACCTCCGGAGTAACTGGTTTTGTATTATTAAAGACAAAAGTTTCAAGTTGATCAAATCTATGCTGCAGCAGATGAAACGGCTAATGAACCTTAGTTTCCAAAAGCTTGCAATCATCCACACATTACATAATCACCATTGTGACCAAAAAACTCGTCAACCAAGCATGTGCTTCTAGAACATCGTCATTCTCTCTTATTATCATCCTCTCCTTTTTTGTTTTTTTGGGTAAGTAATCAAGAGGTATATTAAAAGGACACCAAGAGGATGTCACCCATTTACGAAAGAGGCAAATACAAAAACATTATGCCCTTAAGCTCTCATCCATAATGCAATCGACAAAAGCCAAAAAATTTAAATTTTTGTTACCACTAAGCCCGACACTCCAACCATACAACAACCTAAAAAAATAGAGCTTATTATCATCCTCTCCTAAAACCAAAAAGAGTCATCATCCTTTCCCAAAAACAAATTAAGAAGTGGTTTTGCTAAGCTTTTAGAGGTACTTTTAACAGTCAAAACACGAATTTGGCCAAACACGAATTTTTAAAAAAGTTGAAAACTGTTTTTCAAAAACAATTTTTGAATAAACAACCCCTAGAAACAGAGATAAATTACTGCTTCTGCTTCTGGATTCTCGGCAAGGCGCCAGATTCTTCAGGATTTTCATTTAAGTGATATTTTGAAATGGACTTTTACCTTCGACAATAGCACCAATTCCTATCTCACCGATATCTCAGTAAGATACCACATATCTTATCCCTCATCTCTCTCTCTCTCTCTCTCTCTCTCTCTCTCTCTCTCTCTCTCGCTCTCGGGTTCCTACTGGAAAAGCGTCTCTCTGCTTCCTCATATTTGTGCTCTATTTCTCTGCTATCCAAACTATGGAAAGTACCCGACATCCCTTTAAAATGGAACCGACTCATCAATACTGTACAATGCAATATTCAAGTGATGATTTTGGTGCCCAGTCAATCAAGATTGCCGCTGCTTGTTCTTGTTTTTTCCCGGCTTTGCCAGTTTTCGATCTCGTTAAAATTCAGGCAATTTGGTTTTGGGTTTGTTAATAAGCAGAAAGCATTGAACTAGCATTGAATTGCTTTGAATTGGAGATCTATTTTTTTTCCCCATTCTATTTTCAATTTCCCGTCTTCACGTGTCCTCATCCTCTTAGTTGTTCCCATTTTGCTCCGTCATCAGCCATGGATGAGTGTAAGCAAGCTGGGCAATCTAGAGAGAAGCCAGGTACTGCATTTTCTTCATTTCGTTTAAACTATTAGCTGTCCCTTTCCCTTGTTTTATCTCATTCTTTTTTTCAATTAGAACTTTCTGGTTCTGGGTTTGGGGAATGATTTGCCATCATTTTTTATTTTTTGTTGGTTGAGTAATGTCCACACAAACAAATGGAACAAAACCCCTTGAACACCAAAATCATGTTGCCACGCTAGTGGGAATTCTCCACCCTTAAGTCCTTAACTATGTTTTATATTTTATTTGATAGAACACCATTAATTATTAAAGAAAGTTGTACTTTATGAATTACATGACACAACAGCTACCCTCAAAATTTTGGCGTACTTTTTTTTTTTTCTGTGTGATTTCTGGTACTAGTGAATAGTTAATCCATTAATTCCTTTGTATTTTTTTACCCTTCTTATATATCATCCTTAAAAATAAAAATTTCTTCAATTTCATAATCAGATGTTTTTGTAGCTTATAACAACGTGCAAGACTTAATTTCCCCTAAATTGATGATAATATGTCATATTTTTTAAAACTTTTAATATTTCTAATTACTCCCCTTGAATTTTCAATTAAATTACAACAAAAGACAAACAATGTTAACAGTAAGATGCAGTTGGCACCATCGGAGAAAGAACCAATTTCATCAATTAACAATTGTGCTAAAAACAAGGTTTGGTACTTATCTTGTGTATCCTTCTATAGCGTACTGAATTTCTTTTTGTAGTTTCGGACTTTAAAACAATAGAGGGGGGTGTTTGGTTGCGTGAGCTTTTTGGAAAAAAGAGCTTTTGTGTTTGGGGGGGTAGCTATTTTGACTTGTCAAAATAGCTAAATTGGCATTTTGTTCTTTAATATATTAATATATTAAAGAATTGTTTGGGTCCAAATAGCTCTTTCTCAAAAGGCTATTTTCATTAGCCGTTTGGAAATAGTTTTTTGTAAAAATGACATAACTATCCAAGAGTTTGAAAAAATTACACCATATGCCATTAGCCTTTTATAATGATGTTTGATATTATGTCTTATTTAAATGTAATCTATCAAAGATTAAATCATTCAAATATATAAATTTCAATTCATAATAATAAAATATCTAGCAAATAACAAAATAATATTTTAAGATATAATTATCATGTAGATATACACAAGTTGAAAAGAAAATAAGATTAATAAGAATACAAATTATGTACAACTAGTAACAAATTAAGTTTTATCATTAAAGTTAATTTGTAAATATGACATCAATTTAATTCTTTTTAAAAACAATCAGATAACTAATAAATGAAAAATTATTTTTAATTAAAAAGTAACTTAGAGAAGGGCAAAAATGAAATTTTACTAAATATCTTTTTTAAAAATAGATAATTTTACCAAACACTTCTCTTATAAACAGCTAATTCAAACAACTAATGCAAACAACTAATTCAAACAGCTAATAGCTGTTTGCCAAACGGGGCCAATATTTATTCTGTCCCGTCCTAACGTCCCAGGGTAAGCTACCATTGAGTCATAAGGTTGTACATAAACTTTTAGAACCCTGACAAATCCATTCGCAACCTAATCTCTCCATACAACATAAGGAAAGCATTTTCTCTACTGAATTATATTAGTTTGAGATAACATTTTATTGCATTGATTACTGTAATGCACTGTCCCAATGTCATAATCAGATTATGCTAATTCAAATTTCCAAAGTCTTTCAAATTAATTTATATATGACCAATCTTGTTTCATTTATTTTTTAGGGGGACGTATATCAATTACGATATGTGCATGCATTATCTAAATGACCATATAGATTGATTGTTAGTTCATATACACCGGATTACTGGATTATGCTTGGCCCTATGCCACCATCCCAATATATGCTCTTAGTATGGCGATGTGTGGTGTTAGACAAGTTCGATTTTGTGAATGACCTTTGAATGATGGTGAGGTGCTAGAAATGTGAAATGAATTATAGCCTAAGGTAGAAGTCTTGTTTAGTATTTATCTCACGAGACTATTATTTCCAAGAAGATAGTCATTTATATACTTTTTTGTCCTTTGATTTGGGATTGGAGACTGCGTGTGTGTGTGTGTGTGTCAATAGTTGATACTAATTGAAAGGGTTGTGTTGCTAATTTTTTAATACAATTCTTTTTAGCTAGTTGAAAACCTTGAAAGGACATTCTCAGACTTCTTTTGGCCCTTCCGACATAGTAATACATGAAGAAAAACCAAATTGGGATGCAAGAGTGACAAAAATCTTCTGCCAAGTCTGTGCAGAGGAGAGGAGCTTCATGCTGGAAATAGGCCACATACACATTTTAGTAAGACCGGATGGGAGAATGTCGTTATAAAGTTCCAACAAACTAGTGGAAGGGCATATAATTACAGACAACTAACAAATAGGTGGGAAACTCTAAAAGGTCAATACAAGGAATGAAAACAGTTACAGATGGAGATTGGCTTGGGATTGGGCCATGAGAAAAATATTGCTCGTGCCTGCAGGAAGAGAAAGTGAAGATTTGTCGAGCTATCTAATGCTTTAAATATGATCTTACCTATTAATTTAAATATTACAATAACATGTTTTTCTACTTTACTTATAGGTTAATGCTGAAGCAGCTAATTTTCGTGAACACGGATTAGAAATGCAACAGACATGGAGGTAATATTTTCTAAGGCAATATATATCTATCTCTAGCTTGCTTGGAGCTCAAGCTCAGCCATGGCAGCATGAGCGAGGGAGACCACGCATGATGAGGCCTTTGAGCATCTCGAATTTACAGAAATTGAGTGGAAATGTGAGATCTCCAGCTCCTAAGTCAGTAAGATAATCCATCAATGAGGGGATTCATCCAGAAATGAATGCAACAATATTAGTGCCTAGAGCTACAGAGGAAAATGAATGCAAGTAAAACCCTTTGCCTAGGAATCAATCAATCGCAAGGACAATCACTCACACGCACAACACTGAGGACGATCCGATCTCAGGTAACCCTAGAATCAGTTCTTATGCGTCACTGTTCAACATTGATGATGGGTATGAGTTGAAATTCATACCTGCGGTGAATGCTGGGTCTGAGTTGAATGTGCAAAACTCGAAGAGAAGGATGTAGAATGTAAAATTAAGTGTTGGAATTCTGCTGTGTTGTGTTGTGTGCTAGGGGCCAACCCTCCATATGAGGTGATTGAAGGCTATATGCGTCGCATCTGGAAACATTTTGCGATAGACAAAGTTGCGATGGCTAGGAAAGGGCTATTCATGGTGAGGTTTGAAAAAAATCGAAGACAGGCCTGGTTATAAACAAAGGTCTCTATTTCTTTAACACGAAACCATTTCTTGTCAAACCCTGGAATGAAAACATGCATGTAGACACGGCCTCGATCACATCACTCCCAGTTTGGATTCATTTCCCTAGCCTAGATATCAAATATTGAAGCTCAAATAGCCTAAGTAAGCTTGGAAGTCTGGTGGGCACACCAATCAAAACTAACAGGCAGATTAAGGATAAAACCATACTAAACTATGCAAGACTGCATGTGGAGGTTGACCTGAGCAGCAAATTCCCAGAAATGGTGGATTTTATAAATGAAAAAGGACTAGTAGTAAAGGAACAAATCATATATGAATGGAAGCCACTAAAATGTAGTCACTGCTCCCTATTTGGACATGAGAAGAATGACTGTAGGAAAAAAACACACAGAGAGGAAGGAATGGAGACCATTGGTCAATCAGACTGAGACAGTAATGACAACACCTATTCAAGGGATAGTAAGGGATGATGAGGGTTTCGTCAAACCAAGGAGAACCATAGCAAGTAGAAGCATGCAGCAAAGCAGAGGTATAATCTCACCAAGTAATGGTTTTGAAGCACTAGTCGAAGAAGAAATTATTGCAATGATATCACAGGAGGCTAGGGCTGAGGAGGGGGAACCCCCCACTCATGGATAGTCTTATTGTATGGAATGTAAGAGGCCTGAATAGGCCAAATAAGCAAGAAGATGTGAGAGTCTTCTTGCAGAGGCCCAGGGTTGATCTAGTATGCCTAATTGAAACCAAAGTCAAACTTTAAAATGAAAAGTTGGTATTTCCTAGCATTTTCCCTCAATGGAGATTTTACACAAACAATCATACACAACCTGCAAGTAGAATCATGGTAGCATGGAGGCCACAAGCATACAATGTGGAGTTGTTGGTCAGTATAGACCAAATAATGCATTGCAAACTGTATCAACTCTCCTCACAGAAATCCTTTTTGTTGCTGTTGCTTGGGAAATTTGGAATGCCAGAAACCGGTTTATCTTCAAGCGACCCGATGGTAATCTCTCCAAGTTAAGTAGGCGAGCTATTGAGTTCATTGTGGGGTATAGCGAGGCGAAGGACAAGGCTGAGGGTCAAAGGGTGCAACACCAAACCATATGGAGACCACCCTTGGCGAGTGTGCTGAAACTGAACTTCAATGGGGGCAAGATGGGGGAGGATGGATGGTTGGGCCCGTGGCTTTGTGATACGGAATCATGAAGGTAGGTCTGTCTGGCGGAGTTCAACAAGGGCTGTGGTTGTCGGGTCCAATCATTGAGGAAGCCTGAGCATGCTTGAATGGTCTTCAAACTATGAAGGAGCATGGGCTCTTGATGTTAGCTGTGGAGGTTGATTGCATTTCGCTGATCCAAAAGCTCAAGAATAAGGTAGTTGACGATAGTGTGTTAGGCTTCATCGCTAGAGACATCTTAGAGCTTGCTAATTCGTTCATGTTCATTTCCTTTTCTGTTGTTTGGGAGGTGGGGGGAAGGACAACCAGGTTGCAAATGATTTGGTACACTGGTAACCCATTAGCCTTGAGCAAAGAGTGTCAGTTGATGATGTTCCAGATGGAGTTGTATCTAGATCATCGGACGATATGTATGCCTTTATTGATGCGAATGCAATATAACCCCCTTTTATGATCCAAAAAAAGTTCATAAGTTTCAATGAAGAATTAAGTGCTAAGATAATAATCATAATGCAAAAGGAAAATTCACCAAAAAAAAAAAATTGGTTTAAGAGTAAACTGTAAAATAACTAAGCAAAAAGTAAATACAGTTTTAGAAAAACTAGGCCAAACAAAACGGTTTTCTTAAAAGCACTTATACAAGAATCTAGGCTAGACACTTCTTAACTTCTCTGAAAACAATTTGCAAAAAAACTACTTTTAAGAAACAGAAACAGTTTTTTTAGAAAGTAGGCCAAATAGGCACGAAGTCTATCATGTCTCTCAAAGCACCGCCGCCCCCCCCCCCCCCAAAAAGGAAAAAAAAAACCTTAACAGTGATAGTCAAAACAAATAAGCCCAATACTTTGCAATTACAGACTCAACAAAAGCAACTAACTTAAGAGTCCGCACTTTAACCACCAACAAAGTCTAAAAAGTCATCAAAAGGCAAGCCTAATAATAAGAGCTGAACAGTTCTCCTAATCCAGAATTCCAGTTAAAAAATGGGATCCTTGGATTCATCGTTCTCGAGCAGTCCATCACAACTGCAATCGCACACTATAAATATTCTAACACTTCCATCTCTAAAATCCACACAATCTCTGTACCCCTGGTGATGCCTAGGCAAGTGCTGGAGGGAGCGGGTCAAATGCAGTGATCTTACATTCTTACCCTTAAATTGCAAAGAGTGTCTATGATGGACCCTAGAGTCACATGCAGTATAGGACAGTTTAGCAAGGAATTTGGTCTAGTCCATAGTAACTAATAAAAAAAAGTTGTCTAAAGTTGACAGTTTCCCTACTGTCCAAAAAAAAGTCTCAAACTAGAGACGCAGAGATGGAAATCCACGATAAGAATTATTGAGAGAAAACATGAATATTCAACTCAAAGCAAACCCTTCTTTGGGTGACATGGTCTAGAAGGTCATTTCCTCTCATTTCATTCAATACCCATACATTTTAACTCTAACCTGATATCAACACAATTGTCCCTTTTTCTTGTTACTTTTCGCTACGTCCACCACCCTAGACCTTTCTCTGCTAAGATACCATCATCACCTTATCCTCCGCTTGTAAAGCCATCTCATACAGCTTCTGCGAATATAGACCAACGGCAGTTGCACCTAGCTCGTATCAGATCTTGTTCATGTAGCAAATGGTTAAGTAGATATCCTGACAATTAGGTCAGGGCTATCACCAACATGATCCTCTGCAGTCTCAGAGCCACGTGGCAGATTTCTTAATGCCACGTGGCCAGATCAGATAGTCAGATACCCTCAGGCCCCAACAATAAACTCAGGGTGGCAGTGCTGACAGGGTGGAGGTTAGGATCTAGAATGCTGGCATGGGCAGTGACCTAAGGTGGATGGTAGTTATCTCCAGCGATTTATATCATTTTGATCTTAGTGACTTCCAAAGTGAAGCTGAATTCCCGCAACTAGCAAATGGAAGTAGGTGAAAGTGGCTAAAGTGTATAGCAAAAAACCTGGTTCAGACATCACCAATGCAATAAATCTTCCCCTTCCACTTCTGAACCAAAACAATTACAAATTTGGTTTCCTTGAAAAGTTCAATAACAATTTTGAGGGAACTCAGAACAAAAGCTGAAAAAAAAAATTGAATAACAATAAAAATCACTAAAAAAGGAGATAGAAAAAACAAGCAATTCTTCTTCTTTCTAGACCAGTGGGGACTTACGTGCAAGCGAGAGGCATTTCGTGCACACCATTCTGACCACTCCTGCAGTAGTTGCTCAAGCTTCCGTTTACTTTGCCTGAACCAAAACTAAAGAATTAAGCATTTATCCATTCAAAACACTCCATCCATCTATCTAGCCTAAGCAAAATGTAGTATAATCATTCCTAATAGGCCAAAAGTCCCAATACACTACCAAGATAAGTCACTCCCCGGTGAGGTAGCCAGGTTTCAAATCAAGGGGTGTCGAGATTAAATATACACATAATATAAAATTTAACGTTAGTTCTGAAAATGAAAGTACATTGGTTATACATTTAAAAAAGTTGTCCTCAACGAGATGTCATGTTTTGAAAGTGACACAAACTTTTGAGTTTGAAACTTCCCCACCGATCGCTTGAACCTATGGTGAGTCAACTATGGTTATGAAGAAGTTAAGTAACTAATACTTTCTTGAGTCAATGGTGAGTTTTGTGATGTAGAGAATAAAGCAACCTATTGCTTAACTATCTTATTAAGAAAATTCTCCATTTCAAATTGAAAAGAATCCATTTCTCACTTGGGTTTCTGGTTCTCAGCAACCACATCAACAAACTTCAACAAACAAAGCAAATTAATTCCTTTTAGAAATCAAGAGCATAAGAATTCAAAATTAATTAACTAACCAATTCATTAGGTTCCTCTTAGAAAGCAATAGTGGAACAATCCAAAATTAATTACCTGATCAATTTTCCCCATCAAGCAATAACTAACCAAATTATCACAAATCCGTCACTAAGAACCCTATAATTCCTTCATTCATAAGAGTAAATCACCAAATTCACTAATTATTTAACACAAATTTGACTAAAAAAAGTAAATTAATCATAATAGTTTTGCCAAAAAACATAATCATAAACTAAAATTAGGAACTTAACTCAAATCTAGCTTTAGGGGGGAAAAAAAGGAAACTGGATTTTGGCGGCATTAAATGGCCGAATTTTTTACTTAAATAAAGGATTAAACATACATTCATGATAGTAGATCACTAAATCCTCCAATTATTTAACATGAACTTGAGTAAAGTCAGTAAGTTAAACATAACAATTTGTAATAGAACATTATTTACCTTAAATTTTGCTTTAGGATGTTTTGGAAATTTAGGGAGGGGGTAAAGTGGCCAAAAAAACTAAATAGTACAGCTTGGAAATTCGGGGGAGAGGAGGGAGGGGTGGGGGCCTTAGAACAATATAAAAGGGATACTTGGGCACTTGGAGATTCGAACACAGGACAAGAAACAGCAAAGGATATTTCATTTGTTGCTCCATTGTCATTCCCCACTTCCGCTCCTCTTTTGTTTGAAGGCATATTTCATTTGTTGCTCCTTCAATTTTCATTCAAAAGATAAAATCTGTATTTGCGAATTGCAAACTAACCTTGATAAACCATGATATTTTACATGAACAGATGGCTGCAGACATTCAGATGTTGGTCGCATTCTCCTAACACCTGTTACAGCTGGCATATTGATTTATGGAATACCGACACTAAGAGATCCCAAAGTGCAAAAAGAACTTAAAGACTAGAAAATAGCATCCTCAGCTGTGACTTGAGAGATGCATGACAGGTAACTCATATAAGCCAAAGCATGTCAGGAGCAAGTAGCAACTTTATAGAACTGGAAAAGTAAAAGAGAAGCAAAATCATGGAAAATAGGATACAACCACTCTTTTCAGGATAGCTGTTGGAAGCCTCAAGTTTAGCTACACAACCATTCTCAGACCGCATATAAACATGCTTTTCTTGTAATTCTGCGACATTTTCAGTAAAATCAGTTGCATTCACAGCAGCATTTTCAGCACTCTCTGTCTCGGGAACAAGCTGGCCTTCTTCAACCTCAGTATCATTGACGCAGCCAGTCTCAGTATGTATAGCTACACAATCCAAGACTTGGGTTTCAGCAGATTCAACAAAATCAACCCTTTCATGCAAAAAAGATGAATCATCAATGACATCTCGAGTTATCTCTGCCTCTGACACAAGCTGGCCTTCTTCTATTTCAGGATCATCCATAATTTGCCCCACATTATTTTGGCCATTTCCCACATGCCCTTCAACATCATCCTCTGCATGGCTCTTACTCAGCTCACTAGCATCCGCCCCTTCACCTCCACTATAAGAACCACAAGTTCGGAGTTCAATGATGTCTTCTGCCTCCATAAACTTATAGATGAGCCTCAGCAAGAACTAAAATCAACCCTGAATTACAGATTTGATTCCACGAAAACCCCAGTCCCAACTTCTTTAATAAGTGAGAAACTTCAGTGATTAATCATGACCTGCAAACCAAAAACCCATCTCGCCATTATATGATTCATCCCAAATCTTGAAATCAAGTTGCGCGGGGTATGACTATGGATTCCGAGTCATATTTTCTTTGATTGAAATTCTTGATCTAATTAGGGTTTGTGGATTCATTCAGCTTTTCGATGTCCCAGAAATTGAAGATCTGGGAAGGAGATGCAGACTAAACTCTAGAGCAGTGGCGACAGGCGAGGCATTGGCTCGATAGAAATGGCGCTGAATGCAAAGAGGATGGAAGCGAACACAGAGAGAGGCAATGGGACCCAGTTCAGCGAGAAATGGACTTGAACCCTCCTCGCGCTCCCCGCCAACTAGGGCAATTTACCTGTAGGTGTTGCCTGCGGACCCCTTCAATTGTGTACAGCTGGCTGCGAGTGTGCTTGCCCAAGAAAACCTTTGTACCTGCTGATTCATTCTCACTCCTGCTTACCCCCTTTAATTAAACCTAGCAAATAAATCATTCAATTTCGGTACGAATCAGGTTAAGCATGGCTCGGGTCATTCTTTTGGCCAAGCAAAATTTTGGTTCAGTTCGATTCGGGTAAGGTGAACTTCGATTCGGGCTATGTGAACTTCAATTCGGGCCATGTGAACTTCAATTCGGGCCATATGAACTTCGATTTGGGGTAGGTGAACTTCGACTCAACCAATTTTTGTTCTAATATATTTGTCATGAAAAAATAAGCAACTTTGTTGAAAATTTCAGGTCGGTTACGATTCAACCCAGGTCAATTCGGACTTCCGGTCCACTTTCAGATGAACATGTTTCGGATGTCGGGCCGAGTCTTGTAACACATCGAGTGTGACTTAAAAGAATTTGAAGTAACTACTTATATCACCAAAGGTGCAGCTTTCTTTTCGGAGAACCCACTCATAAGAATTTCATAGTTAAGCATGCTTGCTATGGAGAAAATCTGATGATGGGTGACTTCCTAGGAAGTTTCCCAAGCAGTGTATGAGTGAGGAAGAAGCATGCCGGAAAGCCTTGTGGTGATTTGTGGGTCTAGTCGATCTTTGAAATCGTTCATGGTAACTGTCTGTAACCCGAGAGGAGTCGGGGCATTACAGATGGTATCAGAACCGACCCACGACCATGAGCTACACTAGTGGACGGGGTAGCCCTTGGCAGTCACCTAGCGGGGCAAAGATACTGGAATAGACCGCCGGTCAAAAGGACTTGTAAGATGGTCGGTTAGTGAGGTACAACGAGGACGTTGTGCGCTTCAAGTGGGGGTGATTGTAACACCTGACTGTGGCTTAAAAGGATTTGAATTTACTACTTATATCACCAAATATATGTCTTTCTTTTCAGGGAGTCCACTTATAAAAACTCAACAGTTAAGAATGCTTGCTGTAGAGAAATCTTATGGTGGGTGACCCCTTAGGAAGTTTCCTAGGCAGTGTGTGAGCGAGGACGAAACACGCCGGAAAGGCTTGTGGTGATTTATGGAACCAGTCGATGATCTTTGAAGTTGTTCATGGTAACTGTCCGTGACTAAATTATGTATTAAATTAAATAGTGAATCAGGATGTCGAAACAATCTGGAAACGACCCCCGTAACGAAAGCTCCCAAAAAGTCACCTCAATAGCTTACGTTCTTCCAACGAGGTGGTGATGCTGATGAATTGATAAAAAGAGCTTCACAACCCGGCAACAACTATAATAGCAATAGCTAGCTTGAACCATATTACAGAAGGCTTATGGATAGGGTAGTAGCAAGAAAACTGAACTACTATGATGGTAAGGCTGAACCAGGCAAACTTGAAAACTGGATTAGAAATATGGAAAAAGTGTTCAATGTAGTGGAAGTTCCGGCTGAGCGACAAGTTAGTATCGACAACTATTGCTTAAGTGGTAAGGTTGATGTTTGGTGGGGTACCATGACAGAAAAATGAAATGAGCCCGACTTTGATTAGGGCTCTTTTATACCCAGTGTCATTACGTCATAAAAAGGAAGATGAATTCCTTAACTTTCAACAAGGCAAGATGTCTGTGACTGATTATGCCGCCAAATTTGAGGAGTTATCAAGATTTGCTGCTGATTATGTTGCAACTGACAAAATGAAAAAGAACCCGTCTAAGAGGGGGTTAGACCCCGGAATTCGCTGGCAATTAGGTGGTCATCACTTAACCACCTATCAAGAATTATATGATCGGGCAATTGGCGTAGAAAGAGTACACAATCTAATCATCTGGTGATCGTGCAGAATTGAAAAGAAAGTGGGATTCGAAGGGACACAACTTCACTGGTGATTCCAATAAGAGGTCCAATTCAGGCCAAAATTTCACTCAACAACAACAGTTGAACAAGAAGGATTCCACAAGGATCAAGGGATATTGTAAGAAGTGCAATCGCCCAAATCATGCTACTGAGGATTGTAGAGGGGGTACCAACTTATGCTATTACTGTGCTAGTCCTGACCATAAGGCTAAGGACTATCCAAATAGGTGTCAAAAGCAAGGATCTGAAGGAGTAGTGTCAACCGGAAACAAACCATCATATTCTCAGGGCAAGGTTAACAATTTTGGAAAAGTTCACGCCACGACCAAAAAGGAAGCATCAAACTCTAGTACAGTAATCACTGGTACCCTCTTTTGAAATGAACAGCCCCTATAAGCTTTATTTGATTCTGGCGCAACCCATTCCTGTATTTCTACATCTTTAGCTTCTCAGTTAGAATTGCTCTCTCATAAAGTACATGCAAACTTGTCCATTGGCCTTCCCACCGGAGAGACTATCGCATGTCCTCATATGTACAAAAATTTCCCTTTATTCCTAGGAGGTGAAATATTCATGACAAATCTTATTCAATTTGACCTCTTTGACTTCGACCGTATCTTAGGGATGGACTGGTTATCGATCCACCAAGCCAAGATTGATTGTCGAAATCATATGGTTTCTTTAAGGAGTCGACATGGGGGCAAGGTGTCTTTTAAGGGAGAACATAGCAAGAGTGATTTTAGGGTCATTTCTATCATGAAAGCTCAAAGTTTACTTAGAAAAGGGTGTACAGGGTACATATGCAATGTTAAGGTCAAACCAGAAACTGAGCCAAATATTCAAAGCATTCCCATTGTATCTAAATTTCCTGATGTCTTTCTTAATGATCTACCTGGCCTTGCACATCAACGAGAAATTGACTTTGAAATTCACCTCATACCTGAAGTCAACCCTATATCTAAGTCACCATACCGCATGGCGCCCGCTGAGTTAAGGGAGTTGAAGGTTCAATTAGAGGAATTATTAGAGAAAGAGTTTATTAGACCCAATGCCTTACCTTGGTGAGCCCCAGTGTTGTTTGTAAAAAAGAAGGATGGTAGTATGCGTTTATGTATGGATTATCAGTAGTTAAACAAAATCACCATTAAAAAATAAGTGTCCTTTGCCTCATATAGATGGCCTATTTAACCAACTTCAAGGAGCCATAATTTTCGCTAAATTGGCCTTCGTTTTGGGTACCATTAACTTCAGGTTAACCCAGAACACATACCGAAAACTGCTTTCCACACCAGATATGGGCACTACGAATTTGTTGTGATGCCTTTTGGACTCATTAATGCCCCAACAGCCTTCATGAGTCTCATGAATTGAGTTTTGAAACTGTATCTTGATAAGTTTGTGGTGGTCTTTATTAATGATATATTACTTTATTCATGAACCAAGGAGGAGCATGAAGAGCACTTGAGAATTATTTTGCAGACCTTAAGGGAGCATAAATAATATGGAAAGTTAAAAAAGTGTGAGTTTTGGCTTGAAGAGGTTACATTTTTGGGGCACATAATCTCTAAGGATGGAATCATGGTAGACCCACAAAAAGTTGAGGTTGTAGCAAAGTAGCTGAGACCAACTAATGTTACGGAGGTTCGAAGTTTCTTGGGCTTAGCTAGGTAGTACCAAAAATTTGTGGAGAATTTTTCACGAATAGGCCTACCTCTCTCCAACCTTATGAAAAAAGCCTCAAAATGTGAGTAGACACCAAAATGCGAAGAAGCCTTCCAAACACTCAAAGGTTATCTCACCTCCGCCCCTGTTCTTGCCCTTCCTTCATGGAATGGGGCATTTTCGATCTATAGCGATGCCTCTAAACATGGTCTCGGTTGCATCCTTATGCAAAATGACAAGATCATAGCCTATGCTACCTGCCAACTCAAATCTTGTGAGAAGAATTATCCCACTCACGACCTTGAACTAAATGTAGTTGTCTTTGCCCTTAACATTTGGATGCACTATTTGCTCGGTGCCTTGTGTCGAATTTTCACAAACCACAAGAGTTTTAAATACATCTTCACCCAAAAAGAGCTTAATATGAGGCAAAGACGATGGTTAGAATTCATCAAAGATTATGATCTCAACATTTAGTATCACCTGGGTAAAGCTAATGTTGTAGCTGATGCCCTTAGCCAAAGGATGCGACATACTCTTAACGCAATCCTAGTAACTTAGTCTACCATACAGAATGACTTATGAAAACTTGAAGTTGAGATCATCTTTTGTGGAAAAAGATGGAGTCTTATGAGTATGGAGGTGCAATCGCACCTATTAGATGAGATCAAGAAGGCAAAAATATCTTATCCTTATTTCGACAGGCTAAAGAGTGATATCTCTAAAGGAAAATGCCCCCAGTTTGTAGTTCGAGAAGATGGGATACTTAGCTTTCAAGGTCGTGTATGCATGCCTGACTACAAAGAACTTAAGGAGAAGATCATGAATGAGGCTTACAACACGCCTTATTCAATTCACCTAGCTAGGTTGTAATAAGATGTATAAAGACCTTCACCAAAACTTTTGGGGGAATAATATGAAGAAAGAGGTAGCAAATTATACCTCCCGTTGCTTAACCTGTCAAAAGGTCAAGTTTGAACATTGCCGCCATGCTGGGGAATTGCAGTCACTCGATGTTCCCACATGGAAATAGGATTCTATCTCTATGGATTTTGTGATGGGGTTACTGTTAAGATCGTGAGTATTCTACCACAAGAGGAGGGGTGAATTGTGGTGTCTGATTTTCGCGTTGTAAATAACAAACACCCTTGTGACTTGTTTGCAGAGGGTGTTCTCAACTATTGCAAAAGCGAAAATCACC
Source organism: Selenicereus undatus (assembly GCA_017589665.1). Classification (NCBI taxonomy): domain Eukaryota; kingdom Viridiplantae; phylum Streptophyta; class Magnoliopsida; order Caryophyllales; family Cactaceae; genus Selenicereus; species Selenicereus undatus. The sequence goes on from JACYFF010031957.1 coordinate 47,579,885, forward strand.
AAGATAAATGCGAAAAATAAAGCATACACAATTTTTACGTGGAAAACACCTCTAGCCCAACTGAGGTATGAAAAACCACGACCTACCTCGTGTAGAATTTAACCACTTCACTAAACCGGGCTTAACTCGTTACAAATGTAACACACCTTGTTACAACTTGCAACCACGTAACCTCCTTCTCTAAGACAGGTTACACCACGTCCAAATCTCACTAGATTGGACACGTCCAAAGTCCACACGACTAGGACACACTTTCTCACTTTCGACTGATCTGGGATCAAGGTCAACAAACACCTTACTGGGGGTGCTTCTTACTAAGCAGATGTAAGGTACAATGCGAATCCTATTATGCCAATATATCGAAAGCTCAGTTTAAACACAACTTGTGTCGGTTTTCTTTTCTCAAGTGTAGTTCGAAAAATTCTTCTCACTAGAAAAACCACTTTTGAAATTTTTCCCTTTTTGCGTATGTTGTGTGTTTCTAGTTTTTCTCTTGCTTTCTTTTCTTGCTGCTTGTGGGAGTGAAAGAACTGAGATTTTATACACAAAAATCCAACGGTCAAGACCAAAAGAATCAGCTAAGTATGGAAAACGATTTTCAAGAAAAAATACTCCCCAACGGCTAGTGACAAGTTTTTCCCAAAGTATAAGGGATTTGTTATCTTAAGAGATAACCCTTATCTTCCCATAGCCGTGAAGAAGATTCAAAAGGCAACCAGAAATCTTCAACTTTTGAAATTTTATCATATCCGAAAATATAGGCAAAATGAATCTTTTAGTTTTAGCAAATCTCCCAAAACCTATTTTCGCAAATCTCCCATAATATTTTCAAGAAATATCCTTTTCAGAAAAATAGCAATCTTGGAGTTTAAAGAAAGTATTCTGGAGATCTTGGCCAACCGAAATGAATTTTCAAAGATAACCGGGTATGGCCACTTCAGTTCAGAAACACCTTAGGCACCCTGTTTGCAGGGTTGTTCGCAACTGGTGTTCTGAAGCACTTAGCGCAAACACCGATTCAAGAGGTGTTTAAAAAGCGTTTTCAATATTGGCATATTAACAAGAGTCTAAATAAATAAAACCTATATACCCAAGACTTCTTGTTTTGAACCAGTCATCTTGTCCAAGATTTGTAGAGCTGCTGTGAACATCAAGGCCACCTTGTTTGCTGGGGTTGTTCTTTGCATTGCTAGAGTTCAGGAACATGCCTTACAATCAACTGTCGAGATGACGTTCTTGACTTAATATAGAATCACCAAGTAAAACCTATTTTAAGGACTTGTTAGCAAACCAGTTAATACAATAAAGATTATAAACACCAGTTAGGCCTGTTTGGAGATCGTGTTTGGAGCAACATTATTTGGACAAATTTTTACACTTGGATTTGTTATCATCAAAACTTAAATATAATAACTCAACAAATTCCCCCTTTTTGATGATGACAAACCAAGTGACCATATTGACAAACCAAAAGATGAATGCTGATAGGGATAAGTGACCATATTGACAAACCAAAAAATGGATCCACGTAAGTCAAGGTCAGGTTGGTCAGGTTCATTCGCATACATTGTCACATTCAATCGTCATACATTGTCAATAGGTTTTCACTCTTCTTCCCCCTTTTGGCATCATGAAAAAGCAAGAACAACATAGTATAACGCATAAGGAACAACAAGCAAGAGAGACTGCACGTAGATATTTCATTAATAAGCAAAGCAGTACAATTGCAAAATAACAAAACAAAAAAAAACAAAGAACAGGCTAGACAATCAGGGAGCAGGGGGTGGTTTCGTTTGCAGAAGAGGAATGCTAGGGGCAAGGGTGGAGAGAAGAGCAAGCAAGTCTGCATGGCGTTTGGCAGAGAGGGCTTGTTCCTCAGCAAGAGCAGCCTTGACAGCTGAGAGCCCATCCTTGAGGCGAGCATTGTCCTCAAAAACAGCCTTAACCTTGATGGAAGGTTGCCCAGAAACAGGTGGTCGAGGTGGTCGACGACCCTGTTTGGAGACGGACCCTTCCCCAATCTCATAGCCACACCCTAGCAGAGTGTCAATCCCAATTTCATCAACGACTTGGGCCTCCACTCGCCGTGTGAGCACTATTCCAAAGTGTTCAAACACCCTTGTCAGCAGAAACCCATATCCGAGATCATGAGCCCGGGTGGTGTTTGCAATTCGCCCAATGTGGCGAATCATGATAGCCGGAAGATTTATGGGTTCCTTCCTATCCAAGAAGTCGACCAGGCACTGATCAAAAAGGTCTGCTGAGTTTCTCCCTTGACCCCTTGGAATCACGTTCTTAATGACGAACATGAAAAGTAGTTGGTGGAGAGGGATTAGATCACCCTTTTTAACCGAGAGGGGTGTTCTCAGGCCTTGTTTCTGACTGAGGCGTTTTGACACCTCTAGGAGCCTGGCTGGTTCCAGGGCTGTTTTATCTGCCCTCACATACACAACAAAACCTTGTGAGGGCACTCCCAATATGTTTCCAAGTGAGGGCGCATCAATCCTATTGCCTTGCCCATTCACAAAACTTGTCACCACCCCTTCGGTGACTCTACAGTTGGCGTAAAACTCAGCCAACTCAGGCACAAAACACCCTTGCTGGGTGCTTGCAAACAACTCAAGCCAGCCTTGGGCTCGAAGCTTGGTCAAGAACACCCCCAGACCCTATTCCTCAAAAAAGCTTACAGACACTACCTTCCCCCTGACGACATTGCGCTTAAGCAACTGCGCATGTTTGTCAGACATAGGAGAGGGAGTGAACTGCTTTGGGCGTTTGGGGGCAGGAACAGAGGTGGTAGCTTCTGGTAGGGGGGTTGTTCTAGGCTTTCGCTTGAGGGGTGTTTTTGCAGGAGAGGGCTTCACAGCAGGTTTAGTGGCTGATTTTGGAGGGGCTTGATCTTCAGAGGACTCGAAAAACACCGGTGTCCCCTGTTTGAAGGTGGTGTCTTCAGAGTCAGAACTCGAGAACCCTTCGGTAGAAGAGGAAATCTCCTCGATGATAGGAGTAGAGGGTTTAGAGGATCTGGGGGTTGATCTGAAAACAATTCTCACAGATTTGCGAGAAGGTTGAGAAGGAGGAGAAGAGGGAGTTAGAGAGGGGCGAGACCTTGGTGGTGGTCGTGTTCTTGGCGTTCGGGTGCGCCTAGCCACCATTTTTACCTTTTTCCTCTTCTCTCCGGTTTGAGAGACTAGAGGAACAGAGTCACCCCCTTGGAAAGGACTTTCTCCTGTTTTCTCACCAGTGTCCTCCTTCAGATCCATGAACAGATCATCGAAGAACGCATCCCCTGTTCTTTGAGTTGTTTCCGGGAATAGTGCAGAAGAACAAGGTTCAAAATCCCCAACGATGGTTTCTGGATTCTCCAAGAATTGGTCTTGGAAACTCGAAGAACCAGCACCTGCTTCAGAAGAAATGGGACAAGGGATTGTTCCCATATACACCACTAATTCCCAACCAAAGGAGTAGGGAATATCATTCAACTCAAGCCCAATACTTTTGAGGTTTAACTGAGTGAGATACCCGACGATTGTGTGGATAATTGGGCGAGGAGGAGCCAGAATCGAGGGTATAATCATGTTGTTACTCTCAGAGATTGATGAAGAATCAGTTTTGGGAGCCATTAACGCAAGGAAGAATTTCGGGTTTTGCTAGGGTTTGAAAGCAAGAACAGAGGAGAGAGAGAGAGAGAGAGCAAGACGGGGAAGACAGACGCACACAAGGGGGTTTTTAAACTCCCCACCCGTTATGAAGGGCCACCTAGGGAACACCTAGAATTTAAGCAGGCAGCATACATTAATGACAATTAAGGCATACCTGTTCGAGCCGCCTGTTCTTGAACATGCTTCTCTCATTCCAAGGTCTGTCATGAATACTCTTTCTCCATCTCCCAAGACAGCAGTATATAATCATAATAGCACACAAGACTACACATATTCGTTAAGCATAGACCACTGTTTTAATAACAAGAATTGCAAACAAGGGAATAGAACAAGTATTATAAGGTGTTTTTGTCAGCTTGATCTACCTCTGAGAACAGGTGTTCTCAGGGTGTTTTCACCAACCCCAATTCCAGTCTGTTTCTCTCAAATTGATCTCTAGCTAGTGCCTTAGTGAATATATCAACAATTTGATTTTCCGTTGAGTAAAAATTCATAGAAATTAAACCCTTTTCAACATTATCTCTCAAGAAATGATGTCGAATGTCAATATGTTTTGTCCTTTTGTGTTGACATGGGTTTTTGGCAATGTTAATAGCGCTAGTATTATCACAAAGAATAGGAATGCATCCAGTGTCAACACAAAAATCCTTAAGCTGTTGTCTTATCCACAACAGTTGAGCACAACATGAAGCTGCTGCAACATATTCAGCTTCTGCTGTGGACATGGCAACTGAATGTTGCTTCTTGGTAGCCCAAGATACCAAACAAGGTCCAAGAAAAGGAGCCATACCTGAGGTACTCTTTCTATCAACTAGGAAACCTGCATAGTCAGCGTCAGTATATCCAACAAGATTAAAATTACAACCTTTAGGATACCATAGAGCTAAATCAGGTGTATGCTTTAAATATCTTAGTATCCGTTTAACAGCCTTAAGATGAGTCTCTTTAGGACTAGACTGAAAACGGGCACATAAACCAACACTAAAAACAATATCCGGTCTACTAGCGGTTAGGTATAGGAGTGACCCAATCATGCCCCTATAGAGTTTCTCCTCAACTGAGGGACTCCCATCATCCATAACGAACTTGGTTGAAGGAGAAATAGGAGTGTCTATGGGTTTGGCCGACTCTATCCCAAAACGCTTAAGTAGCTCCTTGATATACTTTTGTTGATGGATCATGGTGCCGTTTGGAGTTTGCTTGATTTGTAAGCCTAAGAAAAAGTTGAGCCCACCCATCATGCTCATCTCAAACTCACTCCTCATCATATTTGAAAATTCATGGCATAAATCATGATGAGTTGCACCAAATATAATGTCATCTACATATATTTGGACAATCAATAAATGTTCCCCCTTAGATTTTAGAAACAAGGTATTGTCTACCTTGCCTCTTCTAAAATCATTTTCAAGTAAAAAGCTTGACAACCGTTCATACCAAGCTCTTGGAGCTTGTTTTAAACCATAAAGTGCTTTGTCAAGTTTAAAAACATGATTTGGAAAATCACCATTTTCAAAACCAGGGGGTTGTTTGACATACACCTCTTCTTTAAAGTATCCGTTTAGGAATGCACTTTTCACATCCATTTGATATAGCTTAATTTCCATATGAGCTACAAAGGCTATTAAGATTCGAATAGCCTCAATTCTAGCAACTGGTGCAAAGGTTTCTTCATAATCAATCCCTTGTTCTTGATTGTACCCTTGAACCACCAACCTTACCTTGTTCCTAGTGACTGTTCCTGACTCATCTAGCATATTTCGGAACACCCACTTGGTTCCAATAATTGTTCTCTCTGCAGGTTTATGTACAAGGTGCCACACTTTGTTTCTTTCAAATTGATGAAGCTCTTCTTGCATAGCCGTGATCCAATCTAAATCTGCAAGAGCTTCATTCACACTTTTTGGCTCAATGTTAGAAAGAAAAGCATAGAAAGCACAAAAATTCTTAAGTTTAGATCTAGTTTGCACTCCAGTATTAATATCTGACAAGATTTGATCAAGAGGGTGCGAACTATGGTGCTTCCATGGTCTTGGATTAATTGGATCCATAGACACATGTTCTGTTCTAACTGAAGTGTGTGTAGGATCAGACTCAAGAACACCTCCTGATCCTATTTCTGCACCTGTTTGCAAGCTGGTTCCTGAAGTATATGGTTCCGAACATGGTTCAATGGTGTTTCCCCCGGTTTGGTTCTCACCTTGTCTGCCATTTTAAGGAATAGCTTCTGTACCTATTTTCTTCAGGGTGTTCTCACCTTGTTTTTCTTGGTTCAACAATTCCTTTTGGACAAGACCTAATTCAAACTCTTCATCCTGTGCATTATTCTCATTCAAAGAGTTAGATTCATCAAAAAGCACATGCACACTTTCCTCAACGCACAAGGTTCTTTTGTTAAAGACTTTGTATGCCTTGCTATGAGAAGAATAACCGAGAAATATTGCCTTATCACTCCTGGGATCAAACTTTCCTAAAGCATCATTCCCATTATTATGCACAAAACATTTACAACCGAATGTTCTTAAATGCATAATGTTGGGTTTTCTGCCTTTGAAGAGTTCGTAGGGAGTTTTGTTCAAAATAGGTCTAATCATACATCTATTCATAATATAACAAGATGTGTTCAAAGCTTCTGCCTAAAAGTTCATAGGAAGACCACTAGCAATAAGCATTGTCCTAGTCATGTCTTCTAGGGTGCGATTTTTCCATTCAACCACCCCATTCTGCTGGGGTGTTCTCGGGGCTGAGAAGTTATGATCAACACCATGTTCATTACAATAGTTTGTAAAACTTGCATTTTCAAATTCAGTACCATGATCAGACCTCAAGCTAACCAATGAGTGTCCTATTCTCTTTTCAACCTTTTTGAGAAGGGCAATAAAATTCTCAAAAGTTTCATCCTTGGAGGCCAAGAACAGGGTCCAAGTAAATCGAGAGTAATCATCCACTATGACAAACACATACCTTTTCCCTCCTCTACTAGCTATCCTCATGGGACCACATAGATCAATATGCAATAACTCAAGAGGTCGGGTAGTGCTTACACACTTTTTAGATTTTAAAGAAGATCCGACTTGTTTTCCTTTTGCACAAGCTTCACATACCTTGTCATCATTATACTTGATGGAAGGTAGTCCAACAACCAAATCTTTGGAAACAAGTTTGTTTAACAAGGACAGGCTTGCATGACCTAGTCTCTTGTGCCACAGTATTATATCATCATTTAATGCATTTAAACAAGTCATATTATTTTGGGGAAGAGTGGAAATACAAACTTTATAAATATTTTGACATCGCTTCCCCATCAACACAACATCTCCTGTGTCGTCATTCACAACCAAGCAACGTGTTTTTGAAAACAGTACTAGGTTGTTCTTGTCACACAGTTGGGACACACTTAGCAAATTGTGTTTTAACCCATCAACTAAGTGCACATTATCAATTGAGTGGGAGAGAGTTTTACCAATATTACCTATACCGACAATTGTCCCAGACTTGCCGTTTCCAAATGCTACACTCCCACCATTCAAAGCTGTAAGTGAGAGAAAATTTGATCTTTCACCCGTCATGTGCCGTGAACACCCACTATCAACAAACCACAACTGCCTATTTTCAAGGGTGTTAGTGGGGTTGTTTGTAAGGTTGTTCTCTCTCACTTCAGCCTGCAAAACAAATCACGGGTTGGTTTTGGGAACCCAAATCCACTTGGGTCCCATTCTTTTAGACATGTAAAGCTCATCTTTTCTAATCCAGATTTGTTTCACATACCTTTCATTCTTTTCATTGGCATGTTTTCTTAAAGGACAAGTGTATCTATAATGACCCGTTTTACCACAATGAAAGCAGACGATACTTTCAGGTAATCCCACATACTTCCTATGTATTGGGTAAACGGTCCGTTTATGCTTGTAACCAAGTCCCGTTTTGTTTCTACTGTGATAAGTGTTTAGCCAATCGAGGGCTTGTGAGGATTTGTTCCAGCGTTTGTTTGTGGCAAGATCAGTTTCCAATTTTTCTATGGTGGCATTCAAGCTCTGCTTTTCATTTAGCAGGGATTCAACTGTTTCTTCCACTTTAGAGAGTTTTTTCTCAACTTGAGTATAATCGCCTTCTTTTAGAAAGAGATCTTCTCTAAGCATGTTAATATTCTCATGTAAACCGAGTTTTTCATTTTTAAGAATTTCATTTTCAAGCTCTAGGTCACGAACTTCTCTTTTTAGATGAGCACAGGTGTCTATCAAATTATATAGAAGTTCTTCTAAAGTAGCTTTGTTAAGACCATGTACCTTGTTCTTGAGATCTGAGAAGCTGATTGTTGATTCATCATCTGAATCTGAATCACTTTGTGCCATCAGTGCTACGACCCCTTCTTCAGCTTCAGATTCTCCTTCATCTTCAGAGGAATCTCCCCAAGAAGCCAGCATAGCTTTCGAGAATCGCTTGCCCAGATTGTTTACAGGGTGTTTTCGACCCTGTTTTCGAGGATGTTCGGGCATCTGATCTTCTCGAAGCAGAGGACAATTTTTGACTAAGTGATCTGGTTCGCCGCACTTAAAACACCCTGTGAGCTGTTCTTTGGGGGTGTTTCTGGACTTACTGAAGTCTTTTCTTTTGTTGTTTTCCTTGACTTTTTTGAAGAATTTCTTGAATTTTCTGGTCATTAGGGCCATATCTTCATTTTCAAGGTCAGAGTCAGTGTCCTCATGTGCTTTCAAGGCAAGCCCACGATCCTTCTTTTGCTCATCTCTTTGTTGTGAGTTCTTTTGGAGTTCATAGGTTTGGAGATTACCAATCAACTCGTCGAGGGTGATCTTGTTCATGTCTTTAGCCTCTTGGATGACTGTTACTTTGGCTTCCCACGTACGAGGTAGAATTCTGAGGATTTTCCTCACCAACTCTTCAGTGGTGAAGGATCTTCCCAGGGATTTTAAATCGTTCGTGATGTGGGTAAACCGTGTATACATATCCATCACAGTCTCACGATCACCCATATCAAACAACTTATATTATCGCATAAGTAGCTCAATTCTAGATTGTTTAACTTGACTCGTACCTTCATGAGCAACTTGCAGGGCGTTCCAGATAGCTTGGGCTGATTCACACTCAGAGATGCGAGTGTATTCATCGGGTCCTAGGCCAAAATATAGTAGCTTCTTGGCCTTGGCATTTTTCTCCATCTTTTTATAGTCCTCGGCATCAAACTCTATGGATTCCTTGGGAACCTTCTTACCATCTTCAAGCACCTTGGTGGGAACAAGGGGTCCGTTCTTGATGAGCATCCATAACTCATGATCTTCTGCCTGAATATAGTTTTTCATCCTATTCTTCTACCAACTATAATGTTGGCCGTTGAAATAGGGTGGACGAGTAATGGATTGCCCTTCAAGAATTCCTTGTGGTGTACTCATCTTCAGAATCTCTCAAGGTGTTAGCCTTTTGTGAGAGAACCTGCTCTGATACCACTTGTTAAAATCGTGAGTATTCTACCACAAGAGGGGGTGAATTGTGGTGTCTGATTTTCACGTTGTAAATAACAAACACCCTTGTGACCTGTTTGCAGAGGGTGTTCTCAACTATTGCAAATGCGAAAATCACCAAGATAAATGCGAAAAATAAAGCACACACAATTTTTACGTGAAAAACACCTCTAGCCCAACTGAGGTGTGAAAAACCACGACCTACCTCGTGTAGGATTTAACCACTTCACTAAACCGGGCTTAACTCGTTACAAATGTAACACACCTTGTTACAACTTACAACCACGTAACCTCCTTCTCTAAGACAGGTTACACCACGTCCAAATCTCACCAGATTGGACACATCCAAAGTTCACACGACTAGGACACACTTTCTCACTTTCGACTGATCTGGGATCAAGGTCAACAAACACCTTAGTGGGGGTGCTTCTTACTAAGCAGATGTAAGGTACAATGCGAATCCTATTATGCCAATATATTGAAAGCTCAGTTTAAACACAACTTGTGTCGGTTTTCTTTTCTCAAGTGTAGTTCGAAAAATTCTTCTCACTAGAAAAACCACTTTTGAAATTTTTCCCTTTTTGCGTATGTTGTGTGTTTCTAGTTTTTCTCTTGCTTTCTTTTCTTGCTGCTTGTGGGAGTGAAAGAACTGAGATTTTATACACAAAAATCCAACGGTCAAGACCAAAAGAATCAGCTAAGTATGGAAAACGATTTTCAAGAAAAAATACTCCCCAACGGCTAGTGACAAGTTTTTCCCAAAGTATAAGGGATTTGTTATCTTAAGAGATAACCTTTATCTTCCCATAGCCGTGAAGAAGATTCAAAAGGCAACCAAAAATCTTCAGCTTTTGAAATTTTATCATATCCGAAAATATGGGCAAAAGGAATCTTTTAGTTTGGACAAATCTCCCAAAACCTATTTTCGCAAATCTCCCATAATATTTTCAAGAAATATCCTTTCAAGAAAAATATCAATCTTGGAGTTTAAAGAAAGTATTCTGGAGATCTTGGCCAACCGAAATGAATTTTCAAAGATAACCGGGTATGGCCACTTCAGTTCAGAAACACCCTAGACACCCTGTTTGCGGGGTTGTTCGCAACTGGTGTTCTGAAGCACTTAGCGCAAATACCGATTCAAGAGGTGTTTAAAAAGCGTTTTCAATATTGGCATATTAACAAGAGTCTAAATAAATAAAACCTATATACCCAAGACTTCTTGTTTTAAACCAGTCATCTTATCCAAGATTTGTAGAGCTGCTGTGAACATCAAGGCCACCTTGTTTGCTGGGGTTGTTCTTTGCATTGCTAGAGTTCAGGAACATGCCTTACAATCAACTATCGAGATAACGTTCTTGACTTAATATAGAATCACCAAATAAAACCTGTTTTAAGGACTTGTTAGCAAACCTGTTAATATAATAAAGATTATAAACACCAGTTAGGCCTGTTTGGAGATCGTGTTTGGAGCAATATTACTTGGACAAATTTTTACACTTGAATTTGTTATCATCAAAACTTAAATATAATAACTCAGCAGTTACCGACCACTATAGGGAAAATGGGCACCATATGGGTCATCCTTGACCAACTTACTAAGTCAGCCCATTTTATTGCTATTAGGGGGAATTGGGGAGCTGAGAGACTAGCGCACTTGTACATTAAAGAGGTGGTCCAATTTTATGGTGTATCCAGTAGCATCGTCTCCGACATAGATTATGAGTTCTTATCTCGATTTTGGTAAGAACTACAAAAGGCATTTTGGACCAAGCTTAAACTCAGCTCTTCATATCACCCTGAGATGGATGGTCAGATTGAAGAGTTAACCAAATTTTGGAAGACATGCTCCGAGCATGTGTTCTAAACTTTCAGGGATCATGGGTTGAGTGGCTACCTTTGGTGGAATTCTCATACAACAACAGCTACCAAGCTACCATAGGGATGGCACTCTTTGAGGTCTTATATGGTAGGAGGTGTCAAACACCTTTATGTTGAAGCGATATTGACGAAGCTTTGGTAATCGGACCTGAAATAATACAAGAAACCACTGACAAAATGTGATTGATTCAAACTCGGATTAGAACAACTCAAAGTAGGCAGAAAAGTTATGATGATTAGAAGAGGAGACTGTTAGAATTTAAAGTAGGAGACAAAGTCTTTGTAAAGGTGTCACCCACCAAGGGCGTTAAGAGATTTAATGTGCATGGAAAATGGAGTCTGAGATTCATAGGACCTTATGACATTATAGAAAAGATCAACAAGGTTGCCTATGGCATAGCGCTTGCTCCAGAACTTTCTAATGTCCATAACGTCTTTCATGTCTCTCAGCTGCGAAAATACGTCCCTGATCCTAGTTATGTCATTTCTCTAACACCCATTGAGCTCAACCAGGACTTAACATATGTCGAGCAACCAATAAAAATTCTCAATCGTCGAGAAAAGAAGCTTCGTAACAAGGCCATCCCACTTGTTAAAATTCTTTGGGATAACCAAAATACTTTCGAGGCCACATGGGAAATAGATGAGGATATGAGACTGAAGTACCCCCACCTCTTTTAAAAAGGTAATTGTCGCTATGAAGTTTTGGGGGCAAAACTTTTTTTTACGGGAGGAAGGATGTAAAAACTCACAAAAAAAGGAATAAATAGTAATAATAATAAAATCATGATCATCATGTGGGCTTTTGTGTTGATGGAGAAAATGGGCTTGTAAAGCCCAAACACAAAAAGGAGCTGGCCAAACCCCCCCTTCAAGGATAAAAAAAAGTTTAGTGTAAATGTGTAGATAATTGCAATGCACTCATTTAATTGTTTTGTTACAATGCACCACCTGGAACTATTAGCATTGAACACCTTCCATTTCTAAACCTTTGTGCCATAGAAGGGGGAGACTAATCTAGAAACTAAGACCCACTATAAATACCCCCCTCTTCTTCACTTCAAACCATCTCTCAAGTGGCTTTCCTCTCTCTCTCATAAAAAAAAATTAATCTCTCTATCTAAATTAGTCTTGTCACTATTGCTAGTGCGATTGTGGTTATTTGCTTGAATAAGGGTTAATAAACGACTCCTTCATACCTAGTGGAGAACCCTTGACGTTGATACTTGTAAGTATAAACTAGATTACCCTTTCTGCATGAATTATGATTTTAGCATCTCATGAGCATGCATGTTTGGGAATGGCCAAGGATAGTGGCTATATGTTGCATAATAATTTTTGACGTCCAAGTGATCTTAGTAAGTAGTAGTTAAGCTTTCCTGATAGCTAAGGATGATAATGGCTACTCTTTTCTAATAAGGAACAATATGCTTAAATGATTAAGTTTCTTTATGATAATAAGAGGTTTTGGGCTCTTCAGGGCATGGGATTGGTACTAATGCTAAGAAGTTGTCAAATTGCATATATATGGTACTTAGCTAATTATATATTGCTAATACCAGGACCCCGAGACGGTTCAGATTATCATTCCTTTTAAAACTTATTATCATCTTCAAGGTACAGTATGATGGTTATACCCTTATGGTTATATCATTTTACTGAATCCTTGTGGCTAATGAAGTGTAACATGAAGTAATTGTTTTAATTGTTTTGTCACATTAACGGTGGACCCTCTTACTAATCTATTGTACGTTGATCAATGAAGTTTGGGCTTCCCGATCAGGCCAAGTATGCGCATATATATTCAATGATCGTAGTGGAGATTCAGTCTCTTATCATTAAATGTTATATTAAGAGAACGTTAGTCCAATATGTTGGGTGTCATCCTAAGATAACAAAAGAAGCAAATGTTTTACTTGGTTTGCTAAATAAAATAAATTTAACTGAGCTCTAATTTATTCTTTTACTATATAACGTCACATTGTACTAAGCCCATTTGGCTTACTGTTTTATGTTTTTTCATTTTCAAGTCCTTCTGAAAGGGAACAAGGCCCAGAGAGATATCACATGTAGAGGACAATAGGCCCACCTATTTGTAGCATAATATCTCAAAATAAGTCCTAGCAAGTGACACTTTGAATTAAAGTATTTAGAGAATAATATTTTTTTTAGTTGTAATGTTTAGAGTGCTTTGTGCCTTCTTTGGAGACACGGCATGACATCTAGTTTCAAAACAGGCTTCCGCTAAATATTATAAATAATACATGCTTTGGAATTTCTAAATTATCGAGGCATTACGTTTGGTACCAAAGCCGATCCGCAACCGTGAACTGCGCCAGTGGACAGGATAGCCCTAGGCAGTCACCTAGTGGGGCAAAGATATTGGGATGAACCGCCAGTCAAGAGGACTTGTAAGACGGTCGGTTAGTAGGCACAACGAGGATGTTGTGCGCTTCAAGTGGGGGTGATTGTAACACCCCGAGTATGGCTTGAAATAACTACTTATATCACCAAAGGTTCACCTTGCTTTTCAGGGAGCCCACTCATAGGAACTCCACAGTTAAGCGTGCTTGATGTGGAGAAGTATTAAGATGGGTGACCTCCTGGGAAGTTTCCTAGGCATCGTGTGAGCGAGGACAAAGCACGTTGGAAAGGCTTGTGGTGATTTGTGGGGTCAATCGATGATATTTGAAGTCATTCATGATAACTATCTGTGACCTGGGAGGGGTCGGGGCGTTACAGGTATGGATTCAGGTTGTTTGATTTGGGTTTGGGGTTTCGGTTAATTTTGCTAGGTCTACCTCCAATGCCACGCCCACCCCATCCTCTTGTCTCTCGTCCTTGGTTCTTTATCCCTTCGAATCTCTCCTTTCCCGTTAGTGGCCTACTTCTTCATTCTCATATTCCCTTTCTCCATTTTCTCTCTCTTAGAAGATTACATGCAAGCAAAGATTTAGAGCCTTCACAATGGATTTAGGGATTAATGGCCCCTTTGAATCTCTCTTTTCCTATTAATGGTTTGCTTCTTCATTCTCATCCTCCCTTTGTCCATTTTGTCTCTGTTTGAAGTCGTTCATGGTAACTGTCCATGACTCGGGAGGGGTCGGGGCACTACAGGTGTGGATTTAGGTCATTTGATTTGGGTTTTAGGTTTTGGGTTAATTTTGCCAGGTCTACCTCCAATGCCACGCCCACCCCATCCTCCTGTCTTTCGTCCTTGGTTCTCTACCCCTTTAAATATCTTTTGTCCCATTAATGGCCTGCTTCTTCATTCGCATCATCCCTTTCTCTATTTTCTCTCTCTTAAAAATGCACCAAAGGTACTTTGTAGAGAAATGAAATACTCAAAAAGGCCCTGGGGTGTGAGGGGCCCCATGGAGGGGGTTACAGATAAAATCAATGAAAGCAAAGATTTAAAGCCTTCAAATTGAATTTAGGGTTTAAATTTAGTTTTTTTGAAATTCTTTTCCCCTGTTTTCAACTTTCGGATCTGATTTCATAACTTTTAAATTTCATGTAATTGCTTTTCATTTTAGTATTTTGGAGCTAAGTTTGAGATTATGGCTAGAAATGGCTCAATCTAAGTTCGAATTTTGTATTCAATTTTAGATGTTTTTCCTGCCCCTCTTTTCACCTCTGCGATTCTTCTTTCTCATATGTGTGTTGTTCTTCTTACTCCCTTGCTTCGTCCCTCTTGTTTATTTGAAATTGGGTTCAGATCGGATAAAACAGAGCTTCGTTAGGCCTTCAATGGAGAAACTAGTTGGATGTGAGTTAAGCAAGCTTTGCCAAGACACACAGGGCTTCCTTTCTGTATTTGCTCCCAAACCCTAATCATTTCACCACCATCGCTGCCTGTTCCATTATTGCAATTATTCTTGAATTTTTTGTTGAATTTTTTTTTTGACAGAATATTTTTCAGCCCAACAACAATTAAATTCAATAATTCATAGTTTTGAAGGGTTTTAACTCTTGAGTTTATCTTCCATTTAATATTTCACGTTATTTTACTGACCCAATTTTATATCTCTTGTAAATTTCATGCTCACCAATTAAATTCACTTATTTGAAGGATCTGAAATTTAGCTGCCCACTTGGGCATTTCTCGTTAAAACTAGATATCAGATGTTTTTCTTGTGTTCATTAATTGAAGTAGAATCTAAGTTGTCCAATTTCATAAATAGGTGTTGGTGGATTTCTTTAATTTCATAATGAAAACATCTATTTTCATTGAAGTAGGAATGTGAATCTTATGTACTTAAGATTATCTAACACAGTGATGTAAATATTGGGCTTCAAATTTTCCCTTCGAATTGATCTAATTTGATCTGAATATTCATAGGGTTAGGATGCTTGTAATTCAATTGTATCTAGATTTTGATTACCCTTTTTTTTCTCCATTCCTAGGTATATTTTGGTAAGATTGTGATTAGTTTTTTTTCTCCTTTGTTAAGTTATCTATAACATAATAATAGGCATATCATGATATTAGTTGTATGTTGATACTAAACCAATACTTCAACTCCTTGAGGATGGTAGGCTATTTTGTAATCTTGTTAGCAGTTCGTACGCTAAAAATAGCTTCAACTCATGATATTTTTAGCAAGTTGATTATAGAATAAAATTGAATTGTGTATGTTAGAGCTTCGTTCATTCACTCTATCTCTCATAAATCATTTACGCAAGATATTTAATATGATTTTTAAATGATTAAATATCAAAATTATGATGAAATTAGTCTAATATTGAATCCTCAACCCTTAAATGATTTGTTATTGCATACCTTAAAATCTATCTAAGTTAACCCAGGTGATTATACTTACACTTTCAGATTACAATATATATTTTTTCATATGGTGAGAATACACACACACACACACATACATACATATATATATATATATATATATATATGTATGTATATATATATATATATATATATATATATATATATATATATATA
>JACYFF010031957.1:47605221-47621426 GCA_017589665.1 Selenicereus undatus
GCAAATACCTATTTGTGGTTGTAGACTACTTTACTAAATGGATCGAAGCTGAGGCCGTCGCCTCCATTACCACCGCAGAAGTGCGCAAATTTATCTGGCGAAACATTGTCACCAGATTCGGCGTCCCCCGCACCATGATCTTCGACAATGGCCGGCAATTCGATACCAGCAAACTCACCGATTACCTAAGTAGCTTGGGATGTCAGGCTCGCTTCACGGATATGGCGCATCCCCAGACTAATGGACAGGCCGAGGCAGCCAACAAATCCATCCTCCATGGTATTCAGAAAAAACTTGATGACGCCAAGGGTAACTGGGCAGAGCTGCACGGCGTCCTGTGGAACCTCCGCACCACTGAGAAGACTGCCACCGGAGAGACACCGTTTATGCTCACCTATGGCTCTGAAGTCGTTCTTCCTGTGGAGGTGGCCCTTCTTACTCATCGTCTAACTACATTTCAGGAAGCAGCAAACAACCCGGCTCTACGAGAGGCCCTGGATCTCCTCCCCTCAATCCGCGGTGATTCCATGCTCCGAGAGGCCCTCTATAAACTCCGAATCGCACGAATGCACAATCGAACAGTCCGGATGTCGTCCATCCGAGTCGCTGATTTGGTGCTCAAACGCACGGAGAGCGTTGCCCGCGCAACGGAACACTGCAAATTAACAGCCAATTGGGAAGGGCCTTACAAGGTGGCCTCGCAAATTCGTCCCGACACATTTCGGCTAGAAACTCTTAACAGCACCCCTGTTCCCCGGGCATGGCACAGCAGCAATCTAAGGAAATATCACGTTTAAGTTGTAATGTACTCCTTAGTGCTTGGGAATGACTACTCTTGCCATTTTCTTTGTATTCGGTACCAGAAGCACGGCCTCGCGGCCGGTCGCTACGCTCTTAGCCCCTCCAAGGGCTAAGGGCCCACGAGCACGGCCTTATGGGCGGTCACTACGCTCTTAGCCCTTCCAGGGGCTAAGGGCCCTCGAGCACGGCCTCACGGCCGGTCGCTACGCTCTTAGCCCCTCCAGGGGTCAAGGGCTCTTGAGCACGGTCCTACTGCCGTTCGCTGCACTACGGGTCCCTTTGAAGGCCAGAGGCCTTTCGCGCGTCTTGCCCTTCTGTTTTGAGGCCACCCTCGTATGAATAAGAGAGGAAATTGGACACACAAACCGAAGGCCAAGATAAGCATCCCCTTTTCATTAAAACAAACATTGTTTACATGCCGGAATAAAAGGCAAAGTTAGAAAATTACAAGGGACAAGATAGAAAAAGTAGCACCGGCTATGCATCAGGCTCATTGTCATCAGCTGGCTCCTCTTTCGAAAGACCGGCTACCTCAAGAGGGTGTGTGGTCTCATCAGCAGTGGCCTCACCCTCAGATGGAGCGACGAACTCCACTTCGTCTGGGTCGCGGCCCTCAGCAACGGCCCGCTCACGCTCGTCAACATACTTCAGATATGCCTCGAAGTACCGGTCGTCATCAAATTCCCCTGCAAGAGTTAGCAGGACCTTGCGGAGATATGCCAAGGTATCGGAATGGCCCTGCTGGTAACCTCGCTCTCGGGCCTTTGCCGTGTCGGCTACAGCCTGTTCCAACTTCTGTTGCACCTCCTTTTTGGTGGCCTCGCAGGCCGCGAGGTCCGATTGAAGTCGTTCGCACCGACGCTGATACCTGTTTACCACCCCTTCTAGGCGTCAGCACTCGGCCACGGCCTTGACACCTCGGGCAAAAGCCTCTGCCATGCCAATCTCTTCCGCGGATACGGGCGGTGGATCCGAGACACCGGTGGCTGATAAATCCCACGATTTAACTATGTCTCGAACAAGGGCCAGGCGAATAGTGGGGTCGGCCTTGATGAAGCTCCCTGAGGGACGGGAGGAATGGGCGACACCAGTCGGAGTCACGGGGGAAGTGCTAGTGCCTCGAGGGGGTGTACAGCGTCTCTGCTCGGCAGCTGCCCGCTCTCCAGAAGACTGGCTCGCAGTCTGAGCATTCACTTCGTGCGCAGTTTCCCTGGTCAGCTCGTCGGTTCTCGGCTTCTTGCGGGGCGGAGGCAGACTCACGGTAGGTCTCTTACCGCGAGGTCCAAGGGCAGGCGCCTGCAGAAGGTTAAGTTAATCTCTTGCGAACCTGAGGACAACTAACTAAAGGGGTTATATCGTACCTTTCTAGCCTGTTGGACGACGGCAAGTTGCCTCTCCTCCTCCTTCCTGCGGTCGGCGGCACCAGCCACTTGTTCGGGCGTCGCATCCCCGGTCTCAAAGACCGTCAGTCTCACCCTCGCTTGATCTGCACAAAGATGAACAGGTCAGGTCAGCACAAAACGCGAAACTAAAACACGCCTGGAAAACTGAGTACCCTTTGTAAAATTTTTAAGGATCAGAAGACCGGCCGCGGCGAGAAAGAAGTCATTAGCAAAAAATTTCAGTTTTGGCAGCCAGTTCAATGGCTCCCGGTTACTAGACTTGGTCCTTCTCTTCTCGGGACCTCTCACGGCCTCAAAGGCCTGACTCATGAATCTGGGGATGGGCCGAGGGTGATCGTCTTCACGGATATAGAACATAAAGTACGGGGCGGTTCGCAGTTCCTCGGCCGTGGGCTCCCCAAAAGGATTCCGGACCGATTTTCCCTCGTTCCAATCAGGGACGTCGCCCTAACCCGACGCCCGGCGCAGAAACAAGTCGTATTTCCAGTATCTAACTTTGGATTTCTTTTCGATTGCGGTCATATAGCCAGGGCGGTTATTGAAACAGTACCATCCCAGGTCCCTGGTCTCTTTAGGGGCCCTTTGGACCGTATGCACCAGACTGAACGCGCGCGCCGAGCAGGTCAGACCCCGCAGTTCACATGTGGCCACAAATGAGCAGATGTTGTGCCAAGACGTCGGCACAATTTGAGCGGGCGCCAATTCATACTTATTGAGAATATCCTTGACTACTGGATGTAAAGGGAACCGAAGGCCATAATCTAGGGCCGCTCGGTACACGACAATACAGTTGGCGGGCGGCTCATTCACTGTGTCGTCCGGTTCGGGCATTACAAAGCCGTATTCGGCCGGCAGGAGGTACTGCTTGTCGAGTGCCGATCTCTTAAGCTCGGAAATTACCCGCGGGTCGGGGAAGTGACTTCCCGGTCCGTCCTGAAGGTCCGAACGGGTTGGAGCCCCGGGAAATTCCAGCCCCTCGGCTACAATCTCCGTTATGGGGGCCGCACAATGATGACGCGAGCGCCCCGAATTGCCTGGACCTGAAGACTCGGATGAAGAGCTTGTCGACGCCTCCTCGGATGAAGAGGTGCGCCCTGAGCCCCCACTGGATGAGCCAGGTCGAGAGGACGTACTAGAACTGGAGGAGGCAACTCGAACCTCCGTATTAGACTGAGGAAGAGCTGAACAAATATTACCTATCGAGCCCTCGGCCAAAAGCTCGTCTGGAGTCCGGATGCGGGGGGTTGACTTCATCTTCGCCATGTCGCGGACCTGGAAGTCGGGCACAAAATTAGCAATAGTAACCTCCCATGGATACGTCACAGTCACCTCGGGACTTAAAATACTAGGGGTTGAAGAGTGCTCGCAGCTGGACCACGAGGGAGTACCAGGTTCAAAAATGGGTACGGCGTAAGGGACCTTTTTTGGCTCCCTTGGTTTATTCTTTCGGGGGAGTCCATCCACCACACGGCCATCAATTAAGGCCGGGAGGTTGGGGAGTTGCGGATGTTGGCCCTCCATGAGAGGACCCACCTGCTCCTCGGAGACGCCCCTACTAGATGTGCAAGATGACATAACATACAAAGAATGCGGCGAAAGGGACAGCATGTACCTGTGGATGTCGAAGAAATAAAGATTTGGTTGGAAGTAGCCAAGCAATCTGGGGAGTGGGAAGAAGGAGGATGTCAGAGCCTCTCTCTCTAGAACTTTTTTTCTCTCTCTAAATTGGTTGTAGAAGTATGGCGCAAATGACTAAGGTGGTAAAGACCTCATCCTTATATAGAGCCAAGAGACGATTCGCATACCCCAACGCTCCTCGATAACCACGCTTCCTCAAAAGGCATGCCACGTGGTCCCTGCGGACTAGCCACGTCACCAGTAGGGGGAAATTAAGCTACGGCCAGGCCCAAGACATAGGCCCAGGGTGTCACGGCCATGGTCCCTAAAGGGTGTCTAGGGCATGAAGCACGGCCAAGTGTCGTTTGCTACTCCCTTGGCTTCCCTTGGATCCAAAGGTCTATGAGCACGACCGAATGCCGTTCGCTGCCCCCTTGGCTGCCCTGGGGCAGGAGGACCAGGAGCGCGGCCAAATGTCGTGCACCACGCCCCTGGCTCCCTTTGGGTCTGAAGGCCCTTAAGCACGGCCTTATGGCCGTTCGCTACGCTCTCAACCCCTCTAAGGGCTAGGGCCCTCAAGCACGGCCTCACGGCCGGTCGCTACGCTCTTAGCTCCTCCAGGGGCTAAGGGCCTTCGAGCACGGCCGCACGGCCGGTTGCTACGCTCTTGGCTCCTCCAGGGGCTAAGGGCCCTCAAGCACGGCCTCACGGCCAGTCGCTACGCTCTTAGCCCCTCCTTGGGTCTAAAGGTCCATGAGCACGGCCGAATGCCGTTCGCTGCTCCCTTGGCTGCCCTTGGGGCTGGAGGACCAGGAGCGCGGCCAAATGACGTGTGCCATGCCCTTGGCTCCCGTTGGGTCTAAAGGTCTATGAGCACGGCCAAATGTCGTGCGCCACGCCCCTGGCTCCCTTTGGGTCTGAAGGCCCTTAAGCACGGCCTTATGGAAGTTCGCTACGCTCTCAGCCCCTCTAAGGGCTAGGGCCCTCAAGCACGGCCTCACGGCCGGTCGCTACGCTCTTAGCTCCTCCAGGGGCTAAGGGCCTTCGAGCACGGCCGCACGGCCGATCGCTACGCTCTTGGCTCCTCCAGGGGCTAAGGGCCCTCAAGCACGGCCTCACAGGTCGCTACGCTCTTAGCCCCTCCTTGGGTCTAAAGGTCCATGAGCATAGCCGAATGCCGTTCGCTGCTCCCTTGGCTGCCCTAGGGGCTGGAGGACCAGGAGCGCAGCCAAATGACGTGCGCCACGCCCTTGGCTCCCGTTGGGTCTAAAGGTCTATGAGCACGGCCAAATGTCATGCGCCACGCCCCTGGCTCCCTTTGGGTCTGAAGGCCCTTAAGCACGGCCTTATGGCCGTTCGCTACGCTCTCAGCCCCTCGAAGGGCTAGGGCCCTCAAGCACGGCCTCACAGCCGGTCGCTACGCTCTTAACTCCTCCAGGGGCTAAGGGCTCTCGAGCACGGCCTTATGGCCGGTCGCTACGCTCTTAGCTCCTCCAGGGGCTAAGGGCCCTCAAGAACGGCCGGTCGCTACGCTATTAGCCCCTCCTTGGGTCTAAAGGTCCATGATCACGGTCAAGTGCCGTTCGCCACTCCCTTGGCTCCCCTTGGTGTTAAAGAACCTTGAGCACGGCCAAGTGCCGGTCGTGGCACCCTTGGCTTCCCTTGGGGCTGGAGGCCCAGGAGCGCGGCCAAATGTCGTCCGCCACGCCCTTGGCTCCCTTTGCGTATAAAGGCTATGAGCGCGGCCAAATGCCGTGCGCCACGCCCTTGGCTCCCTTTGGGACTAAAGGCCATGAGCGCGGCCAAATGTCGTGCGTCACGCCCTTGACTCCCTTTGGGTCTGAAGGCCCTTAAGCACGGCCTTATGGCCGTTCGCTACGCTTTTAGCTCCTCCAAGGGCTACGGGCCTTCGAGCACGACCATATGGCCGGTCGCTACGCTCTTAGCCCCTCCAGGGGCTAAGGGCCCTTAAACACGGCCTTATGGCCGTTCGCTACGCTCTCAGCCCCTCTAGGGGCCCTAGCCCTCGAGTACGGCCTCACGGCCGGCCGCTACGCCCTTAGCTCCTCCAGTTGCCGAGGGCTGTCAAGCGCGGCCTGAGGGCCCGACAGATGGAATATCAAATACAGATGTGAAAGAAAACAAGGTTTCATTGCATAAAGGCCCCTAGCAAATGCCCTGACGGGTGCACATCGATACAAAAGGTCGTTAGGCTTCATCACTAGAAGGGGAAGGGGGGCCTCCTAAATCAGAAACTCCTCCCTAAACGACATCAACGTCCGAGATATTTATCTCGTCAGCCGGATTATTCTGTTGAGCAGCTCTCAAAAAATCGTCCATACAGTATATCCACTTCTCGAACGATGACCACTTCAGATCCATGAGCACAGACTTCATCTCGTCCCCGGTGAATTCATGGGCCGCGCCGAACTCGACAGCATCGTTCAGCAGCATTGCGTAGAAGGTCGCTTGAACCAGTTCAGGGAGTCCAAGCACCGCCGCAACCAGCTCAGCTTTCAGGTAAGGAAAAGTCCCGGCATAGTCTCGAAAAGTCCTCGAGAAGAGGGCGAGGGAGGCGCGCTGCATTCCTTCGGTGCCATCCGAGCGTCTCCCTCAGATAAAGTGCCATTTCTCTGGTGTTGCGAATGAGAGGGAAAGCCATGACTCAAGTCGACGGTTGGTCTGCTCCTCAGCAATTGCAATCGCTTCTATCTCCAACAAAAACCACGGGGTATTTATAGGGAAGCAAGATAGACATGAAGATCCACAGGTTGTGGGCCACTACGTCAGATCATAATTACCTTGTGCATGCAAAGCTCTCATCCTGGAACTCCGTGCATTTATGTTTGACAGCTGTAGCAACCGTCCAACCCTGGGGCGCAAATCCCCGTAATCCCTTGCTACATGGCAAGTGGCCATAATGTGCCTCTCACACTCTACCGTAGACCCCTGGGTCCACATCTCACCTGACCATCTGTCGGGCACGGAGGTCAGGTAAGATGTGAGGGGCTAAGTGATTTGGGAAAAACACATATATCACCTCTTGGGCCTGGCCCAGGGATATGTGTAATCAATTAGACTCCTATGTGGGCCAAGATTCCTTAGGAATGCCAGCCTATGTTTACCCACGAGGTCACACCCCAAGGGGCCCGAAACGCAACCCTTGGGGCTTTCCTCCAGGCCCAATGGCTACAGGACCGGAGACTCAAGCAAGCAGCTCAGGTAAGATTACTCTTTTACCTCTTTTTACAAACAGGCTATAAATAGTGACATGTTTTCCTCGGGAAAGGAGAGGCTGACCAAGAGGAACTTACTTTCTATGGCATTCACACCTTCTGGAACATCTAATTGATTTGACCGTCAGAGAGGCGTTCCCCGGACCACATCCCAGGGTTTGCCTTTTTTGCAGGTCGGAGGACAAAGAGACGAGGACGACGTCGTGTTGATCGCCAGCTGTCAGATAAACCCATTCTTTCGCCCCACGTCATCAACACAATCACGAAACAGATTCCTTGGGGAATCAGTTTGGCGTCATCTGTGGGGAGAGAGCGGTAGCGATGGTAGTCAGCGATGCGACACGAGCGAGGACGCGCAGAGAAAACGCACCAGCCGTGGGTCCTTCTGCGTCTCCTGCGGCTGAGGATGCCAGCGAGAGTTCTAGGGCAGGTCCTCGGCCAGTGGGGGCCTTGCAGCGAGAACCTCCAGCTTACGTCACAGTTGACGCACTGCAAGGTCTCATGTCCACCATGGCGGACGCCATCACGAGACAGGTCACCGAGCAGGTCCAGAGGGCTCTGGAGATGAACGGTGTAAGAAACCCTTCCAACAGTCCTGGGCACCTCAGGCCACGGGCCGAGTCCCCCAGGGAGGAATTAGGGTCCCTACGCTCACGGGGCCTCGCCCGTGAGGGGAGTTCGTACCAAATACCCCATCTCCAAGACGAACGGCAGAAAGACCGTGCCACACTTGATGTCGCCTGTCGATCGGACCGCGGACGCACTGTAGCTTCTGCTACCGCCTCAACTCCTTACGCCACTCACTCGCGACAATCCGGTTGGCTTCAGGAGCAGGAACAGACTTCCCGGCTCACACGGGAGCAGTCGCGCGGTCGTCGCCGCAGCTTAGAGCGTCGCAGTAACCGAGACCGGGCGCGGAGTCCCCCGGTGAGGGAAGCGGGTGGCTATGAGCTCCGCATGAGGGATCGCTCCCCGCATCGCGGGTTACACCCCATCGGGGACACGAGAAGTCCTTCTATGGTGGAGGTCGAACGGCGCCACGGTACTCCCATCAAGGTATCGGGAACGGCCGCCCGCTTGGCCCCCCCTCTTTCTCAACCCCTTTCTGCCCAGAGATCGTAAACGCCCCAAGATGCGGAAAAGTGAAGATGCCAATGGTTGATCTGTATGATGGAACCGGGGACCTAGAGGAACACCTGGGGGTCTACAAAGCTCAAATGTACGTCCAAGATGTGGACGATGCCTCTTATTGCCGTTACTTCCCCGCCACCCTAAAGGGGGTAACGCAGTCCTGGTTCAATGGTCTTCCCCAGGGCAGCATAGCCTGTTTTCAGGACTTGGCCGACAAATTTGTTGGTCAGTTTATTGCGAGTCGTAAAAAACGGCGAACTAGCATCCACCTGTCAAAAATCAAGCAGGGGCTGCAGGAGTCCCTTGCCGAGTTCGTCAGACGGTTCCATCAGGAGGCGGTCCTAATCCCGGAATTGGAAGATGGTGTAGCGTACACCTCTTTTCTGAATGGTCTCAAGAGTGGACGTTTTAAGTTCTCTTTGGCGGAACAAAAAGAAACCACCTTAGCTGAAGCATTGAGAAAGGCTGCGGACTTCATCCGAGCCACTGAAATTTGCGCCGAGGGATCGGACGCCCCCAAGACGGGGAAGGCTCCAGGGGATAAGGGTTTCACTCGCAATGAAAGGAACCCCGTTCCCCGTGACAGAAGACAGCCGGTGGAAACTCTAGATGCCCGATTCACCACGGATGCGAGGAATATCCTTATGGAGGTACGAGGGCATCCGATGCTGCGTCGGCCGCCTCCGATGACCATGGCCCCCCGGCCGCAAAACGCACGGAAATATTGTGAGTTCCACGAACAGAGCGGCCACACCACAACCGAATGTAGAGAGTTAAAGAAAGCTCTCCATGAGCTCGCAGACAAAGGACAAATCGATCACTTTCTAAGAAAGGGGTCGCGCCTGCTGCGGAAGGAGCCAAAACCCGAGTCATCCCAGCCACGGGATGATGAGTGCTCGACAGAAATTGTGGCAACCATCGCGGGCAGCAACATGACGGATCTGACACGGTCGGCCTGGAAGGCACAGCTGAGGAGCGCACAACAGGTGCTCACCATGGAACAGAAGTCTGGCCTCACGGCGCCCACCATGGTCTTTGGAGGCAAGGATGCCCCCCGGTTAGCTACCCCCCATAACGACCCGCTGGTGGTTGAGATGAAAATTGCAAACGCGTTGGTGCGCCGTATCCTCGTAGACATCGGTAGCTCCGTGGAAATCATAACAAAAGACTGCCTCCAAAAACTTTCCCACCCAGGGCGCGCGGTCGATCCCATTACAACCCCTGTTTTGGGGTTTGGAAGACAAGAGGTGACTCCTGCTGGGACCGTTCGCCTACCGGTGTGCTTCGGGGACAGGACCTGTTTCCGAAGTTTGGAAGTTGATTTCCTTGTGGTCGATGTACCCATGGCATACAATGTGATTCTCGGACGGCCTACGCTCCATAAGGTTAAGGCCGTAGTTGCACCCTATCTCCTCCAGCTCCAGTTCGAGACTGACGACGGAGCCATCGGCGAGCTCCGGGGGGATCAGCGGACGGCCCGGGAGTGCTACCTAGTTAGCATAAAGCCCCTCATCGAACGACCCTGGGAGCGAGAGGTCGCAGTACCACTCGCAACAGCAAAGAGGGCAAAGGGAAATCCTACCGCGACGGGTCCCGAGACCTTGGTAATTCATTCCGTCGCCATCGAACTTTCGCGACGTTGGCCAGAGGTTGAAGATGAAGTCGAGCATATACCATTGGAAGAGGGGCGGCCAGAGCGCACAGTACAGCTTGGGTGCGGTATGGCCGACCCAGAGCGTCAACCCCTCGTCTGTCTTCTGCAAGAATACAAGGACATCTTTGCTTTTGGCCCCAGTGAGATGCCCGGCATAGCTGCCACGGTAATGGAGCACCACTTAAATGTCGATCCAAGGCACAAACCGGTCGTCCAGAAGAAGCGCCACATGGGCCCTGAGTGCGCGGTCGCGGCGAGCCAGGAAGTCCAGAAGCTACTAGAAGCCGGCTTTATCAGAGAATGCCAGTAACCGGAATGGGTTTCAAATGTGGTGTTGGTGAAAAAGCCCAACGGCGCATGGAGGATGTGCGTGGATTTTACGGACCTGAACAAGGCCTGCCCGAAGGATAGTTACCCCCTGCCAAAGATCGACAAACTGGTGGATGCCACTGCCGGCCATGCCCTGCTTAACTTTATGGATGCCTTCTCAGGGTACCACCAGATACCCCTTTGTCCCGAAGACCAGGAAAGGACGGCGTTCATAACCGACCGCGGACTCCACTGCTACAAAGTCATGCCTTTCGGCCTAAAGAATGCAGGGGCCACTTACCAACGCCTCGTCAACAAGCTGTTCGAGCCGCTAATCGGGCGGACCATGGAAGTGTATGTGGATGATATGATCGTCAAGAGCAAGCTCCAGACTGACCACCCCACCGATTTGCGGAAAACATTTGAGATCCTCCGAGCGTTCACACATGAAGCTCAACCCCAAAAAGTGCGTCTTCGGGGTGCGATCAAGAAAGTTTCTTGGCTTCATGATCAGTCATCGCAGTATAGAAGCAAATCCAGACAAGGTTCAGGCCGTCCTGGACATGCAACCCCCGAAAACTATGCGGGAAGTTCAGCGCTTGACAGGCTGTGTAGCTGCCCTCGGCCGTTTCATGTCTCGATCAGCCGACCGGTGCCAGCCTTTCTTCCGCGTTCTACGTCAGCGGGGTAATTTCCAATGGGATGAAATGGCAGATGAGGCCTTTCAAGCGCTAAAGTCATACTTAGCTCGACTGCCGCAGATTGCTAGTCCCACAGAGGGGGAAGTGTTGACTTTGTATTTGGCCGTTTTAGAACATGCGGTCAGTGCGGTCATGGTGGCCGAGCGAGCACGGGAGCAGGTACCGGTGTATTACGTAAGTCATGCCTTAGTAGGTGCAGAAGTAAACTACCCCCTCATTGAAAAGTTCGCCTACGCCTTGGTGATGGCCAGTCGGAAGTTGCGGCCCTACTTTGAGGCCCATAAGATCTTGGTCTTAACCGACCAACCCCTCAGAAGCGTCCTTCAGAAGTTGGATGCATCAGGTCGACTCCTGAAATGGGCTGTGGAGCTCTCACGCTACGATCTGGCCTTCGAGCCCCGACGAGCCATCAAAGCACAGGCGTTGGCTGACTTCTTCGCCGAATGTAAGGCGCCTGTGGGGCAACACTCCCAACCGCAACCTTGGAACTTGTACGTCGACGGCTCCTCCACCAAGGAAGGTAGTGGGGCCGGTCTCATTGTGGAAAGCCCATCTAGAGCACGTTACGAGCACACCCTCAAGTTCATGTTCAAGGCATCCAACAACGAGGCAGAATATGAAGCCCTCATTGCGGGAATAGAGCTTTGTCACACTGCAGGGGCCGAGCACGTCCAGGCGTTTTCTGACTCGCAACTCGTCGTTAGTCAGCTCAACGGAGACTATGAAACAAAGGATGAAGTTATGGCCGCATACGTCAGGAGGGTTCGCGAAGCCACCAAGCTACTCAAGCACTTTGCCATCACGCACATCCCTCGCTCAGAAAACCGGCAGGCAGATGCCTTGTCCAAACTCGCAAGCTCCTATGATGACGGCTGGCCGAAGAACATTCAGTGGGAAACCTTGATGGATAGAAGTATCGGCTTGTATGAGGTCGCATGGCTGGACCGGAGTCCCACGTGGATGGAACCTATCCGTGCATATCTCGCTGATGGCACGTTGCCCACTGGCGCCAAAGAAGCAGAGAAGATCAAGAAGCGGTCAAATTGGTTCGTATTGTACGAAGGAATCCTCTACAAGCGTTCCTTTGCCTGACCCCTTCTGAGGTGCATACCCCCAGCGGAGGGAAAGCAAGTTCTGGAGGAGTTGCACCAGGGCATTTGTAGCTCGCACCTCGGCGGGCGGGCGCTCTCCGTAACGGCCCTCCGCACTGGCTACTACTGGCCCAGTCTACGGGAAGATACAATGATGCTAGTCCGGACTTGTGACAAATGCCAACGGTTCGGGCCAGTTCAACGCGTTCCCTCAACCCTGATGACACCGATTGTCAACCCCCTACCATTCGCCACCGGCCAGTGCAAATACCTATTTGTGGTTGTAGACTACTTTACTAAATGGATCGAAGCTGAGGCCGTCGCCTCCATTACCACCGCAGAAGTGCGCAAATTTATCTGGCGAAACATTGTCACCAGATTCGGCGTCCCCCGCACCATGATCTTCGACAATGGCCGGCAATTCGATACCAGCAAACTCACCGATTACCTAAGTAGCTTGGGATGTCAGGCTCGCTTCACGGATATGGCGCATCCCCAGACTAATGGACAGGCCGAGGCAGCCAACAAATCCATCCTCCATGGTATTCAGAAAAAACTTGATGACGCCAAGGGTAACTGGGCAGAGCTGCACGGCGTCCTGTGGAACCTCCGCACCACTGAGAAGACTGCCACCGGAGAGACACCGTTTATGCTCACCTATGGCTCTGAAGTCGTTCTTCCTGTGGAGGTGGCCCTTCTTACTCATCGTCTAACTACATTTCAGGAAGCAGCAAACAACCCGGCTCTACGAGAGGCCCTGGATCTCCTCCCCTCAATCCGCGGTGATTCCATGCTCCGAGAGGCCCTCTATAAACTCCGAATCGCACGAATGCACAATCGAACAGTCCGGATGTCGTCCATCCGAGTCGCTGATTTGGTGCTCAAACGCACGGAGAGCGTTGCCCGCGCAACGGAACACTGCAAATTAACAGCCAATTGGGAAGGGCCTTACAAGGTGGCCTCGCAAATTCGTCCCGACACATTTCGGCTAGAAACTCTTAACAGCACCCCTGTTCCCCGGGCATGGCACAGCAGCAATCTAAGGAAATATCACGTTTAAGTTGTAATGTACTCCTTAGTGCTTGGGAATGACTACTCTTGCCATTTTCTTTGTATTCGGTACCAGAAGCACGGCCTCGCGGCCGGTCGCTACGCTCTTAGCCCCTCCAAGGGCTAAGGGCCCACGAGCACGGCCTTATGGGCGGTCACTACGCTCTTAGCCCTTCCAGGGGCTAAGGGCCCTCGAGCACGGCCTCACGGCCGGTCGCTACGCTCTTAGCCCCTCCAGGGGTCAAGGGCTCTTGAGCACGGTCCTACTGCCGTTCGCTGCACTACGGGTCCCTTTGAAGGCCAGAGGCCTTTCGCGCGTCTTGCCCTTCTGTTTTGAGGCCACCCTCGTATGAATAAGAGAGGAAATTGGACACACAAACCGAAGGCCAAGATAAGCATCCCCTTTTCATTAAAACAAACATTGTTTACATGCCGGAATAAAAGGCAAAGTTAGAAAATTACAAGGGACAAGATAGAAAAAGTAGCACCGGCTATGCATCAGGCTCATTGTCATCAGCTGGCTCCTCTTTCGAAAGACCGGCTACCTCAAGAGGGTGTGTGGTCTCATCAGCAGTGGCCTCACCCTCAGATGGAGCGACGAACTCCACTTCGTCTGGGTCGCGGCCCTCAGCAACGGCCCGCTCACGCTCGTCAACATACTTCAGATATGCCTCGAAGTACCGGTCGTCATCAAATTCCCCTGCAAGAGTTAGCAGGACCTTGCGGAGATATGCCAAGGTATCGGAATGGCCCTGCTGGTAACCTCGCTCTCGGGCCTTTGCCGTGTCGGCTACAGCCTGTTCCAACTTCTGTTGCACCTCCTTTTTGGTGGCCTCGCAGGCCGCGAGGTCCGATTGAAGTCGTTCGCACCGACGCTGATACCTGTTTACCACCCCTTCTAGGCGTCAGCACTCGGCCACGGCCTTGACACCTCGGGCAAAAGCCTCTGCCATGCCAATCTCTTCCGCGGATACGGGCGGTGGATCCGAGACACCGGTGGCTGATAAATCCCACGATTTAACTATGTCTCGAACAAGGGCCAGGCGAATAGTGGGGTCGGCCTTGATGAAGCTCCCTGAGGGACGGGAGGAATGGGCGACACCAGTCGGAGTCACGGGGGAAGTGCTAGTGCCTCGAGGGGGTGTACAGCGTCTCTGCTCGGCAGCTGCCCGCTCTCCAGAAGACTGGCTCGCAGTCTGAGCATTCACTTCGTGCGCAGTTTCCCTGGTCAGCTCGTCGGTTCTCGGCTTCTTGCGGGGCGGAGGCAGACTCACGGTAGGTCTCTTACCGCGAGGTCCAAGGGCAGGCGCCTGCAGAAGGTTAAGTTAATCTCTTGCGAACCTGAGGACAACTAACTAAAGGGGTTATATCGTACCTTTCTAGCCTGTTGGACGACGGCAAGTTGCCTCTCCTCCTCCTTCCTGCGGTCGGCGGCACCAGCCACTTGTTCGGGCGTCGCATCCCCGGTCTCAAAGACCGTCAGTCTCACCCTCGCTTGATCTGCACAAAGATGAACAGGTCAGGTCAGCACAAAACGCGAAACTAAAACACGCCTGGAAAACTGAGTACCCTTTGTAAAATTTTTAAGGATCAGAAGACCGGCCGCGGCGAGAAAGAAGTCATTAGCAAAAAATTTCAGTTTTGGCAGCCAGTTCAATGGCTCCCGGTTACTAGACTTGGTCCTTCTCTTCTCGGGACCTCTCACGGCCTCAAAGGCCTGACTCATGAATCTGGGGATGGGCCGAGGGTGATCGTCTTCACGGATATAGAACATAAAGTACGGGGCGGTTCGCAGTTCCTCGGCCGTGGGCTCCCCAAAAGGATTCCGGACCGATTTTCCCTCGTTCCAATCAGGGACGTCGCCCTAACCCGACGCCCGGCGCAGAAACAAGTCGTATTTCCAGTATCTAACTTTGGATTTCTTTTCGATTGCGGTCATATAGCCAGGGCGGTTATTGAAACAGTACCATCCCAGGTCCCTGGTCTCTTTAGGGGCCCTTTGGACCGTATGCACCAGACTGAACGCGCGCGCCGAGCAGGTCAGACCCCGCAGTTCACATGTGGCCACAAATGAGCAGATGTTGTGCCAAGACGTCGGCACAATTTGAGCGGGCGCCAATTCATACTTATTGAGAATATCCTTGACTACTGGATGTAAAGGGAACCGAAGGCCATAATCTAGGGCCGCTCGGTACACGACAATACAGTTGGCGGGCGGCTCATTCACTGTGTCGTCCGGTTCGGGCATTACAAAGCCGTATTCGGCCGGCAGGAGGTACTGCTTGTCGAGTGCCGATCTCTTAAGCTCGGAAATTACCCGCGGGTCGGGGAAGTGACTTCCCGGTCCGTCCTGAAGGTCCGAACGGGTTGGAGCCCCGGGAAATTCCAGCCCCTCGGCTACAATCTCCGTTATGGGGGCCGCACAATGATGACGCGAGCGCCCCGAATTGCCTGGACCTGAAGACTCGGATGAAGAGCTTGTCGACGCCTCCTCGGATGAAGAGGTGCGCCCTGAGCCCCCACTGGATGAGCCAGGTCGAGAGGACGTACTAGAACTGGAGGAGGCAACTCGAACCTCCGTATTAGACTGAGGAAGAGCTGAACAAATATTACCTATCGAGCCCTCGGCCAAAAGCTCGTCTGGAGTCCGGATGCGGGGGGTTGACTTCATCTTCGCCATGTCGCGGACCTGGAAGTCGGGCACAAAATTAGCAATAGTAACCTCCCATGGATACGTCACAGTCACCTCGGGACTTAAAATACTAGGGGTTGAAGAGTGCTCGCAGCTGGACCACGAGGGAGTACCAGGTTCAAAAATGGGTACGGCGTAAGGGACCTTTTTTGGCTCCCTTGGTTTATTCTTTCGGGGGAGTCCATCCACCACACGGCCATCAATTAAGGCCGGGAGGTTGGGGAGTTGCGGATGTTGGCCCTCCATGAGAGGACCCACCTGCTCCTCGGAGACGCCCCTACTAGATGTGCAAGATGACATAACATACAAAGAATGCGGCGAAAGGGACAGCATGTACCTGTGGATGTCGAAGAAATAAAGATTTGGTTGGAAGTAGCCAAGCAATCTGGGGAGTGGGAAGAAGGAGGATGTCAGAGCCTCTCTCTCTAGAACTTTTTTTCTCTCTCTAAATTGGTTGTAGAAGTATGGCGCAAATGACTAAGGTGGTAAAGACCTCATCCTTATATAGAGCCAAGAGACG
>JACYFF010031957.1:47685719-47723900 GCA_017589665.1 Selenicereus undatus
TATATATTAGTCCTCTAAGATTAGTCCTTCTTTTTGTCTTAAGTCGACAAGAAAGCCCTTAAGATCAACAACGAAATATGTGCCAGTTACCGGTTGTATCCTTCCTTTTGTAAACTATTTTAGGAACCCGATTTTACTTGTGTTTAGTTAGCTCATTTTCAATTACTAGCTGTTGTAAGCAAGTGGGAAGAGAGTATATAACGGCCCGTTGCAGGTTATGTAAAGGACTTTTAATCATTTTATGAATGAAGTTGAGCCTTAGCTCCTTTAAACACTCAAACCCTCTTCTAGCTTATCCTTGCTTGTGGTCGAGTAAGGTGGTGGTCTAGCTAGAGTCTTAGCATCTCTTTGTCGGTGTTGCTATGTCCAAGGAGTTGTTAGGGGCCCTACTGCTTAGCTTCGTGGTGTTTCTGTATCTAAGTGAGGTGCTGGTTTTGGTTCTATCTCAAAATCAAAACTAGTGTGAGTTTGAGTTTTTATAATTGCTTGTTTTAGCATTTGGACCAAATCCTTTGCTGATTGAGTGAGGTACTTGTTTTGAGGGAATACATTAGACTGGATCAATGATTTCACTTTGTAATCTTAACCTATAACTGTCATATGTGTGGCTTTTAGAGAGTATTCTTGATGCTCTTGAAATGCATTTGATTATAAGCCTCATGTAGACGCCAAAAATGGCAGTCGTATTTTTAATTGCCCGACGATGAGGAAATTAACCCAATCGTAAACCCGAGGGCCCAATGAGGTGATTAATCATAATAAAATGACAAAAAATAATAATGAGAGTCCAATTAGAGGAGAGGTGGCACGAGTCAGCAAGACCAATTTCCCCTTTTTTTCTTCTTGCTCCCTTTTTTCCCTCGTTCATGTCTAACTCGGTTATGAGGGCTAATTTCACATGAGAGTCTAGTTAAAGGTAGATTCCTACTACCATTAGAAAATTCATTAAGCCTAATATGATTAGGAGTCGGTATTCTTTTCCTAGGCGGAGTCTATCTAATTATCACCTATAGAGGGGGTGCCTCAAGGGTTAAAGAGAGAGGACAAGGAGGAAAAAAATAAAACAAGGAAAAAGAGAAAAAGGAAGAGGGAATGGGCAATCAATCAATCGGTTACTGAGAAACAAGTCAATTTGTGAGATCAAAGCTGTTGAGAGATCACTTAAGAGATCATGAGGAAATTATTATTAGATGACTACAACCACGAGTCTGTCATCCAAGATTAGCGCTATAATCACTCCATTGGGTTCCCCAGGTAACCAGGTGGGTTGGCCTGAGGGCAAAAATTTCATTTTTCTCTCCCTGTTTTCCCTTTTCATGCTTATTGTGTTTTTATAAGTCAATATAGATGTAATCTTTTAGGAAGTTCCCACCCACTGTGAATTATTTATTTTACCTATTTTTGCATTAGACTAAAGATTGTACCATTTTACATGATTTTATATGAAATATTAATGCTTGCATCATTGTATGTTAGCAAAACTAAAGCTTTAAATTTCCCATGTTCAATAGTATAGGTCGTTAGTGATGACAGGCGGTGATGTGATGCACACCATTGCATCATCATATCTTCACCCCCAAATCTAGATCCTTGGTTCGAGATTAAGCGGTGAAGATGAGTCCTCACACCAAGGATTATATGGGGGCTTTTCCAAAACATTTTTTAGGTTGAATCGATTCGTCCCTTCGATTGTCCCTGTCGATAAGATTCACTTCAAAAAGCGACTTGGTTTATAAGTTTTCCTAGAACTTACTGGTGACTCTATTAAATTGTATAATCGCAATTATTTTTATTCTTTCTTATTTTTTACTTTTTTTCATTTCTTTACTCAGTAGAGGGGTGCTGATTCTAGATAGCAAGATTGTTTGGACCAAGAAAAATAATCCTAATTTGACCTAGGCACCAGCTGACTCCTGGATTAGGCTACAAACCTAGTTCCTGGATCAGGCAGTCATCACTACCCAGGATTAGGACTAGAAAAAACTAGACTTGATTTTACTGAAGGAACCAATCCGTTCCTGGGTTAAAATAAGGAACCAGCTTCTTTGTTCAATCTATTATTTCTATCGATTTTTTTTTAAAATAATAAAATAAAGAATACCAATCAGCTCGCTTTTCCATAAAAAAAAGAAAAATCAAAATAAAACACCCCAACAAAGGGGTAGTTGAACCATTCAAGGGGATCGCACCCTCGGCGGGTTGGATCCTTGTAGTGGCGACTCAACTGAGGACGATTTTCTTTAAGTGGACAAGATTTTAAATTCAATATGGGAAATGGTTTTAATTATGCTTACATTAGGCATCCCACATTAAAAGGGGTTGCCCTACATAGGACGACAACACCTCTAGGTAGCACAAACCCATTATCACCCTTCAGGAGATTGGTTGGCCATTCAATGGGTTCATTAGACTCAACTGAGTATATAGTTGATCCACCCACTCGTGACGCACTTTCCGGTCCATAGGACTTAGGGAAGCTACCCAAAACATCGCAGTCTTGCCATGCACCCCATTCATGATGTATGGAGCGTTTGGGTCATCAAGAGACTATTGTAAACCTAATCTAAAACCCTTGTAAGTTAGAACCTTGGTTTAGGATTAGAACTCATGTGCATGTTTGGATGTGTTATTCTATGACTTAACTGTTTAGCTCTAAGCTTTATGCATTGATGCTTTAGGTCTTAGGAGAGCACAACTTATGAGAGGTTAACCTCAACAGGCTAGGGTTATAGACTGAGTTGGCTTCAATGCCAATGGAGCCCTAAGGGACTCTTGACCTCAAAACCGACTAGGTTCAAACCTTAGTCGAGGAAATCAAAGTCCTCCAAGGAGACCGAGCTATAAGTAGGACCAGGTATCCGTAAAATTAAAAAAGAGAGAGAGAGAGTCTACATCCTAGTAAGAGGCGTAAAATTACTGTCGATTGAAAACTAAGAATGGAATAAAAATCAGTGGATGGTTAGGTTCATGGCCATTGTATTACATCAGGATAGATTGGACTTGGAATTAAAAAGAAAAAGAGTCAGTACAGATGTCGGGCGGTACCTTTAGATAACTCTAGCCCGGTCTGGGTTAGTTTAAGTCAACATACGGTCTGCATATTTGGCTCTCGAGCTTAGATTTTCATAATGCATAAGTCAGTGTATTTTGAGTCCTCATTTCCTAGGAAAACTATTTAGATGGGTTGGTCCTGAGTACTCTCCCCGATTTATCAGGATAGGGAGGCCTAAGAAAGCGTAAGAGTGAAGCCCAACAATCGGGAGACTTTTATGTAATGAACAACCGGCAAAAGCTTCGTCAGCTAGGTCAGAGTCAAGTTCAAAGTCAAAGGGGAATCATGCACCTATTCTAATGGTAGGGAGCAATGAGTGCCCAACTCATGAAGGTAATTAAGAAAATGCAAGGCCCTGAGGTGCTAGTTTCGGTTCTATCTCAAAATCAAAACTAAAGTAGTTGCTTAAAGAATCTTCGATGTTTAATAACTATTTTAATGATTATGCGGGATTCACTTTAATCCCAAAAAGGAAGCTGCCATAAAAATTCACCATACCTAATATCAAGTTTCATGGGACTGAAAATCCACAGCACCACATGAGGAGTTTCATTAGTGCTATGACTCTAAAGGGAACAGACAATGATATATTTCACTTAATATTCCCTTGAACTTTCGACAAGGAAGCCATGAGGTGGTATAACACTATTGACCCACGAAAGGTCATGAATTAGGATGATCTATGCAAGGAATTCCTAAACAAATATTCTTATAGCACTGATCTCCCAATCAAACTCAGGGATCTAGAGTTACCTAAGCAAGAAGAGAAAGAAGGGTTTACCAACTACTTGGCTAGATGGAGGGTAAGGGCTACCTATATGGTAGGTTGAACTTCTGAAATAAATCAAGTAAGATTGTTCAACAGAAGCCTTCAACCCTCTTACTATCAACACCTACAGTTCATGCCATTTGAGAGTTTTATAGCATTAAGAAATGTCGGCATGCTATTAGAGGAAGAACTGTCTAAGGAGGTACTAGCTAAGAGTAGAAACAACTGGAGAAATAATCACTAAAACAGCAATAGGCTGGTAACTCCAAGGAGGTGCACGTAGTGGACTGCGTTACTGAGTATACCCCTATAGGGACTACCTACACCCAAGCTCTAGAATGACTCCTGGCTAAAGAGAAGGTCATTCTTCAAGAAATTAAGCTAGAGACTGAATACCTTGGGCAATCCAAATACTTTGATCTAAACAAGTACTATAAATACTATCGATCGTGAGGACACGATACTAAAGATTGTTAGATTTTTAGAAGTAGGCTTGCAGAAGATGTTTAAATCTGGACAACTTGCATCGCCTAAAGCAGCTCAAAAGCCCAACAATGACAGGAATCCAGTCGGGAATCATGAACTTTTTGTGCTGTTGAGGACCAAGGGAAAGAATGGGACTTGTCCATGTTAATACAAGACATTAGGGTATACACGCCTGCACCAAACATGGAAGTCTTTGGCCTTTGGGAAAGTGATGAAGATGACGTCTATAACCTGCCCGTCGTAGCAAGCGACGATAACTTTTGGGGGGGTACAAAGAAGAGACTTCTAGGGAGAGGAGGACCAGGCGACAATCCAGTACCTTACAAGATTCAGGAGAGCTAGCCTAAGAAGGTCCCACAATAGGCCCCCGAGAAAGAGAAAACAACATTACCCCAACAGGAGGATTCGGTGATGAAGTACCTGAAAAAACTTAAAGTAGATGTAAGTATATGACGGCTTATAGAGGGCTCTCAAAAGCATAGACAACTCCTAATAGAGGCACTGAATAAAATTGAGGTATCTCTTAGAGCTACCCCAGAAGAGATGATAACCTCGACTACGATTGGCAAAGGCACAATAACCTTTGGTAGTAAAGATCTCCTACCAAGAGGTGTGGCGCACAACAACGCTCTCTATCTCGCTGTAACATGCCTTCAAAAGCATGTACCTCTAACTTTGGTCAACAATGGCTCAGCGATGACTGTCTATCCTTGGAGAATGACCAAGAGGTTAGGGGTCAAAGAAGAACAACTCACAGCTCCATCCACTCACTTAAAGGCATACGACAACCGAAAGAGGTTGGTGCTGGGTAATATTAACCTTCGCATCAATTTGGGCCCTATCGAGAGGAATGTAGAGTTTCAACTCCTCGATATATCAGTCAAGTTACTATTGTGAAGGCCATGGCTTCATGCCATCAGGCAATTTCCTCTACTTTATATTAGAAAGTGAAGATTCTAATAAAGGGCGAAATAGTGGCTATTGACGATGACAGTCTATGTGCTACGATCCCAAGTAAGGGACTAGTATAAGAAATAGAGCATGGTCGCGATGACGAAGAACTCCACAATTTTGAAACGATGGCGACATTACAAAAAGACAAAGCTCCTTCTGACTTTGATCCTTATTCTAATGTGAATGACAATGCCATCCTAAAGAAGTGGTGCCACTTCCCATGAATGGTTATAGGACAGAGAGCATTGGGTGGAGTATCTTTCCCTTGATGCAGAGGGAAGATTACAAGTTCAGATTAAGATGCCACCTAACTCCCAAAGAGATGGCCAAGGCTAGTTAGGATGCACAGGCCCGGAAAATCACTGGTAAGAGGGGGTATCTTAAGAACTACACTATTAGGCCTTATCCTCTCACTCTCAATGGATAGGTCCTGTATGAGGTAGACAACTTCCCCTTCTATGGCTTTCCTTAACCTAGCTATATAAAAGAAAAGGGACTCTTAGTGTCTGGGCTGAAAATATTTAACAACTGCTACCTGCTAGAAGTGGTGTTTACTGCTGAGAAAAAAGAATAATCACAAAAGACTGGGTGGATCTGGCTGAAAGTAACATCTTTGGGATGATCTTCGGCCAAGTCTATAGGAGGAGAGAAGACCCTGTTGTTGTTTTCTTTGTCATCATGTCTATTAGTGTGTTCAATCCTGCTAACTTCATCATCAGAGTTTAAGCCAAGAGCTGCAAACAATTAACTTGGATGACCATAGAGGAAGGAAAAGTGTTCACCGTAGCTATAAGGGGTAGTTTAGGGGAGTCTAAGATAGGGTCTGAGAGTTAGTATTTAGCTTTTATGCGTTCAAGTGCTACATTAGATGTATCAGTTCCAAATTCCAATCAGATAAACTCTTCTGTGTATGACTCTTCTCATTCCTTTCCTTCTAAATACTTTGCCTCTTATAATGAAAATGAAGAAGAAACCCCAAAAGAATTAATTAAAGCAATGGAAGATCATGCAAATCGAACTTTTATAATTGAGGACGTAATACTTATTAACTTGTGGACAGCCGATGAACGCTAAGAACTGAAAATAGGAAAATCATTGACCCCAGGCATTGATCGAGACATTGCAGAGCACAAAATGCCTATATATCTAGATGTAAAACTGATAAAACAGAAAATCCAAAGGATGAAATCGGAATGGGCCTCGAAAATAAAGGAAGAAGTGCAAAACAATTGCAGAATTCATTAAGGTTGTGCACTAGCCATAGTGGGTAGCAAACGTTGTACTAGTCCCAAAGAAGGACGGGAGAGTAAGAATGTGTGTAGATTTCAGGGACTTCAACAAGGCAAGGCGAAAAGATGATTTTCCACTACCACACATAGATGTTTTGGTCGATAACACGATCGGTCACACTCTCCTTCCTTTGATGGGTGGACACGTGGGTTAAATTAGGTCAATATGGCATTAGAGGACATGCGAAAAACTACTTTCATCACCTCGTGGGAACCTATTGTTACACTTTGATGTTATTTGGATTAAAATACAATGAGTCTACCAAAATAAAGGACAACTGCTGCACGACCTAATGCACAAGGGGGCCGAAGTATATGTGGATAACATGACCATAAAATCTAAGTCAATCATGTTTAAGCTCTTTAAAAGTTCTTCACTAGACTTAGGAAGCACAACATGCGCTTAAATCCACGAAATGCGCATTTGGAGTCACCTTGGGCTAGCTGCTTGGGTACGTCGTTAGTCTTTGAGGAATTGAAGTTGTTCTTTCAAAAATTAAGGCAATACAGGAAATGTAGCCACCCAAGACAGAAAAGAAGATATGTTGATTTTTGGGATGTTTATAATATATTAGTCACTTCATATCAAAGTTGACAATGGTATGTGAGCCCATCCTCAAGAAATTGAAGAAACTAATAAAGACTGAATGGGACCAGGAGTGTCAACCCTGGCATTAGTATGGGCAACTAATAAGCTCAGACACTACATGCTAACCTATATGATACATGTGGTAGCTTCAATGGATCCCATAAGATATTTGCTCCAACAATCCATAATGAGCGTCAAGGTGGCTTAGTGGACTGTAATGTTGTCAGATTTTGACGTACATTGCATGCTGCAAAAATCCATTAAGGGACAGGTTGTTTCTAGCTTTTGGGGGGATTTATCGATAGAAGACCAAGGGGAAGAACATTTGAACTTGCCTGATGAAGAAATCCTCTAAATGGAAGAATATCTATGGATAATGTACTTTGACAAGGCTTCCAATCAGATGGGATTTGGAGTAGGCATCCTCTTGGTATCACCAAAATGAGCACATATTGCTATTTCAGTTAAACTAGACTTC
Organism: Selenicereus undatus; assembly: GCA_017589665.1. Lineage (NCBI taxonomy): Eukaryota > Viridiplantae > Streptophyta > Magnoliopsida > Caryophyllales > Cactaceae > Selenicereus > Selenicereus undatus. The sequence continues at coordinate 47,693,337 of JACYFF010031957.1, forward strand.
GAAGTTACTAACAACATGACAGAATATGAAGCCTGTATCATTAGGTTACAAGCTGCATAGAGATAGGGGTCAAGAAGTTGCAAGTATCCAAAGACTCCAACTTAATAATTAATTAAGTATCCCATAAACGGAAGGTAAGAAGTGAAGCCTTGGCACCATACCAAGCTTTCTTAATGGATCTCACCAAGCATTCCACGCACACTACATCCACTTATCTCCCACTGGAAGATAACTAGTTTGTGGATGCTTTGGAAAAATTGGTCGTGATGATTAACATACTAAGGGTAATTGTTCAATGCCGATAATAATGGAAAGGAGGAGCAAACCGGTGCACTGCTACACGACCGAAGTGTACAATGTCGACCTTGCTGCCTAGTACAATGATATTTACCGACACTTAACCAAGAAGAAATATCCACCAGGATCTTCCCCAAAAGCTGAGCAAGTGTTAAGGTTGTTGGCCTCATAATACTTCGACGATAAAGGGAGGCTATACAAGAAAAAAAACATGGGCATAAACTTAGTCTATGTAACCCATGATGAGGCTCGTGAGATCATCAAGGAAGTTCATGGTGGGGAATGGGGACCCCACATGAATGGGAGAATGCTAGCAAAAAAGGTTCAAAGTATAGGATATTACTGGTCCACAATGGAGGGGGATTGTTATGCATATGTAAGAAGGTGCCATAAGGGCCAGTTGTATGCTAACTTAGAGCATCAATCTCCTTTCTTCCTCCTAATGTTAACCTCTCCATGGCCTTTCTCAGTTTGGGGGCATAAAAAGAATTAGAAAAATTACCCCAAAAGGGACTGGGGGCCATGAATATGTGCTTGTAGTAATTAATTACTTCACAAAGTGGGTAGAGCTGGCCTCTCATACGAAAATTAGTTCGAAGCATGTGGTAAAGTTCCTCCTCAACAACATCGTCTACAGGTATGGGGTTCCACATGAACTAATAAGTGATCAAAGAAGCCACTTCAAAAAGGAAGTCACAACTGTGCTTGAAAAGTATAGAATTCAGCATCACATGTCGTCATCATACCGCCTCAAGCAAATGGAGCAGTTGAAGTTGCCAACAAAAACATCCGAAGGATAATTGAAAAAATGGCCTCGAATTATGAAGATTGGCCCAATAAACTCCTATTTGCCTTTTGGGCATGTAAGAAGTCAATCCGAACCTCCACAGGAGCAACCCCATACTCCCTTGAGTATGGAATGGAAGTAGTGCTACCAATAGAAATAGCCGTACCCTCACTTACGGTGATCAGTGAAAGCCAAATTCCAGAATCAGAATGGACGCAAGCCCGATGTGAAGAATTTGTAATGACGAACGAAAGGAGGTTAAGAGCATTACATAATGTCAAGATCTATCAAGCCAGAATCTCAAGAGCTTTCAATAGAAAGTTAAGCCATGAGATTTACAGGAGGGTAATTTGGTGTTGAAAGAAATCAAGGCACAATACAGGATGCAAGGGGAAAATTTAGGCCCAGTTGATTGGGACCATACATCATAAAGACCATACTACCAGGGAACCTACAAAACTTATGGGTATGAATGGAGAGGAATATACTTAGCATGCTAATCTCGATCACTTAAAGAAGCAATACACCTTAAAGTCCACAACAAATAGTTAGTTGAACTCATAATGAGTTCACGAGGCCCATCCAAGGCCTAAAAAAAAAGGAAGTGTAATGAACTACGAAAGCCTGATTTTGTATTTTGGATATGTAGGAAGCCTTAACTGGCCCGACCTAACCAAATCCAAAAAAATATCTAGACATGGAAAAGAGGTCCGAGTCGAGAAGGTATGAAGTAAAGGGTTTTAAGGTAATTAGAGCAAAAATCAACTCCTTTATTACCATCTAAAATTATAAGAGCGTACAACTCAAATAAAGAGCCCTAATAGCATTCTATTACGAAAAAACACTAAACTTTATTAACGAAACATATAAGTGGCAAAGCTTATGAACTCCTAATCCTTCTTTAACTTCTTTACAACCACGGGGATGTTTTATGGGGCGTTAGGATCCTTTGCTCTTTTCTTTCCATTTTGAGACGATTCACCTTCTGTCATACTCTTGTTAGACATTAGGTTAGTGCAAATTACCTTCCTTACCTTAGCATCACGTTTGGTCATCCACTCCAAAAACTGCTTAAAGGCACATGGAGAGTGTGGGGTAGATAACACCACAATGATGGGAAGACTAAGCCAATATTTCTTCTAGGACTTGACACGAGAATATTCGTTCTTACAAACTTGGGGGACACGAAAATCTATTACATGGATGCGCTGTTTATGACCACATTGCCTCATTAGTCGAGTTAGAAAGCAATAGGTTCCCTTAAACAAGCCAAGGATACTCTCATAATCTAAACCCAAGGAACGTTGACAGAAAGCAGAAAGGTTACTAAAGGTGGTCAGTATGGCAGGAGGACAATAAAGAGGAAAGGTAAGGATAGCACTAAATTCCTCCACTAATGAGCAAAGCTCACGATTTCCAAAGCAGAAGACTTAGAATTCAGGATCCCAAAAGGTGGCGGCAACTCTAAGAAGGCCTTAAGAAATTTTAACTTGATACAGCCTAAGAAGATTGCACTCTTGAGGTCATGTTGTTTGCAGAATCATGGGAGAAGAACTAAGAATCCAACTCCATGGCAACCATTTTTTTTAAAAAAATCTTAATCTAAATTGATGAAAATTTGGAGCATAGGAGGTTTTAATTTATAGTAACAACATCGTTAGCCAATTCCAAATAGGCCTCGGTACCGGCCAGCTTCTCGACTATGCTAGGGGATACCGAATTCAATTTAAGTTCGGTAGAACAAACTAGGAAAATTCGGCAATAGGGCTCGCCCCATAAAGGGTATCAACCAACACCCTAGGCCTTTACCAGGCCATTGTCGTTTCCTATTTTTCTTCATTTATTCTAGCCTTATCTTGTAAATTTAAGCTTATTGTAAATTGGTAAAGTCTTAGATTATTCCTTAGGATCACAATGCCCTCTAATTGCTTATTGTGTCCTTTCTTTTTTTTGAGTGTTTTAGTTTTCTAGGGAAGTGGGGCTAATGTGCATTAAAGTCAATATGAACATGCATAAAATTTTCTTGCATTATCATTCCATGTAAAGTAAAATAAAATTACAGGGGCATAGCCAAAAGCATCATACGTAGACTTAACACACTTCCCCTACTGATTATCTGGGAACCCACTACTACTTCCACCAAAGAGGTAGTCAGCACAGCATGAACCAGACCCAGAATAAATCAAAGCACAATCGGTATCGACATCAGTACGATTGTTGTCCCCAAGAGCTCAAGAATGGCGAGTAGGATCATCATGCATCACCCTGAAGGAGGAATTACCATATAAAATGAGAGACACATAAGGTTCTACTAGCAAAGTAGACAAGGCATACGGATCAGTAGGATTTTAAATCTGAAGTGGCTCCATCTTCACCCACCTTGAGCATAGGAAGACTCAAGAAGATCTTGAGCCTTGGCAGAAGAACATCTTTTTGATTGAGATGCACGGGACCTTCACGGTAGAACATATTCTTCATCACCATGCAAAATAGATTAAGAAGAATTAACTAGGGAAGATGAAATATAACCTCAATTGAAGGAGAAAATTTTGCCTGATAGCCTGCCGATGGTGACAGGAGAAAAAGTTCACAAATGCCCTCCGCATGGAATGAATGTGGTATACTATCAACCACGACTGCTGGCGGTTGTACAAAAGAGGGAAGGAAGCGTTAGAAGGGACATCGACCAACTTAAAAATAAGGTAAGCAACATACTCACCCCGGTAAAGGTAGGAGGAAATGGGAGTTTCGGGCATTCGGATTCAAGCACTAATGGAATCTCCACATAAGTACCATCTCCCCCTTCTCTAGACACCTCGATGTTTAGGCGGGGGATAGGAGCCTCAGCAGTCGTTACATGCAAATCGAGGATTTTAGATGTCAAAAATAAGACAAATGCACAGGAAGAAAAGCATAAAGCACGCATACCAAGTGGGTCATGAGGAGTCCAAGATAAGCCTCATAGTTGCCTTGATGGTCAACATAGGTGATGAAGTGAATGCCCTCTTTCATCTTTGCCATGTCCTTAAGGGAACATGCCCTCATATAGAACATAGACCAATGAGGGTCCTTACGAACAAACTCGAGACACTGACTAGCACATTGGGGAGCAACCTACTCACCCAAATACCACACAAAGCCAAGAGGTCCTTTCATAAGGATCTTGTATTGGGTATAAAACGGAGCAGCCTCAACTGCAGGAGGAATAACATGGTTCCTCCATGGGTGGACATTTTAGTAGAAGGAAAACTCCTTCGCTAAATCATTTTACAAAATAATAAAAACTTTACCGTTTTCATAGCATTAATAACTACACAAAAATGCTGAAGATCTCCCAACTCGAACTGCTTCCTAATTTCGTTTTCCTTAGTTTATGAAACCATAGCCAGAAAATTTGCAGGTGCTCGAGACCCTGATGAATGAGCTAGGAAATACTCATAAAACTAGAATTGCACAAAAACAACAAAAGTTAGGTGTCACCAATTAAGATGAAAAAAGGAGAAGGAAGAGCAGCCCTATGTCAATAGCTCTCCATATACCCCAAGGGGTATACTTGTACGTTGCTTCCCATGAGTGCACTTAACTTTCGTACTCCTTGGTGCATTCCACGAATTAAGGTGGAATATATGGGAACTTTCCAGTTCAAATACCTTACCTGATCTAAGTCAACTAAGTTGACTAAGTAGTGGAAGTGGCAATGGTTGCCGCGGGTGGCAAAGACGGTTGTGCCGAGAAAGAAAGTGCAAATTAATCGAGATTGTTGATCCGAGAAGTGTTGGGCCCACTGCTTATCATGATTCATTAAATCCTCTACGATACTGTAGGAAAACTAATCTCTAGGAGGAATAGATCCCATGATTGGCCCAAAGAGATGAAGGAGTTGGTCACAATGAACATAAAAATCCTCCTGAAAAACTAACGGCTCTCTTGTGAAACCAAGACCCATTAGCACAGCAAAATCAAAAGAAGTGATAGTCATCTCACCAAAAGGGAGGTGAAACGTGTTAGTAGTATCCCAAAATCGCTCAACCACCCCACGAGTGATGAAGCGATCAATTAAGTCCACCACCTCACATAATGCAGAGTAGCGGGTGCTGAATCCTACATTTTCTACAATTTGAATTTGAGCCCTTTGTGTGCTAAGTTCAAGCATGAACTTCTTGGGGGCACCAATACCCCTAATTCAATCATCCTGCAAAATAGAGAAGATAACATATTTTACGTCCACGCCAGATGGAAATTAAAAAGGTAAGTAGTAAGAAAGCAAGTGGTAAGAAGAATAAACTCATTACTGGATTTGTAGCTGGATGGATAGATACATGGCATCTAACATCTAGTGAAAGGTCATGCCCATCCCAAAATATTGACAGGCCTCCATTCTGTTTCGATGAAAGAATCTTGAGGAGGCCTTACTTCCCCACAAGGAGGATGAGCTCTTCTTATGCTCATGATTTCCTTTCAAAACACAACTAAGAAACAAATGAGAGAGTAGAAGCTAAGAATACACACTTAAGAGCAAGAGCAGAGGATGGTGTGAAAAAGAAGGCAAACTAAGATGGTGCATACCAGTCGGGTTCTACCTAGAGGTACCTTGCCAAACAACAAGCATTTAAGGAACTAAACAGCAAGATAAAGCAAGCAAAAAAGAGGAGGGCTATGCCTACGGAATTGGGTAGCATCTCTATCAAGGGGAACAGTACAAAGTTCAAAGCATCCAAGGAGCTAGAAGAAAAGAGGAAAAGACCAAAAACAATTATACTAGGGACCGGCCAATACCCATGATCATGCATGCCAACTTTGGACAAGTATCTTGCAAAAAAAGAACAAACTACTTGGCCTAAATAGCCGACTAGTTCCCTAAAAAGGGTGATACAAATGCAAAGACTTGTCAAAAGAGCAAAGAAACAAAGAAAAAGAAGTGATGGCCAATTGTGGGTGCTGACCAATTCCCTATGCAGATTGGGGCCACAATCATGCATTAAAACAAGTGGCAATAAGATCATCAAACTTAAGAATTACCAGTACATAAATCACATGATGATCAAAGAATTATCAGTTTATAAATCAAACGATGATCGAAGAAGTAGTTGACGAATTATCCGTGAATAAATAACACGATGATCAAAGGATTATTAGAGTCTAGATTGGATGATAATCGAAGGATTTTGAAGGATTATCAGCACATAAATCGTACGATGATCAAGGAATTATCAATGTGTAAATCGGACGATAGACGAAGAATTATTTGTACATAAATCACCCAATGATCAAAGGATTATCAGTGTGTAAATGGGACGATAATTGAAACATTTTGAAGGATTATCAATATGTAAATCAAACAATGATCAAAGAATTACCAGTGTGTAAATCGGACGATAGCTGAAGAATTTTCAGTAAGTAAATCACACGATGATCAAAGGATTATTAGTGTCTGATTTTGAAGGATCATCAGCACATAAAACGGACAATGATCGAAGGATTGTCAATGCATAAATCAAACGATGATTGAAGAATTATCGATTGGAAGATTGATCACTAGACAAACAGAAAAGGTCCGATAATCTGGTGAAAGGATAAAGTTATCTACTTCAAGATGAAATAAAATATGGCGTCAGACCTTCAGATCTAACAACGGTCAATATTCAAACACTTCGATAAGGATGGATAGGCGCCGAGACTTCAAGATGTCCAAGTCAAGGTAAAATTTTGAGCACTTACTTTGACATTCACCTTACTTAGACTCAATCAAAATGGGGGCAAATTGTAAACGCCTAACAATTGTAATTGAATTTTTAATTGTCCGATGATGAGGAAATTAACCAAATCATGAACCAGATGTCCAATGACGTGATTAATCAAAATAAAATGGCAAAAACATAATAATGAGAGTCTAACTAGAGGAGAGGTGGCTCGAGTCAGCAACACCCGTTGAGCCTAGCTACTGGCTGGCTCACCCTGGCTGGAAGCTGCCGGGTTCCCCCTTTTTTTCCTTCTTACTCTCTTTTTTCCTGAGTTCAAGTCCAACTCGGTTATTAGTGCTAATTTTGCAGGTGTGTGTCTAGTTAAAGGCAAATTCCTAATAACATTAGAAAAGTCATTAAGTCTAATATAATTAGGAGTTAGCATTATTATCTAAGGTGAAGTTCATCTAATTATCACCTATAAAAGGGGGGTGCCTCAAGGGTTAAAGGAGAGGAAGAGGGCAAAAAAAAGGAAAGAGAAAAAGGAAGATGGAATGAGCAATTAATTAATCAATGAGGGCAAAGTCAGTTTGTGAGATCAGAGTTGTTAAGAGATCATGAGAAAATTATTGTTACTAAACTACAATCATGAGTCTCTCATCCATGATTAGCACCATAATCACTCCATTGGGTTCCCAAAGTAATCAGGTGGGTTACCCTGAGGACAAAAATTTCATCTTTCTCTACCTATTTTCTCTTTTCATGCTAGTTGTGTTCTTATAAATCAATAAAGATGTCATATTTTAAGTAGTTCCCGTTTGCTGTACATTATTTATTTGGCCTATTTTTGCATTAAACTAAAGATTGTACCCTTTTGCAAGATTTTATATGAAATATTAATGCTTGCATGATTGTATGTTAGTGTAATTAAAGCTTTAGATTTTCCATGTTGAATAGTATTGGTCATAAGTGATGATGGGTTGTGATGTGATGCACACTGTTGCATCACGTACGTTCAGACTTGAACCTGGATCCTCCGGTCGAGACTAAGGAGTTAAGATGAATCCCCACGCCAACGATTGCATAAGGGCTTTTCGAAAACCTTTTTGAAGTTGAATCAATTCGTGCCTTCGGTTTCCTTGCGGTACGATTCACTTTGAAAAGAGACTTGGTTTGTAAGTTTTCCTAAAAACTCACTTGCGATTCTATTAAATCGTATAGTCATAATTATTTTTATTCTTTCTTATTTTCTACCCCTTTTCTGATTTTTATACTCAAGAGAGTGGTACTGATCCTAGACAATAAGACTGTCCCAACCAGGAAAAATGGTTCAAACCTGACCTAGGAACCAGCTGGTTCCAAGATTAGGCAAAAAACCTAGTTCCTAGATCAGGCAGTCATTACTGTCCTAGATCAGGACCAAGAAAAACTAGACCTGATTTTACTCTAAGAGTTAGTTGGTTTCTAGGTTAAAATAAGAAACCAACTTCCTTGTTCAATCTATTATTTATGTCAATTTTTTGGAGAATAATTAAAAAAAGAATAAGAGATAGCTCTCTTTTCGCAAAAAATAAAAATAAAAATAAAAATCAAATTGAAACACCCCAGCAAAAGGTTAGTCAAACCATTCATAGGGGATCACACCCCCAAGGAGGTGGATCCTTACACCTCAGTAAAAGGACCACATCTTAGAAACTTAGATAATCTCATAGTGAAGGATTTATTTATTTATTTCACTAATATTGTTTCCTATAAAAAGACACGTGTCTTGGAAGATGTGATTTTCTTTCACCTTTGACACTCTGTCTTTTTGTCATAAACAGGCTTCACATTGCTTAAAACATAGCAATTGAAGCTATTGATATGATTTCTTTGTATGAATCGGTGCTACTTTCTCATAAAGAGAACAATGTACCCAAAGTAGTTTCTTCGTTTCTTTGAATTAATTATGTATGCTAATCTTATGACCAAGATTTGACTTCATTAGATTGTAAACTTTAATGAATATTTGATTTTGCTTATGGAGTCCGGATTATAGACATTAGGCTTTATGGACATGAGTTTCATACATTTTATTATGTATTTAACTTTTTACACTGCAGAAATAGCTCATATAGAGTAATTACAATTAATGAGGCACCGAGAAGCCACTTTTTGATCTTTCTTTTTGTCTATTTGGTTTCAGTCAATGATCCATTTGTTACTTATTCCATTATCGATTAAGGGTAAGTCAACGTTGAAGCACTCTTTCTTTCTTTTTTTTTTTTACTTTGAGTATGATTTATTGTTGGTTATTGGGTTGAATTGTTGATGGCATGCTTGGTTGTTACCATTTCAAATGTATTTTGTGCCAGAGAGTTTGTGTTTTTAATAAGTTGAGCATATGAATTAGCATGACCTAGGGGTCTTTGTTTATCAAATACCTCTTCAGGCCTACAATATCATATTTTCTCCGACTTTGAAATCAACAATGAATTGTTTTACCAACTTTCCCATGATACATTTTCATTGTTTCTCATAGAGTTGCCAGTAATCTAATGACATACATAATGACAAATAGGAGGTCTTGGATACTGCATTTATCGAACTATTGCAATATTTTTTTAGAAACAAGAAATTTTGAGTATATGAAAATTGACAATTGCTCCATATTTTTCCTTTTTGGTTGTGAATATGTTATCTTACTTTTGTGACTTTGCAAAAACTTCATCAATGGGCCAACTATTGCAATTAATAGATTTTTTTGTCGGTCTCTAATTTTATTTAATATTAGTCCATTTATACAAAAGTTGTTATGTGCATAAATTTTGCGTTAGTTAGATGGTTATCATGGCAAGGGATGCCAATTTGGTAGCAAAATTCTTAATTACTGGGAGTAGTCCTTGTGTTATAAAATAAATTCCATTTTATCCTGCTGTAACTAAGTGCCATTTTCAGATTTTGACAACCCCATTTGCAATTTTTTTGTAGATTGATTTTATGGCCTTTTGTTTTTTAGGGGAGGGATGGTCATGCAAAAGCTATTTGAGATTTATTTTTCTTCACTTGTGGTTTTCTTCGTAGGAAAATTTACCTATTGGTGTTGGACTAAATTTGTGTTCCTTTTTTGTGGCTTTTCTTTTGCTTTGGTGGTATTGTTGTCTAAAACCAACTTTGCCACTATTTTTGATTTGGGGTTGTCTTGTCTAATAAGAATGTCTTAATTGCCCTTAATGAGAGGAGGGAAAATCTCTGGAAAATCTTTTGGGTTGTTGTGGCTTTGTGTGGAATGGGTTAGAAAAACCTAAACTTAAGCACTCTCTCTCTCTCTCTCTCTCTCTCTCTCTCTCTCTCTCTATATGCCATCTCTTTCTACTCTCACTCCACAAATCTAACTGGCGCCAAACGTAATAATCAACCAAGCAAGGCAGAAGGAGTTGTTTTCTCTCTCTCAAGTGATAGATTTCCTTGTGGAGATAGGCAAAAGGATTCAACAGAGATTAGAAGAAGGGGATTCGCACAAATTTTTTGTAGAGGCCACTTTTTGGCTGTCTTAAGGTAAGAGAATTACAAATACGTAATTATAATGTTGAATATGGGTAGTAGATTAAATTATTGATAGTATACCATTTAGGGACACCCCTGAGTTGAAATTGAAAATGTTGTTTTCAATTGTGAGTGGAAAATATCGATCTTACCAATTTAATTATGTTAGTTGAATATATTGTATCATAAATTAATGCAATGATAATGTTGTGTTCTTTGGATTGGACTCTTGGGCGTATGAAATGGTGTTAAAGTAGTAATTCAGAGTGAGATGAATTGGGTATTTATATAGGTTTCAATTTCAAGTGCTAATAATTTCAAATGACGTTATTTAGGTTGGTTAAATCAGGGGGTGTGAAGAAATTAATTATTGTAGGTTCATATAAATATTGTCATCATATATGTGATGGCCATACGAAATGTCGATGAATTGAGTTATTAGAGCATCGTTGTATTTGTTAACCCATTATGTCATCTAGGATATCTTGAGATACCAATGGCATCAAGTTGGGTTAAATACGTTACATGTTAAATACCAAATCTAGCGAATAGTATCTTTGTTATCTTCCTAAAGTTGGGTATGTTTTATTTGTGTATATGATGCAGTTCTTACGATGTTGACGAAGTATGTTGATTTGTTGTCCACAATGGAGATAATGGTTGGTGAGGGACAACCAGTTGTTATCCTAGAGGTTTTTATGTACCTACATTGGGTAGGGTACTTGAAGCATGGAGGTAACGAAAAGTGGAAATATCATGGGGCATCAGTGACTGTGTTTGGCTTACAAAAAATATATCTATTTGATGATGTTGTATAGTTTGCGGGGTAGATGATAGGGATAGTTTAAGGGAGTGGAGGTTATGATATAATACTATGTTTGATCAAAGTATGTTAATGTCCTTAGAAAGGGATGAGAATGTTGATAAAGGGTAGTGATGAATTTGTATATATCCATGTTACTGAAAAGGTGGGGCCACTTCATTAACCGATAAGTAAATCAATCAAGAGGGGTTCATGATTTGAAGGTTACTTACTCTGTGGTTGGAAATAACAGAGGTTGTACCCAGGAAGTTGATCATGTAGTTCAGAATGGTGGCAGAAGATTATCTTTGGCATTGTGGCAAGGTAATATCCTATATTACTAATGATACTGTTGGTTGATGTCATTGGGTAAAATAAGTGTTCAACATCTCAATAGCACATATGTATTTTGATGTTGGTGTAATGGAATGTCTAGGGTTGTTGATGATAATGGTGGACAGTAATTAGGGGATAGACAGCAAGTGATGATGGACAACATGCAGTTCACACACCAAATAAAGATGCTGAGGAGTCAGCACTGGATTCTAATTCTAACATAGATAGTGAGGAGGGTATGTGATCATCACATTTTGGAGTGAATTCAGAGGCTTGAAAGAGGATAATAATGATATGGAAAAAAAATAACATGAAAGGGACAGAAAGTAAAAATCTACCTTAGCAAATGCATTTTGGTACAACGTATGGGAGTATGCGATAGCCCATCACTTTGATTGCAAATTGGAAAGGAACCGCAAGCAATGTATTATCGTAAAGTGCAAGCTAAACCCTATGATTTTTGCATCTATGTAAAGGGCCATTTGAAAGTATATAGGATAACAGTCAAGAATGTTAAAGGCCAGTATAAGCACAGCACATGGGATCAATGTTAGATGCGAAAGTAAGGGAAAAAACGCATGAAAGCAAAGGTCTAGCCCAGATCAAAAGGAAGATATGATTATCTGTTGATTGCTCACTAGCGGAGATAATGAAGGACTTAGAATTTGAGTTAGGGTTAATGTTGTTGTATATGCAGTCTTGGAGGGCAAGGGAGTATGTTTGATTGCTAGTCATGGGGAAACCAATTGACCAATACAAGTTCCTTTCATGGGTGTGCACAACAATAGTAAGGTTAAATCCAAATTCAAGGGCATTTGTGGAGTCCAATGGATGTTGGTTCAAGAGATTGTTTGTCACATTGGAAGCCTCTCTTAATGGCTTCACATTGGGATGTAAGAAGATGTTTGTGGAAAGTCCTCATTTGGGTAGCCAATATGAGGGAACCATGATTGCTATGATTACCTTGGATTTCAACAACCATCTGTTTGATGTCAATTATGTGGTTGCGGGAGGTAGGACCAATGAAGATTGGTTGTGATTCTTAGTTGTGTTACATGAGTGCTTGGGTGGGCTACAGAAGTTATAATGTCATATAGAAACCAAGGCTTACTCTTGGTTGTACCACAAATTTTTGGGCAGGAGAACTACACATACTACATGAGGCATTTCATAGAGAATCTTTTGGTAGAAGCTACCAAGTTAAGCATCATACAAAATGCATTAAAGGATATTCTCAAGGAAATGTTCAGCTTGCTAGCTTACACACCGAAGGGACAAATGGAAGGAAAATTTGCAACATCGGGAAAAAAACATCGGTAGTAGAATTGTGAAGAAACTGAAAAGGACATTTGAAGCTATAGAATATCCATAAAACATCGGTTGTTTTTTTTTTCATTTTTTTTTCTTGTCAACCATCAAAGAGGAGGATCATGGCAAAGGAAACGATGCAATGTTTAACACTTTCCTAGCAACTTACAAAACATAATCCAATTGACTTAAAGGGAAAATAGAACATGAATCCCTTATCACATCCAACCAAACCACAATATCCATAAAAGGTTATTATCCAGAAACTACTCCCCAATCAGCTATAAAACTCTATAGCATTGGATAAACGGGTAAGACATGTGTGTGGCCAAGGATGATAATATAGGTTCTCATCAATAAACGTGATAAAGGCTTAAAGGGGTAGCAAGGGATAAATCATTCATATAAGAGTGGCTATTTGGTCAATGTAGCTCATAAAGTCAAAGAATGTCTCAATCATGTTGTCTAAATATGCATGCTAAATGTGATCTTGAATAAGAGTCAAAACAAGTTCTAGAGACTTGAAATCTAAGAGAGTCACACTTGAAAGGGATATGAGACTAAAATGAAGAATTAATCTATTTAACTCAAAATCTCACAAGACGAAGCACATCTAGCTCATTGAATTTCATTTGCCAAATACTCATGCCAAGAGTCATTAAGCAATAAATTCACATCCACTTGGTGGTTAAAACATGAAGCATAGTTCAAAAACTCATAAACAAGCATTTTATTCACAAATGGGCCTGACAAAAAAGGTCAAATAGGCAAAAGAAAGCCACTTAGTCTAAAGACCCATCATCAGAGGATTTATAGGCTAATTTTTTTTAGGTTTTTGTTTTTTTTCACTAAGCCTAAAATGCAATTAAAGATTAAAAAATGTCAAAACAAAACTAAAGCGAAGAATGAAACCTAAAAGACTAAATGATAAACTAAAAATGCAAACTCAACCTAAATACATCACCTAAATAAGCAAACTTTCACACATCCACAACACAAGTATATACAAACACATAACTATTACAACAACTCCCCCATGCTTGTACAATGCAGTGTCCTCAATGCAAGCACATAAAAAGCATAAAGGAGAGGGGTGGAGAAGGAGGGTGGGGTTGAGAAATGTGTTAGTCCGGCTAAGTCTCTAAGCAAGCCCTTAAGTCTTGGAAGTATTGGTTATGGTAGGAAATCATCCTACGAAGCTCATCATGCCACTCTTGAACAAAGTCATGGAGTGAGGCATACTCAATTTCTACATAAGCTCGTAGAGAAGCTTACTCCTCTTGAATTGACCGAAGGGTAGCATGTAAATCGGGATAACCATGAGAGGATGGTTGGGAATAGCTAGAATCCATAGTGTGAGTAGGTAGAGGAGGTGGGGCAGATCGCGCCAATTCTTCATCACCCGGTAAAAAGTAGAGATTAGCTCAGTTCAGGAGAGAGGTGCGATCAACATTTGGGAGAAGCATAAGTCAATTCCTAGGATAAATCTAATAGATACGCCCACCATCTACCCTACAAAATTTCATTTGTTCAAAAGCAGTCAAGTTCAACCGCTCCAAATCTATGACCCTATCATCAGGGTTCAGTTCAACACCAACTAACCTAGCAATGGGGGTAATAAGGCCCCCAATGACGATCCTATATGCAGAACTGGTGGCTGCAGTATACAACTGATTGACCATGAATGACCTAGGATCAATTTGGCCACCTTCAAGCATTCTATACAAAAAATATAACTCAGACACACGAGACACATTTAAAGTATCCTTCCTAGCTAACAAGCATTGCCCCACATGAATACATGAGTTTCGAATAACCGTAAATTTGAAATTGCTAGTGTCATACCGATGATCCCCAGTAATTTCATACTAAAAAGCATTCACATTGAATTCCTTAGGGACATGGCGGTATGGTAAATCCATGCTAGGTGGAAAACTGAATATGCTATTAAAGGCACTCAAATTAAGTTCATGAAACTCCCTATTAAGATAAAAAGAAATGTAGCCTTCTTAACATCGAGCACCACTTGTGACGTCAACATGCAATGTGCTTAAAAATTCAAAGGTGAGGTCCCAATAAGTGTGGTCCCTAGTTTCTAAAAATTATCTCATTTCATTCTGAGCAAACAACCAATGAATATCATTCAATAATCCCAAACGATTCAACACATCATCATCATAATATTGAGTAGCTACTATTAGTTTACTACTCAAAGCATTATATCTAGCAATATGCTCGGGATTAGTTAAACCAAGGGGGTGTAGAATATTACCTCAGTTTCTCATAGTGGTAGATGTCCGGGAGCTTCAGTGTGATTTTTGTGGGCCTTGACTTGAAGTATTAGCTTCTTGCGTGGTTCTTGCCTTCTTCTTCAGTGCTGTGGTGGTGTACTGTGGGTGGGTAAAAAGCTTGAAAATATCAAACTAAAAGAAAATGAGTAGAAAAATTCTAGAAAATGAAAATTTTAAGAAAAGGGAAGTGGTGAAGAAATATGGAGGAACAATGGAAGTTGGAAGAGTAAAAAGTGAAAAATGGAGTTTTGAAGGTGTTAGATGCAAAGATGGGTAAAATGGGAGAGAAAGAAGGCCTGAAAATGAAAAATAAGGGAGATTTGGGGTTAAACTGAACAAAATAAGTGAAAAGGAAAGAAATTTGATGGACTTTGGTGAAGAATTGAAGGTTTGAAGTGAAGTGGTTATGGAGGTTTTAGAGGGAGAAGAGAGTGTTTAGAGAGAGAGAGCATAGAGTTTTGAGGAAGAAGATGAATAAGTTTGGGATCAAAGGGCCTTGAAAACCCTTGACCGCGGATGCGGGGATCACCACGGACCATGGTGGTGGCCACAAACCATCTGTGGTCAGCTCTGGTCCCGGTCTTTTTTCTTCTTTTTTTTAGAGCCTTCACCGACCGTGGGTAGGCAGCACGAGGTGTCCATGGAGGTTCTAAAAACCTCTTTTTACTGGCTTTTTCTTCTTTATTATTTTAATTGCCTTCTTTATTATTTTATTGATTTTCTAGTGGAGGTTCTAAATAACAAAAGCACAAAATACAATAAAAAAAGAACATAAAAAGGGGGGGGAAAACCTTGGGTTGCCTCCCAAGAAGCACTCATTTAAGGTTGGGAGCTCGACCTTCTTCTATTCTGGTGCAAGTTCAATGAAAGTGTGGGTATTGGACTCCCCCACAACACATGTTTCATTTTTATCACGAACCACGAAATCAAAGTCTTTCAGCTGAAGGTACCACCTCAAATACTCATGTTGGAGGTCCTTCTTAATCATCAAATTGCACCAAAGCATACTATCAGCATACAAAACAATCTGATATCGAGTTCAATTAGACGAGCCACTATCTTCATAATCAATCCCAAGATCAAAATCCAAATAAAATCCTTCCATATGAGGTAAAGAAAGAACTAATTGAGTGAACCTGCAGTAGTCACTCATGGGAGACTCATTAGAAGCATAAGTCTTAACTTCGGGTATGCTAGGTGGCGTAGGAGCAGTAAACTCCATCTTAACATAACCCTGATCGGGATCCTTGGTTGAATCCCACTCAAAATTAGAAGGGTCAGGACAACCTTAATCATCCTCCATCTCAATTATAGGAGAAATGGGAACTACATCAGAGAGGAAAGAATTGGAGGAAACCATTTTATTTTCTATAAAACAAAAAGCAGCATAACACCCTCCTTACTTCAAATATTATCCGCCCCCTTTTATGTTAATTGTGCAGCCTGAAGTAGCCAAAAAATGTCTCCAGAGAATAATATGGGCATCGTCAGTCCCAGTCATATCAACAGTGATAAAGTCTTCAAGCACCCATACATCTCCTATTTTTACGGGCACATCCTGCAATGTACCAAAAGTTCGTGTTTCGGAACCATCCGCTAATTTGAGTGAAAAGGGTGCTAGTGCAATGGTCCTAAGCGAAACTTATGGAACATAAAACAGGCATATAGCTGACACTTGCACTAAGGTCACATAAGGCTCTGTCAATCTTCACTTTTCCTACAACACAGGGGATAGAAAAGCTACCTGGGTTAGGAAGCTTAAGGAGAAAGACTTTATGGATGTCAAAAATGCCTTTTTCTCTAAAATATAAAGAAAAAGAAAGAGTGAAAAAAATGCTTAGTCAATTTCAAAGGGCTAACTTAATATCTACAAATTTGGTCCTCAGTAACAACGGCAAAAACTTGACCTTGCCCACAAGCGTATAAGTGTTGTAGTTTAGAAAAAATATCATTCCCACAGAGACCAAGTGTAGTCTATTGAGTTTTGTCCTTTAAAAGTGCTAAGTAGACAAATTTCAATTGGGTGTTTGAATAACGCTATAGTCTAATTGGAAAGTTCAATCAATTTAAGACATTTAGGGATTCATTTTGCCTAGTAAACATGTGGATCAATGAAATATAACGTGCACTTGATCTATCTTGGAAGATTAAAAGGGGTGCAATCGTATTTATAATTCAATCTTTTCTTTCAAAATAAACTGGATTACCTAAACTAATCAATTGTCATTCTTTCAAATGTCCTAGTTTAGTTTAAGTTATGGATTTTTTATGGCTAAAGTTTCTCTTAACAAGCAAATCTTTCTCAAGTATTGCTAAGTCAAGTCCTATCTTGTCGGTCAAACAAGTTTCACATTTTGGTCCTTCACTTAACTATTTAGGATTAGCAAATAAATTTGGCCAAAATTCACTCACAACAATCTCACACACAAGATAGTTTTCAACCAATTCCAATCAAGAACAAGCACAAATAAATAAAAATTAGACATTACAACATCAATACTTAACTAACAATCCCTAAATTGAGAAAACTACTCACATATAGTTGAAATAATAACAACTAAACAAAGTTTGAGAAAAGACAACTTAGCGCAATTGGAGATCCTCAATGGGTTTCCTAACTTTGCAAGGGCTCCAAAACAGCAAGCACTTCTTCACAACTTTCACTCTTAAACTCAAAACTAACTAAGAAATCTAAAACTAAACTAAAAAAATGAAAAAAAAGAATGGAAGAGATTAGAGAGAATAGGAGTTCTTTTTTTCTGTGTGTCTCCTTAATCTACTGTGAAATGACTTTATTTAAAGAAGAACTCGATCAGTCTTAGCCACACGATGAAGGAAAATGAAGAGACTTGCCACATACCATGGCCTTCACCATGGACAGTTCGTTGTGAGCTCTGTCTCGAGATTCTTCTATTCTTTCTTCCTTCCACGGGCATAGTGACTTGAGGGTGTCTATTGTGGGATCTAGTCACACTCATTTAGGGGTCAAATATGGGTTAAAATGGTCCAGAAACCTGCAAAATACAGAAAAGAACCATACCCGAGCATAAAACCAAAAACGGGGTGCATAATATAGCATAAAACATATAATTCTCCCTAAAAATGGTATTAAATGACCTCAAAATAGAGTACACTTTAGGGAATTATCAATGTTTGTTTCGTTGATTTCAATCATGGGCTAGTAGTTTCATTAGATTTGGCAAAATTCATTCGACTCGGTAACCTTATTCGAACCCTCCCAAAAAACTTATGGTCTTGGACAAGATTTTGAAACTCGAACCCATTTAGGTCAAACTCATTAGGGCTAGGGTTAATCCGCTTGGGTTCAGTTGACTTTATATATATGTGCGTGTGTTTTAATGCAAAAATTCTTTCTATAAAATATATATGCTGACTCTTTGCCTATTTGTGAGCATACGTAGCCATTAAAATCTTACATAAAAAGAGGAAAATTCCTATGTTTCCACCCTATTTTAAACTTTTCATATCTTTTTTCATATCCGTACTCTAATATGTTATCATAACATCTTCGTTGTGGCACTATTACAAAAATTATTTGGTATTTTCTCTATGACAAATTACCCTTTCATCATCTAATCAAATCATTGTGCAACTATGTAAAGTAGTATGTTTGGGCCTTACACGTGGCTGATCATCTTCTCCTAACAAATGATAATGGCATCATCAAGTATATTTCGTAGAAATTTTAGTTAAATGTGTATGCAAGTTTTCTTTTATTTTTCTTTATTCCCTTGTTGAGAAGATATGATGTAAAAAGTAAACAAGTTTTAGGCTCAGTAGAATGGCACCTAAAAGAAGCTCAAGAATTAAAATTTGAAGTTTCAGAGCTCAATGCTTTTTTATTTTTTACAAAAATTACATTAATTCTCATAATATTTGTAGTAGAAAAAAAGCAATAAAAAACACTTCTAATCTGTGGGATCTGACATGAACCTTAGACTTTAGGGTTGGCGTTTGACATTTTCAAAACCGAAATGCACTAACCCACATTTAACTTGCCCTCCTAGAATGATGTGTCTAGTTTTGTTTATTAAGGGGTTGCTAAACGAAATAAGATTCATTAATTTTGCTAGTTTGAACTCTTTGCACTTTCAATATTAATCCTAAAGTTTGATTGCTATTGCCAAATGTTTGGCCAATTTCTTGCATGAATTTTATATGCTTGATCGAAGTACTGAAAGGTAAAGATCGACATTGGAAAACTAGCGTTAGACTTGGTTTTATAATCAGTTGAGAGAGGATTGTGAGTTGAGTAGTCTTATGATAATTACATTCTTAAACTTAATTAAACTTAGATTTAATAAGAATTAATAATTACTTTGTTCGAGTTAATTCACTCTGTTATGAAAGACAGTTGTGAATTCACATATATCACCGACCACTAAATCAACGGGCAAACTGATAGGGGCAAACTGATAGGTGCTTTGTTTAACTAGTTAAATCGGTATATCTTTAGGAGATGCTACTGTTATATGTTTTTAACCATTGCAGTTAGTCCTTGTTCGTTTAATGTTTGTTAGATAGAATCCAAATCCAATCTTAATTTCGCTTAGCAAACTTTAAAGAAATACTTAGTAATTCAAACTAGTCTATGTTGGAATGAGTTTGATCTATTCCACAATACACGTGCACTTGCAGTGATGATCAAGTTTTTAGTGCCGTTGTTAGGGACTCAATTTGGATATTAAGTTGCCCATAAGAAGTTTGACTAAGCATTTTTCTTTTTATTTTTCAATTTTACTCACTTTGGTGTGCTTTGATTATGCATAAGTTGTCTTCCATTTTATACACAAGTACCTCGATTTTAGAGCACTCTTTGAGTTTGACCATAAGATCAAGTAGACTTTCCATAAACTAAAGAGACACTAGAAGATTCAAAAGGAGCCAGAAGCAATCGAACACACCTAAGATGGTGGATGGTGAAGATTAGCAAAGAAGGACGCTTAGCAACTATGTCACTCTATGAGTCCACAACCTCACTTCAAGCATTACTAGGCTCCTCGTGACTGCCAACCATTTTGAACACAAGTTGGCACCAATCTCAATGGTGCAACAATCTTAATTCGGCGACACACCCATGGAGGATCCCAACTTAAACCTCTCGGTTTTTCAAGAGGTTTACGACACATTGTAAGATTAATGGTGCCTTTAATGATGTGATCTCCCTCCGCTTGTTTCTGTTCCCTTTTAAGGACAAGGGCGGGCATGGCTCCACTCTTTGCCACCGAGATCCATCACCACGTGAAATGAGCTTCTGAAGCATTGTTGGCCAAGTTCTTCCCTCTTAGCAAGATGATAAGCTTGAGAAACCAAGTCATTTCATTTGCTCAATGGGAGAATAAATCTCTCTCCGAATCTTGGATCGCTTTAAGGGCCTTTTAAGGGATTGCCCATACCATAGTCTCCAAAAGTGGATGATAGTGCAAGCGTTCTACAATGTAGTCACATAAGCTATGAGGTCCATGATAGATGCGGCAGTGAGAAGATCCTTAATGAACAAGATAGAGGATAAGGCATATAATGTGATTGAGGAAATGTCGCTCAGTAACTACAAATGGTCCAATGAGAGGACTCCTTCCAAGAAGGTTGGAGGTGAACTTGATGTTGATGTTTGAACTTTGCTTACCATTAAAATGGATGCCATGACTCAAATATTTGGTCGTTTAAAAGTCAATGTGGTAAATACATGTGCTCCCTCCCCTACTTCTGATAGTTGTGGATCATTTGACCATGTGGCTTTGAATTGCCAAGCCTGGAACCCTTTTGCATAATCTTTTAGTAAGCAAGTCACGTATGTCAATAACTTTCCACTTAGACAGAACCATGAACCATACTGTAACACCTACAATCTTGGTTGGAAGAACCATCCCAGCATATCCTATAGGATTGATCCTCTTCCTTTCCCCCAAGCTAATGGTTGGCTCCCATCTCTAGGTTTTCAAAGACCTAACTTCCTTTCACAAGTTCCACAAAAGTCCAACCTAGAGGCTATGCTAGAGAGCATGTTTTTTCCTTTGATGCAACAAAAATAAGATGAGCACATTAAGCAATTAACCTCTAAGGTTGATATGCTTACTACTAATAACAAGATCTTGGAGTCACAAATTTTCCAATAAGCTAGCTCTTCTTCTACACCTCTGGGTAGATTACCTAACAAACTCGACTCCCACCCTAAAGAGCTTTCCAATTATATTCTCTTGAGAAGTGGAAAACAATTATAGGGTCCCAAGTGTGCTAAAACTGAGGGGAAAGTGAGAATAATCAGGACGTGGGAGATAATCTCTTGCCTAGTAAGGATGTGCTCTAAACAAAGAGTGAGAGTAAGAAGCCTAAAGAGTCTATGTCCTCTTCTGCAAAGCCTTATATGCCACCTTTGCCTTTCTCATAAAGATTTGCAAAGGCAAAACTTAATTCTCAATTTGGAAAGTTTCTTAACGTGCTTAAAAAGTTGCATTTGAAAACTCCTTTCATTGATACTTTGTCTCAAATGCCTAAGTACGCCAAATTTTAAAACAAAATCCTCTCCCAAAAGAGGAAGATTGTTGAGGTTAAGACCATAGCTTTAGGTGGGGAGTGTAGTCACGTGGTTCTAAACAAGCTTCCCGCTAAGATTAAAGACCCCAGTAGCTTCTCCATTCCTTACCTGATTAGAAATGTCATCATTGATAAGGCTTTATGTGACACTGGCTCTAGTGTGAGTTTGATGCCCTATTATACTTTCGAGAAACTTGACTTAGGAGGGTTAAGGCCCACCACTATTTCCTTTTAACTATCGAACCATTCTGTGAAGTACGCTTTAGATATTTTGAAGGATGTTCTCATCAATTTGGGTGACTTTAATGTGCTTATGGACTTTGTGATCTTGGGTATGGCTGAAGGTGTCTGCACCGAAATCATTCTAGGGGGGCCTTTCTTGGCCACTGCATGGTGCAAGATTGATGTCAATGAGGGAAGGTTAACTTTTGATTTGGGAGAGGACCATACAAAGTTTGATTTGTTTAAGGATCTTGAGTTTTTCTCCTTCTTCTCTTAATTAGTTGTTATGGATGTTATGTGCTAGCTTCCAAAAGAAGCCATGGAGTTAATTGGCATGCTTCCAATCCTCATGTTCTTTATTATGTCTTTTAAGGACTATTAACTTGGTTAAAAATTTGCCACCTAGCATTGTCAAGGACAAGCCCTTTGGTTTTGATAAGGGTTATTTGAGTGATTGTTGCAGGTTTATACAAGTGTTGTTTTCTTTCTTCCCTTTGCGAGATGTTGAGATTGACCTTGATTTGGTGGACAAGTTTGTTGTTATGATGGTAGCTTGTGTAATGGTGTCCACCATAGAATGGTCATCTATGTGGACCATGCTACTTAGAAGTATTGGCTGCTTAAGAAGGACCTCCATCCCCTCTACTTGAAGTAGCTCCTTCTTTTGCAACAGTTTGAGTTTGAAGTCCGTGACCAAAGAGTGACAAGTGCTGCGGAGTCGTCTTTCTTACCAATTTTACTCCTCTTAAAAGGATGATCGATGTAGGGTCTAGCTGGAGACCTTAAATAAGCACTGCCTAGGAGGCAACCTAAGGTTCTTTTTCTTCACCTTTTAATTTTCTTTCTTATTTTTATACATCTTTTGTGTGTGCTTTTGCATGATGCTACTCCCCTTAGTATTTGCATGTTTTTATATGTTTCCATTGAGGCAATGTGTTGTCTAAGAACAAGGTAGGAATATTTTGCTCTGGCATGCTTTATGTAAATTACATTAGCATTGCATATAGGCCATTTATGTGTATGTTTAGGTTTGTATTTAGGGTTTAGGTTGGCATTTGAAATAAAAAAACCAAAAATGTAAAAAATAAAAGAAAAAGAAAAAGTTGCAATAATGATTCTCTAGGCAAAATAACTTTCATAAACTTAGGTGACTTTTGATGAGTCGCCCCTTTGGTATGAAAATTTTTGAAGGTTTTGTGAATGTTTCTTATTTTGACCCTTGTCATGATTAAGAACTATGTTAAACCCTGTAGTCCTTCGCACTAATATTGGTACATGAGATTTATTTTATAAGTTAGATGACACTTTGGTAAATATCCCATGAGACTTTGAGCCTTATTTGGACTAATTTATCATCCTTAGCCTCATGTGTTCATGTTTGTGACTTTTCCATGTTAAATCTCTAAAACTTGCCCAAATTGTAGTTGATGATTGCATTCTCATTTACATTTTTAATGTGGTGATAGAGGCAGCCATTCCTTGATCAACACATATCCAGATAGCACATCATATGTCATATGTTTATCCCCTTTGCTGGCCCATTTAAGCTAATATCCATCTTGTTTGTGAACTCATCATATGCATCCTTGGTCATACATATAGTCATATACTTAAGCCAAGTCTAGGGAGAATCACTTCCTGTATGTGGTGGGTAGTTTTGCGGATAATTGAGTTTAAGGTGGCTTTGGTACGTTGATTTATTGAGGGGTTAATGACATTGAACACTTGAATTTGTTACCCTCTAGCTTGGGTTGTATATATATGCAATAGGTTGGAGTTGACACTTAATGTCCTATGACTTTCAATAGTTAAAACTTTCATTTCATTTCCAAAGGAAAAAAGGATAAAAAAAGGAAAGTAATTTTCAAAAAAAGAATAAAAAAGTAAACTTATTTGAATAAGTTGATTGACATTGGAAATGTACATAGCTTGTGTCCTTGCTTTATCAACTCATTTCCTATTTGATTTGTGGGGAGCATTCTTACTACATTATTGGATTTGGATGCTAGGGTATTTCATGGTTACTTGGTGCCATGTTGGTTGCTCCTTAGTCACTTGGCTAAATAGTTGTACACTGCCCAAATTCATTTGTACATCTCCTTCCCCCTTTACCTTTGTGCCCACATTATGGTCCAAATGAAGTCATCTTTTTTGTCAAGTGCACATTACATCTTAGTGGTGGAAAATTTGAGAGTCTTGGTAAGCCTGTGGTAGTTTTTATTTTTAGATAAAGTCTTGAGTGAACCCATGTTATATTTTAAACACATAAGTGGAAGTGGTCCATATTTCCCAAAAGAGAGGTTCTAAGAGTCAATTTGGCTCTACTCTATTCCATGTGTTTGCATGATGTACTTTATAACTACTTCGGGGGTGATTGAGCTTAATATTGGGCTTGTGTTCTTATACATCTTCAAAAACATTCACCTTCTTCTAATTTTGAAATGTCTTGTGCACTATTTGGAGTTTCCATTGATTGATATTATTTCTTATGACATGCTATGAGTTGCCTAGCTTGAGGAGGTTTTTTTGTTTTTTAAATCGTAGATGCATCTCCCTTTTTTGGTTTGCCTCGAGCTTAGCTTTGCTTGGGTATGGGAGAGTAATGAGTTTCATATTTGCATGGATTATTTAAGTGTTTGAGAGTCATTTTGGGGGATTAATATGTATAACTCTATGATTTGTGCCCTTATTTCTCCTATTACACTTGGATTTTGCATGTTTTGAGAGTGTTTATAGATTTTGACTTTGTGATCTAAAGCATTGGATTTTAACAATGATTTAAAGACCTTTTATATCAACTAAGAAAGCAAAAGAAACCTAAAGATATCCAACACGAACATACTGTGGTTAGCATCATAGGCCAAGAGGTTAAAGAAAGAAGCACTAGGAAGAACGAGAGAGAACAATTGGGGCATAAGGCACCATGGTCAAGCCATGGTGGTGTGTCATGGACTGCTTATGGTTACCTTCCTCGTGTCATCCATTTTTCTTCATAGTTGCTCATGTTCTAAGCATTTTTGACATTAGTGGCCTTGAATTTCACAATAAAAGTTTTATTTTACAACCATTTTGAGCATTCTATCATCCATCCTCCATCATCATCATCCTCCACATATACACAATGCACAATTTTGAGGTCTTGAAGTAAGGAGTGGAGACCGACTCACGTTCGAAACATTTCAAGTGTTGATTGACGGATCGTCCACCATGCTTCAAGATAAGTAATCTTCTCTTCACTTTTTCTTCAATTTTTCTTCTAGATAGATTTACATTTTTAGATGTTTATTTTGTTGATTTCAATCATGAGTGAGTAGTTCTCTTTGTCGAGAAGTTGTTAAACATTTGCTAATTTTGCTAGTTTGAACTCCTTACACTTTGAGTCTTTATTTCATGTTTCAATGTAATTCGAGAGTTTGATTGCCACTATGAGATTTTTAGCCAATTTTTTAAATGAATGTTTGATACTTGATTGAAGTACTGAAAGGTGAAGATCATCATTAGAAAACTAAGACTAGGCTTGGTTTTATAGTCACTTGAGAAATGATTGTGAATTGAATGATCATATGATAATCATATTCTAAAACTTGATTGAATTAAAAAAAAAAAAGAAGAGAATTAGTAATTAGTTTGTTGAAGTTAATTCACTCTATTTTGAAAGAAAGTTGTGAATTCTTAAATATTAACGATCATTGAATCAACCGGCAAAGTGCAAGTGCTTTGTTTGACTACTTAGATTATCATATCGTTAGGTGATGCTACCCCTAAATGGTTGTGAATTCTTAAATATTATCGATCATTGAATCAATCGGCAAAGTGCAAGTGTTTTGTTTGACGAGTGAGATTATCATATCATTAGCCATTCAAGTTAGTTCTAGCTTGATTGATGTTTGTTAGATAGAATCCAAATCCAATCTTGATTTCATTTAGCAAACTTTAAAGGAATACTTAGTAATTCAATCTAGTCTTCGTATGAACACCCTTGATTTGTATTACAACACCCATACAGCTAGCCTGGATGCCTTACTATGCGACAACCAAGCCTTCATAAGGCAAGTGCTAAGCTATGTCAAATGTAACAAATGTAAGGATTGGTTTCGACAGAAAGCCCAATACTGCTTGCCTTTGGTACTCAATCATACTCTCATTAAAACTCACCATGCATTCTAAGGTGCACCAATCCCTAATACTTACATCCTACTCTTGTACCCTTTAAATGGATGCCTTGTAACCTTTACCTTCCTCTGCATCCTTCTCTCTTGATTGGAATTCCTATGATGCCTATGGCTACTGGCCTCCCCCAACAGAGCCTTCCTTCCTCCCCCAATCTTGCCAGATCCACTCCCATCGGTGTTTTTGGCTTAGATAGAATAAGATTGCTCTTACCCCCACCATTAACTCTACCCTCTAAGTCACTCTCTAAAGAATCCATTAGATTTGCTTCATCAAACGACCTCCACATAACCTCAAGTTTATAAGTAAGAGTCATTCGCTTACCTCATCCTCTACTTTTAATCCCCCTATCACAGCCTCCCTCAAAGTCATTTGATCCGTAAACTCAGACTCTTCCTCCCAGGACTTGCTTCTGCCATTACTACCCCCACATCCACTATTTTCAAGTATAGAGTCACTCCTAGAAGATATGTTTAGATCTTTTACCTCCTCCTCAATATCTACCCTTCCAGATCTCCTAACCCATACGTAGGACCCTCCCTATTGTCCTCTTCTAAGGTTCTTGGCCGTTTAGATCAAGTTTCCCCCTTACGGCCCCCTTCGTTCCCACACTGTTTATTTTAACTTTGTAGTTCCTTTGCCAACGTCTATAAATACAAACAAAAACATTTGAATACCAGCAAAACATTATTCTTACATTATAGTTAACATTGTTAATAGGATCAACATTCACAGTCAGTGCATACACATACTAATAACTTCCTTCCCTTCACTAACAAGAGCCCACGCATTAACTCGACCGTGTTTAAAAAAACAACCAGACTCCACTCATTAAAATTGTATAAGAAACCATCCGTATTTGACCATTCATTTATTTAGTGTATTAACAATTCAAAGGGATACCAATTACCACATCGACCACACACACAATGCAAACATCCATCATCAGTTGACACCAGCTATACTATCATCCAAATTAGGTTCTCCCATAAATCATATAAAATGAAAAACACCCTTATGTCACCTAATACACAACCCGCTTGCACCATATATGTGTATATAAATGTATGTATATGTATGTGTATATATATAAAAGTACGTATATGCATTTATATATGTGTGTGTGTGTGTGTGTGTGTACACACACACACACACACACACATACACATGCACATACACACACATACACACACACACACACACACACACACACACACATACATATGCACATACACACATATATATACATATAGATATATATACATACATATACATATATACACATATATGATATATATACATACATTTAGTTTACTTACCTTTGGACAAATCTTTGGTATTGTTAAAACTGAAGGTCTGAATCTCTGTAATGAGATCAAACTTTAGTCCAAATACGGATCAGAAAGGGGACAAGGTCGAAAGGAAATGGGAACCATCTATGAAGCATTTGGCATTACCAAAATTGAAGCACCCTCTATTGCCCCCAAAAGGGTCCAAAAGAAAGGGCCCAGACAAACATTAGGAGACCCCTGAGGTCCCCCTATGCCTTTCAAGAAAAAGGATAGCCCAAAACCTCCTGCTTCCAAAAAGAAGCGGCCCAGCAAAAAGAAAAGATCATAGTCTGCTACAAATGTGGCAAAATAGGTCACAAAGTCTTTCAATGCAAAACAGAGCAAAAGATTAATGAACTATTCTCTGGGGAACTAGAACTCCAAAAGAAACTTCTTGGTCTTTTGACAAAAGATGCTTCAATATTAGAAGAAGAATACTATTCAGACTCTAATGAAGACTATGAATATGAATCTTTTCCAATTTTGTCCCTGAATGTTATTACTAACAAATCCCAAAAAGAATTCCTTTTAGATCTCATAGGACAAATTCCTAATATAGATACAAAGAAAGAATACCTTCAGAAATTGGAAGGTATTATCCTTGAAGAAGAAGATAAATCTTTCAAATTCAATCTTGAGACTCCTTCCATTTCACAAATCTTTTATCATTATCCAATCCAGAATCCACGAGGAGTTCCAAGGCTAGTTACTAACTACAAACCTCTTAACAAAATTCTTCGATGGATTAGATATCCAATTCCCAACAAAAGATATCTGTTAAACAGATTATATAATGCAAAGGTTTTTTCAAAATTTGACATGAAGTCAGGATTCTAGCAAATCCAGATTGCTGAGCCTGACAGATATCAAACTGCATTCACAATTCCATTTAGACATTACGAATGGAATGTCATGTCCTTTGGATTAAAGAGTGCTCCTTCTGAATTTCAAAATATCATGAACGACATCTTAATCCCTACACCTCATTTATCATTGTTTACATTGATGATCTCTTAGTTTTCTCAAATAAAATTGATCAACATTTTAAGCATTTGTAAACTTTTATACATGTTGCTGAGAAAAATGGTTTAGCATTGTCTGCATCAAAAATGGTTTTATTCCAGACAAAAATTAGATTTCTTGGTCATGACATTTATCAAGGCACCGTTAAACCCATCACGAGACCATTAGCATTTGCTGATAAATTTTTCGATTAGACTAAAGACAAGAACCAATAGCAAAGGTTTCTTGGGTGTCTCAATTATGTTTCGGATTTCTTTCCAAATTTACGACAATTGTGTGCACCTCTATACAAACGACTTAGAAAGAACCCAATCCCATGGACTGAAGAGTGTACAAAAGTAGTTAGCCAAATCAAAGAAAGAGTCAAGTCTCTTCCATGTTTAGGCATACCAAATCCATCTGCTCTATGACTGTAGAAACAGATGCATCAGACATATGATATGGTGCATACTAAAACAAAAATTAGAGTCACAGCCTAATGACCAATTAGTTAGGTTTCATTCAAGTTTTTGGCTTGGTCCGAAACAAAACTATTCTACTATCAAAAAAGAGATATTATCTATAGTACTTTGTATTTCAAAATTTCACGATGACTTATTTTATAAAAAATTCTTACTTCGAATAGATTGTAAATCTGCACAAGAAATTTTACAAAAAAGATGTTAAGAATCTGGTTTCGAAACAAATATTTGCCAGATGGCAAGCAATTCTTTCTGCTTTTGATTTCAACTTTGAGTTTATCAAAGGGAAAAACAATTCTCTTCCAGATTTCATTAAAAGAGAGTTTATACAAGGAAAGAGTAACAAAAGTTCGTTGTTGCAGGAGTCAAAATGAGCAACAACAAGGACAAAGGCAAAGGGATACAAAAGGCTGAAGATTATCAACTTCAGATCCCAACACATAATACATTTTTACCACCGATTAACTTTCATCCATTACCCTACAAAACTGTTGTTTCTAACCCCATGACAACACCTATTTAGTTCGACATACTGAGCACCTTTTCCTCACCAATTACAAAACAACCCCTTCCTCAGAAACAGTCAAACTGTTAATACAAAAAAACCTTTGGAAAATCGCATTTCCCAAGTGATGACCCCTCTCAAAACACAACAGTTTTATGAGTTCATGCTGGTTGGTGCCCACTCAGTCGACATTACCCATACCTATCACAAAATCAACCTAGGTTTTATCCTCTTCCCGAAATGCATCATTCGTAATGTGCGAAGTACTAAACAGCAGAAGAATACTTTCAAAGAAAGGAAATTTTCTATCATTTTCAACCCACCAACTTAGAATTACAAGGACTCACACAAAAGGAACGTGAAATTTTAGAGTTACTCAAAGATGATCTAGTCATGAGATAAGTTTTTCTACAAAAAATATGTGACAAAAAAGACATTGATTCAGGAGATGAGACTGCAAGTTCTGTTGGGTCCTCTAACAAACCCAATCCATGTGATCTACAGGATTCACAAGATCCTTACCATCTATGACAAAAGAAAAATAAAAGGACAAGAGCCCGCAAAGGTCTTGACCTTTGGCAAAAGTAAGGGTCATTATCTCTTCAAAAAAATTTATTTTGCAGGTAAAGAAAAAATTGTCGGCAGGCACTATACACTACAGTTCCCCGACAACTCACTATTCATCTACAGTTTCGCGGACAAATTTTTTAAAAGTTGCACAGTGAAAAGCAATTACCTATTGACAAATGCAACCTGCTTTCGGCGCATGACAAATGAAGACAAATTAGCATCATTTCGCCACAACTATTGAGCTCTTCTTAGCTCTATAAATAGCAGACATTTCAGCAAGAGAAGGCATTGAAAAACTTTTAGAACGAATTATCAAAAGTCTTCTCTCGTAATCTCACAAGCCTTCCTAAATACCCTTTGCCTCTGTCTCTCTACAAATCAAGCTACTTTGTATTATTCTCCATCCATAAACCCTTCAAGTTCATCGCCACAATTTCAGTAAGCACCATCAGTACAAGTTTCCTATCCTAAACAAAGTTACAATTTTACGATCATTTTATGTGTTTTAATGATCCTGATGATCCCGGTATCATACATATATACATATATATGTGTGTGTGTGCGTTTGTGCGTGTGTGTGTGTGTGTGTGTATGTCTATAGACATGTTTATATACATATACACACACACACACACACACACACACACACACACACACACACACACACACACACACACACACACACACACACACATATATA
>JACYFF010031957.1:47753900-47799511 GCA_017589665.1 Selenicereus undatus
TCACCTTGTAACACATATGAGCATGAACATAAGAAATAATGATATTAAACAGAAGCTAGCCAACATTCAAGCAAGAAAACCAATGGAAACAAAATGTTATGTAATCCCTTTTCGTACTGTAATCTGCCATTCAAGCTAGCCATCATTCATAAGAATCAAACAAGGCAAATGCACCCTTGCTTATGTTTAGTGGAGTAACAGTAGAAGACAGTTAAAATAATCAGACAAATATAAACGAGGGTACAAAAATAATACGAATCATGAAAGCTTAGACATTAGATTAGCCAGTGTAAATGTGGACGCCAATAGCAATGAGGAAGATGGTGATGAGACCAAAGAAGATGACAATGTGAACCAGGATAGCAACGCCGCTCGTCTGCATCGTGGCAAACTCGAACACCCATCCCCTCCCTGGCATCTGACATAGCAGGCCCGGTGTTAGCAGCACAAACAGCACCACTGCCATCAACAACGGCCCCCAGTTTGCCATTTTCTCTCTCCTCTTCCCTCTCTCTATTCTCTCTCGGAGTAGGTGCAGGGGAAGCTGTCCTATTGACAGTTCCAACTGGTGAATTGTGTGCTTTATATCTTGTTTAGGTGTGTTTAGCATTTGTGATGGGTGAAGAAAGGAATATACCCATCTGGAGCAGGAAGAGGGAAACCGACTAAGGGCCGTTCGAACTTCGAAATTTCTGGGGGAGGGGAACACACGAATGAACCGAACTCATGGGGAAGCAAACCGTGACAACGAACTCAGAAATTATGGGGGAGGGGCTTCATATTGAAATTTCCAGCCATGGCCGTGAAATCTCAAGCGAATTTTACAAGGGAGGCGAACGAATTCTCAGAGGGGAATGTAGAATGAAAGCAAAACGAACCTGACTGGAGGTCGCTGCTGTTGTCGCCGGCGTGAGGTGGAGGTTTCCGGCGTCCTGTTGTCGCCGACTGCCGGTGGATCTCGCCGCCTTGCTTCTCTCTCCTCTCATTCTCCCCCTCTCTCTCTCTCTCTCTTTAGGGTTTGGAGGTGCCTCTTGATTCCTCTCAGGTATGAGACTTGAAACCTCTCCTAAAGTGAGGGGAATCAAGTTGCTGAAATTTGGGGGGGATTTGATACCTAAAGGAATCAAGTCCCATA
The DNA here is from genome assembly GCA_017589665.1 of Selenicereus undatus. Classification (NCBI taxonomy): domain Eukaryota; kingdom Viridiplantae; phylum Streptophyta; class Magnoliopsida; order Caryophyllales; family Cactaceae; genus Selenicereus; species Selenicereus undatus. Next base: position 47,755,036 of record JACYFF010031957.1, read on the forward strand.
CCCTTATTTTCCAAACCAAACAATAGATATGGGAACTTGATACCTAAAGGTATCAAGTCCCATTCCTTTTTTCCCAACCAAACAGGCCCTAAATCCCATCAGCATCACACATTAAAAATTATTTATATAACAAATATTCATTGAAAAAATAAATATAAGTGGCAAGTGAAAGTATATACTGTTAAATGCATAGTATACATTCATCAGTCCACCCTACTAAAATTTAAACTAAGTTGACTTGGTTAGTTATAACTTTCGCTATTGTTTACTTGTTCTTTCGAGCTTTTCGGTTATTGAAGGCAATTTTTTTGGGGGGTGTGGAAGAGTGATCTCGGCCTCAAAATTGTATCATTAACTAGCAACCATCCTTTGGACTAACCAATGCCAAAGGAATCATCGAAAAGAAGATCCATCACCTTACTAGGATGGGAATCGTACATAACAAAATTCAAGTATAAAGTAATACCTATATCTGCCAGTTGCAACTTGGTTGGCTTCTAAGTACCTCCCATCCATGCAAATTGATTAAAGCTTTATATTGATTGATTAGCACGGCTTGTCCTAGGCATACCTTTGTATTCCCTTGAAGCATCCTGACAAGGACAAGTGAATGAAGCTTACACCCTAGCTTTGAAAACCCTTTTCCCTAGCAAGTCTTAGCCCCCTGTGGACTACCTTAATTTGAACTTTCATATAGCTTATGGGGAACCGCACAACCTTTCACTTCAGTCACCTCTTAGAACCCATCCTCCTCTAGCTAGGTTGGGATCATTATAGTGCACTCTCAATGTTCAAGAGAACCTATCCACAGGAGGCATCTCCCCTTCCAATAAGTTGACATTAAACCCGTCCTATAGCAAGCAGCAGGCTATAGTGCTTCATCCTTTAAGCAACAACAGACCTCAGGGTAGAACAGTTTCATAATCCTATGGTTTAGAAAATCAAGTGACATAATAGTCATGTCCAATATCAAACAAGGAGAAATCTCCTTTTAAATTGTATGTACTTTATCAAACACTTTGAGTGTTAGAGCATTCCTCCAAGGTTAGTGCAATTTGTGTCCTCAGTAGAGAGGATGAACATAGGGTAGGTTGGCTTCCTCATTAAAGTGTCATTATCATAAGATGCCTTAGAATATCTTATTAATTCCAAAATTTGGTTCTTCGTGGTTAAAAATTCATGGTAGCATTACCTTGTTAAGACTTATCCCTATACAACATTCTAAGAGTATCATAGCCTGGAGTATCGCCTTTAAGATATCAGCAACCTTAGAATGGTTCATATCTACCACATGCATGACGACATATCATAGCCAACAAAATTAGTCAGCACAATGGAAGTTCTCTTCATCTTTTTAGTTAAACACCAAGTGATTCGCTTCCTCTTCAAGCAATCTCCAAGTTGTCATTATCCATGGGAGAGTAGCTCTATATCATACTTACTCTATTATTGGTTGCTCATTTTGTTAGAGGGATTTTCAATCACTACGGGCCATCTCATTTTGTGTTAAAAGTTGGTGTTCAGTGGAGAGAGAATGGGTCGAACAAAGGATTAAGGGTCGAAGAAGGTGGTTTTAAATGTTTCATAATTTGCCACAAAGTAAATCATAAACATTGCTTTGGGCAATGTTTGAAGCTCATTAAATAAGACTATCAAGTGATATCTTGTTAAATTGAGTTATTAATTATTTTCGAACACATATTTATGTTATGTAAAATTAAAGTACCCAGTGGAAGTTGCAATCATCCAAGTGATTTATGTTCTCTAGCTTCTATTATCATTATGTACTCACCTTTGCTATCCCCATCAAAATGTTTGAACCATTTGTAGGACAAACATTTATTACTAAATAAGATGCCCTAGTTTTCTATCAAAAGTTTTTTGGGGTTAGTGTTTGAAAAAACGAAATTAACAAGAAGGATGGCAAGGTTGTTAGACATTTTTTTTTTTTACTATCATAGTCAAAGTCAGCCACTAAATGAGATGTGTCATGTATTTGAATCCTATAACAACGACCATTTGAAGGCCTAAGATTAATGCTTGTTACTCGACCATATTACTTGAAGACAGTTGAGTAATCGTGATTGAATATGTGAGAATGTCTTTCTCAAGAGAGACACAAACTACTCTTACATTAAGCACTAACATGTCTTGTGGCTCTGCCAAAGTACATCTCCTAAGGTGGGAGGACATCAATAAAACATACATCCTTTCCTAATAGATCATCATTTAGCTTGTAATTATAAGAAGTTGGATGATTAGCTCAAAAGTCTACCAATGCTCACCCTTTGGCCACCATTGATGCACGTAGATAATGTCATAGTGATTTCAGATCACAACCCACTTCACAAGCTACTCACTTAGAATGCTAAGATGTATTTGATGCAATCATCTTTAGAAATCACCGGCAATGTATAAGCTTGCATGAAATGCCTTAGATTCTGAATGGCAAACATGAATGCTAAGCACATCTTTTCAATTGATGAATAATCTAGTCCAATGATAAATGAAGAGTTCCTTAGGTAGCATAAAGCTCCTTCTTTGACATCCTCATTCTCTTGTTCGCATAATGCCCATAACAATTTTTCTTAAGCTGGGATGTAAAGTACAAGAGGCTTGCCTTGGATTGATGCCCCTAAAGTTAGTGAACTTGACAAGTACTTGATAATTTTGAGGGCCTTTCGTTATGATTAATCGCATTCAAAAAGTGCACCATTCTTTATAAGGTGGTAAATTGGGTGACAAAAACAAGAGAGTTGGCATATGAACCTTCTAATATGTGTCTAGTGAATTTGAAAATCCTAAAACTCTTTGAGAATTTTTTAGGCATCCATATTTTAGATTGCCTCAATTTTGGATTGATCAATTTAAATGTTGCTCTATCGAACAATAAAGCATATGAATTTCCCTAAAGTCATATTAAATAGAAACTTAAGAGGATTCATCTTGAGCTAACATTTCCTCAATCGCTCAAAGATTTTTCAAAGGCCTCATAGGTGGTATAACCTCTTTCTTAACTTGACCACGAGATCATCCACATAGCACATCATTATTTAATTTAACATGTCATCAGTGATGCTACGTATTGCTCTTTGATGTGTTGCTTATTCTTTAAAACTAAAGGACAACACCTTATAGCAGAACATGCCTTTGGATGTATGAAAGGCTATTGCTTCTTAATCTTTAGCCACTATTTGGATTTGATTATACCCTATAGTACAATCCATGAATGAAAAAGCCTTATATCTAGTGGCGAAGTCAATTTGTGGGCTCGGTTACTTGCAATAGAATATCATATTTTAGACATGCATCGTTGAGATCTTGAAAGTCCATGCAAATGTGAAGTTGCCATATCCCTCCTTGTAAGGACAATGTTCACGATGCATGCTAACTGCAAATGAATCTTGCCTTGATACATTTATTGACATTTTTTTTTAATTTTAGGTACTGATTCTAGGAGAAAACATTGTTGAGGCTGCTTCTTTTGCAAAAAGACCCTTCTTGATTGATAGCCGATGAAATATGACTTTAGGATCTAGTCTTAGTATTTCTTTGTAGTTTTATGAAAACACGTCCTAGTTTTCCAAAAAGATGATGAAATACTCTCTTTGTACCTTGAACATAACTTATATTATTAGGCTAGGGCTCATGGGTTGTTAAATGGTTTAAATCCTTTAGGTCATCCATTGTAGGTTGCCCTTCCACCAACCTTTGAGAGTCTAAGGAGTTTCTGCAAGCCCAATCTCTAACTCTGAGTCTTCACATTCTTGAATTACAATATGATTAGAGGAATTAACTTCTTCCTATTTAGTCTCTTCATTGAAGCTTGGGTTATTTTGTTGACCAATGAAGATCATGTGTGCTTTTTCACTCTTAGTAAACCATTTATTTTTAACATCAAGGGTTGAAAAGCACTTCATGCGAAAGGGTAAAACTTTGTACTTCACCTGTGCCACCAAGATGATTAAGCACCAAATCATTCTGTTCTTAAGATAATGGGTTTAATAGTTTCCTTGCTTTCTTTATTCCATTAAACACTAAAGGCTTTGGTTGTACGTCACCTTTTGCTCTATAAGAAACATAAGTCTTAGAACTTTAACCTTTCCCTAATCTAGTGAAGATAGATGGGCATTAGTTTAAGGTAGATCGTAGTAACATATCAAACACAGAAGATTTCGTGCTAGTTTGAGCATTATCATCCTCACTATTATCGTACTCCTTAGCTGCGATCTGTTATGCAACACACTGATTATTTTTCTATAACCCTGACGTCTTGTCTAGTTACATTGATGTATAGTCGAGGCCAATTTTTAATACTTCCAATAAGCTTCCTTGCTCTTAAATCTTTTTATTTGTTTTGTTGAGGCCTTAAGTTTCAACTTCGAAAACTTTTCCCCAATGCAACTGAATTGATAAAGTCATAATAGGTCTTCTCTATAAGCTTATATGCATTGGATTGAATACTTCCTTGGTCATTGCACATAGAAAGTCATCCAAATTTTTCAATGAGGTCTTAGAAGAAGAGACAAACTCATGATGAAGGGATTTATTCACCTTTGCTAGGTACACTTTTCATGTTGGCAATGTGACAATTTCTTTAAGGTACTCAGGGTACTCGCGTCAGCTTTTTATAATAACCTTACCTATAGGCTTTCCACTTGTACACTCACTAAAGGATGGTTCATTTTTCTTGGAATGAAGTTTAGGAATGTTCCAAGAATAACTAGCATGGATTTGTTGAAACAACCATTTGTTTAGTTACCTACTCATGTTTAACAACTTGTTTAGTAGGCTAGACTATACTTGCCTATTTGTTGTTATCTTTACAGAGTTCTTACCACTTTACACTATCATGTCTTGGTGCCACTTGACTATCCTTTATAGATTTTGGTTCAGCTTTGCCTATAGAGGAAATCATTCGACGACTATGACTCCTTAGGAATAGTACTTTCCTCAAAGAATCTCGAATTAACAAAATGTGATTCTACCTTAGTGAATAGCTTAACAACAATATTGATCTTCTTTTGATCGCAATGTTAATAATTAAGAGATTGACAAAGGTCTAAAACTACCATTTCATGCACATGGAGACACTGACGTCCAAGTAGCAATTTAATTTATAGGAAGTTTTATAATCAATTATGTACATGATTGAAAATGTGGACAAATCACCCATCATTAACTCTAGGCGGATCATGTCAGTTATGCAACTCTTACAAAACATTTCCATTCTCAACCATAAGTCATACGCTATAGATAAAGGCATGGTGTTAATAGTTGATCTTCCATCTACTAAGATGCACTTAACTTTTTGCTCCCGTGTGTAGCCAGTCATAAATAAAGGATGACTGTCAAATTTAAAGCCCAACAAGTCATTATCAGTGACAGTGATAGCTTTGATGCAAGCGGCATGCTAGGTAGGTCTTTCGTCGACTCCCAAGCACCATTGACATTGTCATCGTAAAGTGTTTGGTCATACAAGTGATTGGTTTGTAAGTGCATAGTCCTATTGTATCACATCAAGCAATTCAAGATTTGAAATTGAAATTGAACTAATCTCCTAACTAATCTAATGGATAAATAATCAAGGAATTTTATTAATCAAATAATACCCAATCTAAGCATCAATCTAGAACCTCTTCCTCAATTAGTTATTTCAAAATTGATAATTGTCAAACCCCTCTTTCAAGTGCGGAATGAAATATCTAGATGTAATCAATTACTATTTCTCAAGGGTTCCAGATTAGCCTAAATTCATTAAGCATGCGATTATCAAATTAGTGATTTCCGATTGGTGTGACTTTATCAGAACTCCACTCAATCAAATCAAATCAAATCCTGCATTATGGCATCGAATTTCACCTTTTATTCATCACCCGATACTCGATACATGTAAGAAAGTGGTCAAATTTCTCTTAAGATAATAAACATCTATGATTCAATGAAACAAGACAACTAATTTCAAATTAGTTTCAAATTAATAGTAGAATTAAAAAAACCATGAGAAAAGAAAATAGAAGGGGAAAGAGATGCTTCGATTTCAAGCGATATTGAATCCTTCGATGCAATCTCGATCCAAAGCCTTGTACATCTTTTTCTTCCACTTGCTCTTTCTTTTTATCTCTTTCTCTTTCTGTAATAGATGAACATGTAATCTAAGATGGTGGGTAGCCTTGAGTAGTCTGAAAATTGTGCCATATATTGCAAAAACTGAGCAACAAACCGACAAATATGCGTAGAAGCCAAGTAGATTAGACGAAACTCAACCTGTCGTGATCTGGGGGCCTACCAGCCCGTGGCAGCCACACAGCCGCAACCACCACCATGACCAAACTTTGGATGGCCACTGTGAGGAAAAAGAAAAAGGTGATTCAAGTAAATTTTAGACACAGATGGTGCATTCGTGTATTTGTATATGGAATGCCTATGTTTGTTAATATGATTGGGTTGTGTTGAGTACTTTTTGGGCCTCCAAACTTTGTTGTTTTGTTCTTAAAGGTCTTAGAAGCGATCATTAACTCAGTGCACTCAATTTTATTTGACTGAATCTATAAAAACACATAAAACACAAACCTGACTGTTAAAGTGATAAAAGGCCATAAAATACCATAAAATGCATAAATATTCTCTAAAATTCTAGCACATAAAATACTATAATCTTATGCAAAATGGGAACTTATCACCCCCTATGCTTAAACATTTACTTGTCCTCAAGCAAATACTCAACAAAATCAATAAAAGAGGATGCATCTAGGATCAATTCCTCCTCAAGATAGGCAACATGTAGTACCTTACAAACAAATCAACAATCAAAAGCAATCCTCCAATAGTACGTAAAACATTCAAAATCAGAAGAAAGGGAAAGTTGGTAAAAGATTTTAGGACCATAAAAGCTCGCCATTCAAATATTTATCATAAAGGAATCATATGGCAAGTCATAATGGCACATTTTAATGAGCATGCCTTAGTAGACTGGTAGAATCTTACCTTAGGAATATAGAACTCTCTTACTGATGAGTTTGAAATATAACATGGGCTTGATCAAAATTTGATCTAAAGATGCACTAACCATAGGCTTGGTAAGACTCTCAAATTCTTCTGCCTGATGATGCAACATGCACATGAGAGTAAGGAGGGGTTTTCAAGTGTCATAATACTGCTCAAGGGAAAAGAGGTAGACAAATAAATTTGCGAAAAAGCCGTGCTAAAAGCCTAGAAGTTAGGGATTAATCAACTCTAGTATCATGAATACAAGAACAACCAACCCGCCACACTGGAAGAATACAATACATACTACACTAAGTCAAGAAAATAAAAGAAATGAGTTAACTTTCATAAGAACTCAAAGTATGAGCAATCCCAATACCTAACACTTGTTTTTTATTAATCATAGGTCATAATCACAACTCTTGTTGACCTTTAATTTTTTTCCTTTTTCCTTTTTTTGTTTTTTTGGATTTTATTTTTAAAATGGGAAAATCAACTAGGGACGAGCTAGGAAGCACAACTTATTGACCCAAATCTAGTTAATGCAATCCAAAGGAAGGGGAAACATATCACATGTATAAGATTATTAGCATCCCCTCTCAAAGCCAATTCAATAAAATCACCGTCAAGCATACTAGATCCCAAATGATGAACACTCCATTACTCTTAGCTTATGGATAGGAAATATGTATGTGGCCAAGGGCCGTGGTACACAACAAAGATCAATATAAGCTCAAAGCGGTTGGCAAAGGGTGCATGCATGTAATATATAGATGGATAATTTGGTCAAATTAATTTGAGAAAGAATGCCTATATCACCATGTCAAATATGCACATGCTAAATGCAGTTTTAAACAAAAGAGTCAAATCAAGTTCTAGAGATTGTAACTTGGAAGAGTCACCTACTTGAAAGAATACGAGACTAAATGTATGCATTAGTCATTAGGCTCAAGGTCACAAGAAATATCTACCAAAGTCATTATTAGCTTAGCGTCCTGAGAGATGGAACACATGTACCAAAATCAATGCTAAGGACCTGAAAAGGGGAGACCGAAAGCATCCAAACTGATGGTGAGTGGTCCACTGGGGGGTCACCCTTAAGGCTCCTTGAGCCTCAACCGACCCTTCCCTCATTAGTCGCCCTCTTTCTAAGGGTACATTAGTTGGGCTCTCTCAAAGTGACAATTCCTTGGAGTTATATGGTAGAATGGATTAGAGCTTTAAGATTTTAGAGTCATCAGCTCATTTTGAAGGTGTGTACAAACCCATAACTTTATAGAAAACTATGAATTCCTTCTTTCAACCAAGTCCTTAAATCAAAGGGAGAACAGGGGGATGTAAGACTTGATTTTCAAGAAAGAAAAAGGACTTTTCTACAAATTATGAATAAAGATGCCTTAAATGGAGATTGCTAAAAGTGACTCCATCACTATGAATCATGAGAATAGATTTGAGGGCGAAGGTGCAGTCTAATGAATTGTGAAAACCACTATTAAGTTGCCCACTTCAAAAAAAAAAAACTTCTACTAGAAATGAATGTATAAAAACTTTTATTTTTTGATTCCATGCAAATGCCTTTTTCATGATTTTGGTCTTATTTAGTGGGACAAATAGCAAGAAATACTTTAGTGACCATTGTTAACAGGCCATTTTTAAAATCAAAAGAAATGTACAAAAATAAAATTTGGTGACCACTTTATTATGAGCACAATGTTATTTTATGTACAAGAAAATGAACGATAAACACATATTCAAGGAATGTCAAAGAGAGACGTGACTATGAATATGAGAAAATAAAGAAAGATATAAACAAGTTATTTTCTTTGCTAATGGCCCTTTGGACCTACCTTGATCCAAGCAGTGGGTGAAGCAAGCTTGTAGTTGAACCTTTTCTCCCAAGTGTGTTAGGATACACTGGAGGCTTAATTTAATTTCAAAAGATTTTGAGAGACAGGTTCAATAAAGCTTTGTTTCTTGAAAATGGTTTTTGTGAAGAAAGGGCGAGAGTTTAGAGCAATGAAGTTTCTCTTGGGTGTTGTGATAAGAAAGAAATATGTAAAGTTTTCTCTAGGCAAAAACCATGATCAATGAGAGGAATGAGGCTTCATTAATATATTGCTAGTAAGGTAACCTTACTCAGCAAACTATAAATAAAGAGCTAAAATCAAGTTATTTTAGTTGTAACATTTTCATAAAAATTGATAGAATTGCTTGATTGCCTCCAATTTTGTTGTGATTTTGCTAATCAGCTTTATTATAGCAATATTTTTGTTATTAAAAGTACCATTGTTAAAAGTACTTAGATTTTATGAATAGGGAAGAAAGGCATGATGTAGTGGCCTACACTGGGTCCTAATAGCAGTTGGTAGGTCACCTTTCATTTTCTACCTTAATTTAATTGTTTATGCGATCTGAATGCGAGACATTTTCCACCCCATTGGTTACTATCTCACTCATTCATCCTGAAAGTCTTAGGTTCAAGCCCCCATGATAGTATATTGCGTAAAACCGTAAGATTTTCACCTTTTTTTGGTAATTTTTTTCGAAACTTTTAGATTTCAAATCCTTTAAAAACTTCTTCAAGATTGTTTGTCATGAGAAAATATATTTTTGTGAATTGATTGTTAGGAATTCAAGTATGAAATTGTTTCACCCTCAATGGGTTAATAAATTCTTACATTTGGGAGGTAATGCATAGGACATGCCAACATTCCATTTGAAAACCTATTGGGCCACTTTTGTGCTTATAGCAACATAATTTAAATTAACACATCGGTCAAAATATATAAAAGGCATATTTCATAAACTCGTAGAAAATGTTAATGTCAAAGGGGATTATTCATTCAAAGTTAATCAACCTCTAAAGACCACCAGCAGAAAGATCATAGGAGGGCATCTCACACCAATCCTTGCACGTATTCCTACATGGTTCTAATGCAAACCCAAAATGCAAAACAACACATATGCAAGGAAACGAGCAAAGTAAACATTACAATTAACTCACGTAATCCTCCCTCATTCTTATACAAACAATTGTGTAAAGTACGAAGGTAGCAGGGAGGCAACAACAAGAACGATCTCACTAGGTTAGGTGCTAAGTGCTTCTAAGCCACTAACACCTCCTACCAAACGGGGCACATTGCATTAGCCACTCCACCACAAAATCAAGACTCAAGCCCCTTTTAGATGCAGTCATACACAAGAGATCGGCAAACTCCTGAAACCACAAATTAGAAAATGAATGGTTAGAGGGAACAAGCAAAATCACACCAAAGACAATAAGTGTCCTCTTAACCTTAACGGCCTTTAAAAAAACAGGAAGGATTAAAAATGTATTATATATGATTTTTTAAAGCAAATCCTCGAGGTATGCACAACATGGGTCAAGAGAGGGATCATATCCTCTAAAGGTACCTAGGGACTTATAAAAAACACCATTCCCCTCCAGCAAATCACACGCGTTTTGTACACTATCCACACTAACAATATCGTCATACATTTCACAGAAGCATTAGGCTCCTTATAATAAGACTTATGGGAATGGGGGGGGGTTGGTGAACATGAAAGAAAAGCATGGAATAAGCCATGGGTAGTAGGGATTACATGATCCCCAAATACAAGACTTGGTGATATCAATCCATGCACAACCTCGTCACAAGGGTCCTCATCAAAAGTGTCAACTAAACCATGGCAAGTATCATCATTACACCTAGCAGGCCATTTTTGTCATTGGTAAGCCATAAACATATGTTTTCTTGAGAAGGAAGAGAGATTTCAAGAATCCAAGTACGTTTACTACCTGTACCCTTTAAAAGTTCACATGTTTTTCATAAATACCAAAGTTTCATAGTATATAATTATTTAATGAATCATTTTCAAGCATTCTTTTTCCACATAATTAAGTGGACCCACCACTTAGCAATCATTAGGGCTTATGCCCTTCAATTCACTTGTGCGGCCTCTGGTCAAGTTATCTGATCGATTGGGTAGGTGTACACCTATTCAATGATATCAATGCTCATATGAGCTCATCAAAATAGGTTCCACTCTAAATAATAACTGATAACAGTTTTACTTTATAACTTCTCCCTCTCCTATTTTTCAACTAAAAAGAATTGAAATGCGGGTGCCCAATTTCATTGTTCTAAAAGTTTAATTTTATAATATGGGGATAAACGTACTGGGTTTCGTCTCATTTTTTTTGAAATGCTTTTGTATTTTCTGTTTTAGGTTAGGGATAAGTGGACAAGCTTATCCCCAACAAGATGAGGGAAATGAGAAATGAAGGAAACACTCGTGACATTTTCAATTTGCACTGTTAGATGCTCACAGTGGATTCTCTAGTAGTATGAAGATTTGACAGAGCTTAAAGTTCATGCGAAGTTTGCAGCTTGAGTAAGCACGCTCAACGTAGAGAATTAGAAGACACCTAATCTAGTTATATTTTTGATTATGGAACGATTAAATTATGCTTCGAAGTTGAGTCGAATGCCTTCAGTTTGATGGGATTTGGGATTGTGACAGCGTTTCCATTAAAATCATATAGTTTATATATCACCTTCTCTGACTTAAGGCAACGGTAATGCCCCTAATCATTAAGACTTCCGCTACAGTTATGATAATGAGTGGTTGAGTAAAGGTAATTGGATAATTAGTATATGCGGTCTTACACATAGTACGACCCAGTTATATGTCTGCTTTAGACAAGCCTTCCTTCGTCCACGAATGGAACTACAAGTTTGTTTACATAAAGAAGGTGCATAGGGACTACACCATCCTCATTTGGAACAGGCGAGGCCCAAACAAGACTTGGAATAAGCCTCGTACCACTCTAGGTGAGAAGGAGATGACCACCGCAAACTACTTCTAACTAGGGGTGGCAATTTCACCCATACCCGATGGATATCCATCCCACCCGGCCCGAAAAAGTCGGTGAAAACCCGAAATATATGGATGATGGATGGATAATGGATGATGGTTTGATGGATTGGATTAGATCCGGATGATGCCCCATCAGACCCATCACCCGGTCCATCTTCCTCTTAGTCATCCACTTGTTTATCTCCTATTTATAATTAGTTTACTTTTTACTCATTTTTTGGACAATTATATTGTTAATTCTATGATTTTCGTCAAAACCAATGTGAAGAATATGATATTTATTCATTCTTTATACCTAAAATATCTTTTTTAATAGTTTTAAAAGACAAAACTTACTTTTTTTATATAAATTTGCTAACATATTACATATAAACTTTCATCACTCATTTACAATCCGATCTACTCGTTTTCACCTGTGGATGGTGGATGGATAGATTGGATTAGATTTTTACAGAAGGTGGGTGGATTGGATGAAGCGGATTAAAGCAGGTGATGGGTGCGAATGATGGCTCACCCAACCAGAACCCGTTCCATTGCCACCCCTACTTCTGACTTGTCGGCTCCATCCATCTCCGATATGAGAAGGCCATATAGGTTCCAGCCAATTGCCTCCCTTGAAGGATACTATTTAGTTGTGGGTGTTTCCTTTCCACCACCGTGCTTAGTTCAACTATCCACTGCGGTAACTTGATTATTGCTTTATTGATGCAATCTACATTTTTCCTTGCTAACCTTACTCATTTGATCTTTGGTTCTTGCAAAGAAACCGATAGACATATTGCTCAATATCAAGGGCAAGCTAACAAAGGAAGAGAAGAGGCACCTTGATGATGCGAGGTGAGAGACACATGTTAGGGAGCACGTTATTCAAGAGGTCTAGGACCTTCCTCTGATATGTTCTTCTTCTCATCCTCGCAGGCTTGGCCTCACCAAGCATGTCCCTCCCTGAAGTGTATATCTCCCCCTCATAACATGGTTATGGCATTGGAATCCCAAACTAAGAGTTAAGTGCTGGAACGGACAAAGACTCCGATGCACGCCTAGTGAGTCGAAGGGACACCTTCCTAGCCCGCCAATGTTTCTTCCATAGGGGGAGCGAGTGGTGCAACCTCAAGCCTTATTCCTATTAAGAAGAGAAGACGACCTTCACGAGCCATTACCCCACCTAACTAGGATGATCATCGCTCCTTCAAGGGTCAGAGCTCTTTCCTCTCTAGTGACTATGAAGGGAAGGTGGCATTACTTATGGAGCCCATCTAATAGTGGGAGCTGGCCCCCGCCTCAGGCTCGGAACAGGTCCCTAGCACCTTAGATGCCACCTAGGTCTACTTAAATGAGGTATGTGTTTGTAGCATTTGTAGCTTATTCTCTCTTTTATGTTTCATCATAACCATATTGTTCCTTGGTTAAAAGGTGCAACTTGCACTTTCTCCACCCTTTGTTCGGTTTCCTCTTAGCACGTTACAGAGGCTGAGCTCAACATGCTTAGGGAACATACGAGGCACGACAAGGAGATAAAATCCCTCAAGGAGAGGATCCAGGCTGAAGGACGCAAGAACCTATAGATGGAGTATAAGATGAAGAAGCTAGAGCGTAAGTTCAATGTCGATACGACTTTGATAAAGAGGTAAGCCTACCAAGCTCAGCTTGACACTACCAACATTTCTTATGAGAAGAGACATGAGGCCATGATGGACGGGGCTGCCCAAGAGTATGATGGGTGCAAAGGAGAGTTCATGCCCGATTGGGAGATTATCTTGTAGTGGACCAAGGTGATCAAGTTTAGGGATGCCAATGCTCATGCCCAGATGAAGGAGGGGGCTCATCTAGAGATCACTCGCTTCTGTTCAGGCGTGGCATCTATTGCCCATCCATCCTCCCTGAGTATGCCACGAAGTATTCACCTGAGGGTGATGCTGAGGCGACCAACGCTGATGACGAGGTAGCGGAAGATGCTGATGATGATTATGCACAACCTTGACTTCACCTCTCCCCTTTACTTCACTTTTCTCTAGTTTGCTAGACATTGCTCTTGTAAGCCATCGGTTTTCACCTTGGGTTTTTGAGCCAAGGTTGTATGGGCATCTTTTCACTTTGCTTTATTTATTCAGAACTCATGTTTGTGAATTGCGACAACTTATCTTGTTTGTGTGTATAACATTCCTTATATGGGGATGCTTTGTTTTAAGTCATATCTTTGCAGTTCTTGTTATCGCTATTTATTGATATCATGTATTGAAGGATTAGTGTCGTCTATCGATTTAGAGTTCCTCCTCTTCAAGGTCTAAAGGGGCTTTGCGTCTATCCCTCGAGAGGGGAGCGATAAGCATAGTCTTGTCATACATCCATTCCTTAGCCCTTAATAGCTAAAAGTGTTCATATGAAGAGCTTGGTAGTAAGACAGACGCTCTACCTGCCATAACCTACCACTGCATCCATGGACCCAGTGTGGCGTAGCGTTTAACCAAATTATTGTGCTTGATTAGATCCATTCCTTACGGGGGTATGATGAGTTAGATTGTAAGGCCAATGTTCTATCATTTCCATTTCCAACCATGGCATTTGTGGGTTAAGTTCGGACACTAGGCGAATGAGTTTATCCTTGCATCAGCTTATCGCTTAACTAAACTATCGTGCTTGGTTAGACACCTACCTTAATGGGGTAGGATGAGTTCGGTTGTAAGGCCGATGTCCCATCATTTTTATTGCCAACAATGGCATTCATGGGTTAAGTTCGGACACCAAGGAATGAACTAATCCTTGCATCAATGTATCGTTTAACTAAATTATCGCGCTTGGTTAGACCCCTCGCTTGTGGGGGTAGGATGAGTTCGGCTAAAAGGCTGACGTCCTATTATTTCCATTGCCAACCATCGCATTTGTGGGTTAAGTTCTGACACCAGCCGAACGAGCTGATCCTTGCGTCAGCGTATCATTTGACCAAAATGTTGCGCTTGGTTAAACCCTTCCCTAGAGGGGGTAGAATGATTTTGAATGCATGGTCGGCGACTTATCATTCCCATTGCCTACCGTGGCATTCATGGGCTACGTTTGGACACCAGTAGAATGAGCTAATCCTTGCATTAGTATATCTTTCAACCAAACTATTGCACTTGGTTAGACCCCTCTTTGAGGGGGTAGGATGATTTTGGATGCAAGGTTGAGGTCCTAGCATTCCAATGGCCTACCATGGGATTCATGTGCGAAGTTCAGACACCAGCCGAATGAGCTAATCCTTGCATTAGCGTACCTCACCATTTGATTTGTCGTTGAGTTTTTATCATTTCATTGGACCTATTATCTCACTCTAAGCTCCTATGCCCCTAAAATTGATGACAATTGAGTAAAATCATATTCAAGAAAATGATCATTCATTGATATTCATATATGATAAAATCGAGGGCCAACCAAGCATACACATGACATGTTAAAGTGAAACCTGCCTTTCTTTTACGCAAACACACAACTACCTTCTACCTATATTATATGTAGTATCTCCTAAGGTTGTCAAAGTATCATGTCCTAAGTATCCTTTCTCCCTAAAGGGTTGATAAGTGCTTTTATATGCCTCACTTTTAGGACATTTTGTAGCATTTTTTTGGGAATTTATTGGCTTAATGTCATAATTTATGCTCTTATTCTTGTTTTATACTTGGTTATCATTCTTTGATGTTATTTGCAGGATTTTAGACAATTTGACCTAGCAATTGACCCCCATTTGAGTACATATTGACCTACCGTGGAGGTACCCTAAGCCCTATGCCCTCAGAGCAAGAGAAGAGCAGAAGAACTCATAATTAGCCAGAACCACAGTCAGGCCGTGGTGTCCCCCATAGACCATGTTATGCCTGCAACTGCTAGCCTCTTCATCTTCCTTCGTTGTGCGGCTGAGGATGCTATGTTTGCTGCTTAAAAGGGCGTGTTCCAAGGCTTATGACAGAGATGAGAACAACCAAAGTAATCTCACTACTACTCCCACATCTCTCTTGTAGTTAGAGTTTAGTTTAGTTTTTGAGAATTGAAGGGAAAAGCTTTGCTCTTGGAGGCTTGAAGATTGTTGCACAATTCAAGGGCTGCCATTGTTGTAAAGTTTTCCTTCCTTCCTTTGAACTTTTTTTAAACTCTTGTTTTAGTTAAATTAGAAATATGAGTGAGTAGTTTTGTTTAATCTAGGGATTTGTTAGCCATAGTATTGTAGTTGGATCCTTTAACTTTACAATCTTGTGCTTATTTCATGATTGGAATGATTTACTTCTATCTTGAGATTGAAATGTGCTGAGTAGAATTTAGCCAATTTTACTTGCTTATGTTAGGTGGTTCAATGAAGCACTGAAAGGTGAAACTTGCTACTAGATTGCCTTGATAAAACTTGATTTAGCAAAACTCGAGAGAGAATTGCTTGTTAAGGGGAGACTTAGCATTAATAAATCTTCAACCTATACTAAATCAAAAACAGTTGAGAGAGTGTTAATTGAATTTTTTTAGGGAATTTAATTTATTTCGAAAGAAAGGATTAAATTTAACTCAATTGCAATTCCTTGAATTGTTCAATCCGTGAAAAGCGCATGCTTAATTCTATGAGCTGACTCTTTACTTGGAAAATCAAATTCCTAGATGCTTTACGTTGATTGATTTCCAATTAGATAATTAGTTTGTTACATCGACTCATTGAAAAGATTGATTGCTTAGCAATTTCAATTAGACATTGGCTCGATAGATTACTATGATCCCTAAGGATGATCTTTTAATCTATACTATGACCCCCGTGCGCTTGTGGATGTGTCAAGTTTTTCGTGCCGTTGTCGATGACCAAATTGTTAACTATTGAGTTAGTCTTATGAAATTGACTAAGTGTTTTACTTTATTTTCCTTTTCTTTTTGATTGCATTGGTAGTGTTGGTGATTGTGCTTATAGGAATCTTCCCCCGTTTATATGAAGTCCATTTTTATACGAACATGAACCTGAGATTGAGAGAACTTTCCATTTAAGGAGGAAGAAGCAAAGACTTGAGGAACAAAGGTGCAAAGCTAGAAAGACCTCACCAAATATGGTGGGAGGAGATGGTGAGCAAAGAAGGACGCTTAGGGATTTTGCTACCCCAGGAGTCCAAGGCATCGCCTTAAGCATTGCTCGTCCTAACGTGGAGGAAAATAATTTTGAGCTCAACCCGGTTCTTATTTCTATTGTGCAACAATCCCAATTTGGGGGCACCCCGTTGGAAGACCCGAACTTACACCTCTCGGTATTTTTAGAGGTATCTGACATATTGAAGCTAAATGGAGTCTCTACTGTTGCCATTCGACTGCGGCTATTTCTCTTTTTACTTAGGGACATGGCAAGAGCATTGGCTTCATTCTTTGCGTCCCGGGTGCATTACCATATGGGATGAGCTTACTAGAGCTTTCCTTGCCAAATTCTTCCCACCAAGCAAAAAGGCGAGTTTGAGGAAGCAAATCACCAACTTTACCCAAAAGGATGATGGGACACTTTATCAGGCTTAGGAGCGATTTAAAGATTTGTTATGGTTGTGCCCTCACCATGGCCTTCAATGATGGATGATTGTTCAAGCCTTCTACAATAGAGTGATCCAACCTGTAAGGTCCACTATTGATGCGTCGGCAGGAAGAACTTTGATGAATAAGACTGAAGACGAGACCTACAATTTGATTGACGACATAGCGCTCAACAATTTTCAACAGTCCAACGAACGAGGCCAACCCAAGCGGGTTGGAGGTAAGCTTGAAGTTGATGCACTTACTTTACTTAATGCTAAAGTAGATGCTATGACTCAAAGGTTGGAACGATTGAATGTGAATACTATGAATTCTAGTGCCTTTCTCCCATCATGTGAAATATGTGGTTCCATTGACCATTTGACTGAGAATTGCTAAGTTGGGAGTCCACTTTGCCCAAAACACTAGTGACCAAGTCAATTATGTCAATAGTTTCAACCCGAGACCGACCAATGACCGTTATTCAAATACTTATAATTGGGTTAGAGGAACCATCCAAATTAGGCGACCCCCTGAATTTCAAAGACCCCCCTTTCCCCAACAAGCTCACCAAAAGTCCGACCTAAAGGCCATGATGAAGAGTATGCTTTTGGCATAACAAAAGCAAGATGAGTATATAAAGCAATTAGCCTCTAAGGTTGATGTGCTTATGACTCATAACAAGATGTTGGAAGCCCAAATAGCCCAATAAGCTAGCTCTTTCATTGCGGTAGATTGCCGAGTAAACCCAAATCTAACCCCGTGAGCATTGTAATTATGTTACCTTGAAGGAAAGGGGAAAGGATCCTGGAGACCTCGAGGACATTTCACTTAAGGATGGTAGAGCAATGATCATGGTTGAGAGTAAGGAGGGAACTGATGGCGGCAAGCCAATGACTTTCATAGAAAATCATAGCTTCGAGATTCCAATAGTCTTTCCACCTAAGTTGCCTAACCCAGGTAGCTTTTCTATCCCCTGTGTCGTAGGTAAAATGGAAATTAAAAGAACCTCATGTGACCTAGGCTTCATTTAGGACCATTACGACCCATACCCTTTTCGCTCCAATTAGCAGATGGTTATGAAACGCGACCTTTAGATAAGTTAGAGGATGTGCTAGTCAAAATATGACATATTTGGGTGTTGGAAGACTTTATCATTGCTGATATGTCTAAGACTGATGATGCCCAAATTGTTCTTGGTAGGCCCTTCTTGGCTACTTTAGGTTGCAATATTGATGTAAAATGGGGTCGGATAACATTTGAAGCAAAAGGGTGTTATGCTATGTTCTATTTTATGAATGAGAGAATGGTCTCCCTTAATTCTTCCCAGTCAGATGCATTTCCTCTTTCTCCTAAGATTGACATGGTGGACGGTTTTGATTGTCAAGACCCTTCTGATTTTGATTGGATTTCCATTGAGGATCCCCGGTCAAGGGTATGTTAAGGTGAAGTTTGCTGCTCCTATGCCGTCTAGTATACCCAAGATTGAGGCCTATGCTTCTAATGAATCTCCTATGAGTGATTATTGCAGGTTTACCGAAGCAGTTCTCTCTTTGCCTCCTATGGAAGGATTTAATTTAGACTTTGATCTGGGGATTGAGCATGATGATAGTGGCTAGTCTGACGGACCATGCAATCGATTTGTCTTGTACACTGACAATATGTTATAGTGTCGATTGATGATGACGAAGGACCTCCAACCTGAGCTTCTGAGGTGGTACCTTCGGTTGAAGGAGTACAATTTCGTGGTTGGCAACAAAGTCGTCGTCCATACGCTTATCGATCTCGAGCGCACATAGAAGCATGGTCAAGCTCTTGACCTTAAAAGAGTACTTCTTGGAAGGCAACCCAAGCTCTTTAATGGCTTTGATTTCCATTTTTAGGTAGTTTTTTTATAAAAACAATAAAACAAAGGAGAGACATAAAAAAAAAGAGAAGAAGAACACAAAGGAGAAAAAAAAGAGAGAAGAGGAATACAAAAGAAAAAAAAGAGAGAAAAAAAAAAGAGAAGGAAAAAAGGAAGAAAAAAAATGATGGACATGGACGGTTTGTATTCTCCAATACGGCCCATGGCATTCCCACCCAGCAAAACAAAGAAGCAGGTATCCAACAACCACTACAGTCCAACCATGGTGTTACCCATGGTTCGTGGTGGATTGCTACAGGCCGCGGTCAAGGGTTTTGACCGCAGTGACCGTCCACTTTCCCTCACTTTCATCTTCAACCTCGACGTTCTCTCTCTATCTCCCTTTTTCTCACTCTAAACCCACCATTGTTAAACCCTCATTCTCCCCCCTATTTTCTTCTCATTTTCACTCCATTTTCACTCTAAATCTTCCCTTTTCTCTTAATCATTCCCTTTCTCGAATAAATTTCATCTCGTTCCACCATTTCTTCTCCAAGTTCATCTCACCTTCATCCATCCTCCATAACCATCTTCTTCTTTCTTTAATTCTTCCTCATTTTTCACATAAATTTTTCATTTTCTTTTCTCACACCTTATTTTTAAGGTTTTTGTTTCAATTTTCTTACATTTTTCAACCATGGCACCTACCAAAGAGACAAAGGAGTATCAAGGAGGCAGGGACCTCTAGCTAAGCACCATCCCGACCTCAACGGACCTCCCGAACTTCCACCACTGCACGACCCTGAGGTAATGCTCCTCATCCCCTTGGTTTGACTAACCCCAAACGTGTTGCTAGATATACTTGCTTGAATGAATGAATTGTTGTGGCAACTCGTTACTATGATGAGGAATTGTTAGGCCGTTTAGGATTGCTGGATGATATATGGTGGTTGTTTGTACAGGGAAGTATGGGACATTTTATTGAAATGAAAGAGCATATATATCGGGACCTCACTCTGGAATTTCTTAGCACTCTGCATATAGAGGTCACTCGAGGGCCTCAATGTCAAGTGGGGTATATTTCATTTTATTTGTAATGGTAATTTTATGAGTTGAACTTAGGTACCTTCAATAGCATATTTGGTTTTCCACCTAGCATGAACTTACCCAACCATCAAGTCCCCCGTGAATTCAACCTAAATGTATTTTGGGGCGATCTTTCGGGGAGCTTTAGGCGTAGTACTAGTTCTTCAAAATGCACCCATATTAGGAACTAATGTATATTTTTGTACCCAAATGACCAAGCAAGGCTAGGTTTGTGTTTTTTTGTAATTTCAAAACAAGAAAAGGATAGGATAGTTCAAGGACTCGACAAGAGATAATCCAAATGGAGCCACTCAAGCCAGGGACTTGGGCAATCCCTTAACCCAATCTAGGATACAGAATTTAATCACCACCTAGATGAGAATAAGGGACCTAGAACACCACTTGAGATTGCCAACGCTCAAGATATAGAACTAGGTTTTGAACACACAAATGAGAATCCACTCAAATGCTGAATTTGTATTGCTTAATCCAAAAGTTGATTGATTGTGAAATGATTCTAACTATGGCCCTTATATAGTAAAGGCCTTACACACGAAAAGGCATGAAATACACGAAAAGGGATGAGGGAAAAAAACAAAGAAACAAAGCTGAAAAATACATTGGATGCACCAAGGGTGAAAAGGTGTGTCTCTTAATGTCTCCTGGTGTGAAAAGGATGTAGCAGTAAAAAGGGATCCATGCACCTCTTAATTCACACATTCAAGCCTTGCTAGGGAAGTAGGAATTCAACTTTGTAAGAGGAACAATGCACCAAGGCCGAAATGAGGGAGGAAGAACCATGTTCACACGTTTGGCAATAAGTGTGTTCACACTTGCAGCAAGCCCAACTTCAAACATGCATAAATCTCTGGTTTTGGATTCAAATTCAATGATTCTTGATTCATTGGAAAGCTTAGGATGTCTAGTTTCCAGGAATGTGGTTTCATCACATTTGGACCATCCGTTCAAAAGTTATGGGCCAAAGAGTGGAGACTGTCCAAAACTGGTCTGCATTTTGATATCCGAATTTGTGGGCTGAACTTGACCTAGCAAATGAACGCCAATTTAAGTGTGGTTGGTCTTGTTAGAAATATATCTTCCTAAACTTAAATTTAGGCCAGAGAAACCTTGGCTAAATCATGTGGAGTTTAGATAAAAGTTGCCTCAAAGTTGGACTAGCTGATTGTTCCAAACTGTCGAGTTGTTGAACTTGCATATTCTGCCCATACTTAGTTCTCCTTATGCATTTATCCTCAAAATGATTCAAGAGACCTTTAGAGGACACCTTGGGCCTCCCAAAAGATGGAATAAAAGCTTCTAAAATGCATTGGATACACCTTTAATTTATTGTTCAAAATCACCCTCGAATTTGATGCTTGAGATCAACCCATATATACATTAGGAACCCTTGCATTGGAGTGGCTCGGCGTATTCTTGCATGTTGTTTCTTTGCTCGGGATGATGGTTTGGATGTCCCGAGATTGTATGAGTTATATCTTCTATCTTGTATGCTTGATGGTGTCCAAGTTGATCCTGGGGTGTTTTTGGCCCGACAATTGTATAGTGCAGCTATTAGCACTAAGGGTAGGATAGTCATTGTGGGTGTAGTCACAACTATTGCTAGATTTTTGGGTGTTGAACCCAACCCTGAGGATCAAGTTTCTGGGCCGAGCAGCTTGATCAAGCTGCTTTTGAGCTAATGAACTTTTACAGAGTAGAGTCTGGACGTTTATGTTGGATCTATCCTGGGCATCGGCTTCTAGCGCTTCCCAGTGTTGATTGGACCACCTTACTTCACCGGGCCAACCTTCAATAGGTACCTGGCAATACCAAGGTCATTCAACCTGCACATTCTCCACCTCCATTTACTTCTCAGGCCAGACCTAGTTCCTCCTCCCAGCCAGCCCCTACTGACTATGTCAACCTCCAAGCCACCCTTAGGTCCATTTAGGAGGAGCAAGTGTTCCTTTGAGCCTAGGTTGCCTCAGAGAACACGACTCTTCGTGACTTTGTCCAAGAATGGCACGGCGAGCTCCATGGGATGCTTGCTACCCAGACCTAATACTTTCAGTATTATAAGGCTTGTCTTGAGACCTAGCGAGATTGGCATATCTCTTATTGTCAGCCACCCCACCCTCCTTCCCCACCTTCCTTAATGTTTTGTTCAAGCATGGGGGAGTTAGTCAGTTAATTGATGGTGTCTAATGCTTAACTTGGTTTGGTATGTGCTTGTGTATGTGTTGTATATATTGTTCATGCTTGCATTTAGAGTTGCATTTTAGATTTAATTTTATGTAGCTAGAGCATTAGAAGTACATTTAAGTTTCTTTTCACTTTAGGTTGCATTTTAGGTTTTTATAGTTTTTTTCATAGTTTTTGCATTTTCTTGGTATTGTTATTTAGGAGCATGCTTTCACTAAGCACCAAAAAAACAAAATCGCAAAAAAAAAAATGAAAAAAATGAAAAAAAAGAGACAAAAAAATCATCCGACGATGAACATTGTAGACTAGGTAGACTTCTTTGGTTTAGATTGATCCTTTGATTTGCCTAATTGTCCATAAAAGTGGTTGAGAATGAATTTGCGAAAATGAGTTTCATGTTTTGACCATATGTTGAGTGCGAATTGATTACCCCATGGTTCTTTACATGAATGTTGGCATGTGTTTACTAATGAGCTAGGTATGACCTTGGTAAATGTCCCGTGAGGCCTTGAGCTTTTAGAGACTAATTTATCATTTTAGTCTCTTGTCAATGCATGAGCGACTCTTCCTCAACATCATTTCTCTAGAACTTGCTTTGAATCTCATTCAATATCACATTTAGCATATGTATTTAGGTGACATGATTGATGCATTCTTTGACTTGTTAACCCAAAAGACAAAAAAGCCAACCATGTTATGCATAACATATCCCTTGCTAGCCCCTTCGAGCCTATATCCGTTTTTTTTTATTTGAACCTCCAAACATAGTCGTTGGCCACACATTTATTTAACCCTTAAGCTAAGACTAGAGGAGCATTTCATCCTCATAAATCAAGTTTGATTGGGATTAGTAAGTTGTATTGAGATCTTTTTAGTGGATTTGGTTAGTTGATTGGTGAAGGGATTTGTGTTGTTGTGTTATATACAAGAAATTCCTTGTCTTATTGTACAAATATTAGAGAAGAGTTGAAATTCAAGTTTGATTTGGATTTCCTTGGCTAACTCTTTTGAAGAAAAAAAAAACAAAAAGTAAAAAAAAAACAAAAAGAAATGAAAGAAGAAGAGAAGCAAAGAATAAAAGAGAGTGTTGGCCTTCTTTGGATTGTAAAAAATATATATGACTTTCAACTCTTTTTCTCTTCATTTGGTTGTGAAAGGGGATGTACTTTATAGTTGAATTGTATTGGTTAAAGGAGAGTGTTGCATAAGCGCATTGGAACCGTTTAGCTCTTAGTCTATGACTTCTAGCTCTACATTTTCAAAATATTTGTTCCCCTCTTACCTTTACCCATGGCCCCATTACAACCTTATAAAGTCTTCATGATTGTCTAATGTGTATTGCATACTAGTGATGGCGAATTAAAGAGCCTTATTAAGCTTATAGTAGATTTAAGTCTATGGAATGAGAATTGAGAGAATCTGCTTACATTTTCAAACACATGGATGATGGGTGCCACATGACAATAGTAAGGTTCTATCAGCGTTACTAGCTCTATTTGTTTCATATGTCGATGTGATTGTATTTGATGATTTTGGGAGGTTGATTCAAATCTGACATTGTGGTCTATCAATGATTTCGAAAACTTCATTTCCTAGTTTGTTTGTTAGATGATTTTTGTACTTTTGGGCTAACTTTGGATTGGCTTTTCCATTGAGTTGCTACCAATGTCTATCCTGAGGAGGTTGTGAATAATTTTTGGTCTTAGTGTTGCTTAGGTACAAGCAACGATTCAAGCATGGGGGAGTTTGTTAAGTGCTTTTATATGCTTCTTTTTTGGGACTTTTGTAGCACTTTTTCGGGAATTTATAGGCTTAATGTCATAATTTATGCTCCTATTCTTGTTTTATTTGGGTATGGCTCTTTGATGATATTTGCAGAATTTTAAACCATTTGACACAGCAATTGACCCCCATTTGAGTGCATATTGACCCAACATTGAGGTACCCCACCACGGGGTTTTCTTTAATGCCTCTATGGTCGATCATGTACCCCAAAAACTTTCTGATTTTGACTCCGAAAGTGCACTTCTTGGGATTGAGCTTCATTCTATAATGCCTTAGTATCTTGAAGGTCTCCTCAAGGTTCCTCAAATGATCGGTTTCTTTAATTCTCTTAGTGATCATATCATCGACATATACTTTCATTATCTTCCCTTTGAGTGTCATGAAGACTTTGTTTACGAGACGCTGATAGCTAGCTCCGACATTCTTCAACCCAAATTGCATCACATTGTAATAGTACAGACTAGTGTCGACAATGAAGGTTATCTTCTCTTGGTCTTCCTTGGGCAAAGGGATTAGGTGATAGCCCGAGAATGCATCCATGAAGCTAAGGAGTTCATGGCCAACAGTGGAATCTACTAACTTGTCTATCTTTGGTAATTGATACCTGTCCTTAGGGCATGCTTTGTTCAAATTAGTACAGTCGACTCACATTCTCTATGTCCCATTGGGCTTCTTAACCAAGACG
Source organism: Selenicereus undatus (assembly GCA_017589665.1). NCBI lineage: Eukaryota > Viridiplantae > Streptophyta > Magnoliopsida > Caryophyllales > Cactaceae > Selenicereus > Selenicereus undatus. Next base: position 47,780,001 of record JACYFF010031957.1, read on the forward strand.
ACGTTCGATGCCCACTAGAGGTATTGGCATTCTTTTATAAATCCTGCTTCCAAGAGCTTCTGGGTCTCAGCTGTTACGGCCACACTCCTTTATGCCCCTAAGTGCCTTCGTTTATGAACCAGCTTATGATTTGGACCCACACATAGTTTGTGGTCGGGAGCTATGCCTAGTATTTTAAAAGGAATGAATGCAAACACATCCCTATATTGCTCTAAGAGTTTAGCGATTCCATCACTTATTGTTGGATTAGGATCTTTGCCGATCTAAATAGTATACTCTATGTAATTGAGGTATAAGGGTACGGGCACCACTTCGGAGGTGGATTCCAGGCAGGGCCTTCCATGCTCTTCTACTGAGGTGGAAAGTACTACCATTGCTTCTTTCCGCTCTAGTGTAGTTGAGACGTCTTGCATGTGGGGGGTTCTTCCTTCCTTCCTAAGGATTTCAAACCCATATAGTAACATTCCCTTGCCATTTTTTGGTCTCCGTATAATTTTCTCACCTTTCTGTCATCTAGTTCAAACTGGATGAGTAAGAGGTAAGGTGCCATAACGACTTTGATGGTGTTAACAGTCGGTCATCCTAGGATGACATTGTATGCTATAGGGATGTCCACCACTAAAAAATTTGTTTCTATGATTCGTAGTTGTCCTTATCGGCCACTCAAGCAGATGGTCTTTTGGTTCTAAGGGGATACATTGGCTTGTGCCTTGAACCACACCACAAAAGTCTCGATAGCTTTCAAGTCGTTTTTGTTATGCTACAACCTCTTAAGGCATTCAAGCGTGATGATGTCAACAGAATGTCCAATGTCCACAAGTATTCGGCAAACAATAGTGATTGCTATCTTGAGTTGTATCACTAAGGCATCATTATGAGGGGTTTGCAAAGGACGGATGTCCTCCATAATGAATGTCATGGTTGGTCCTACGAGCGATCTCAACCCTCTGGTTGCCATAACCTGGCTGAGCTTCCAGACCTGAGCTTGTTGGTATCCCGTGTTCAACTCCTTATCATCAATCCCTCCAATGGCGGTTGCTATAATCTCTGTGCTGTATTCGGCATCATTGTCTTTCTTTCCTTCCAGGTCGCGGCAATTGTGATCCCCCCTCCTCTTCTTCTCAAGAAGTGGTTGAGTTGTCCCTAATCAGCAACCTCATTGGGGGCTTTCTTGAGTTCACGACACTCAGAGGTAGTGTGCCCATAATCCTCAAGGTACTCTCAATACTTGTTTTTGTGCCTGAATTTGGCGGGAGTCTCAATGGGCCTTCATTGCCTTAGCATGGGTTTTTTTTCTTTATTTCCATGACAATATTCCGAAGGTTGATGTGGAAGCATCCAACTCTTTCCTCATCCTTCCTAGGACGTTTGTCCTGTTGGGAACCTTTTTTATCCCCTCATCCTTTCTAATTGTCTTGTCGGACAAAGTCATTCCCGGTGCATATCTCCATGGTGTATGAAATCTTGAGCCCTCCTTAGAGCTTCAACTAATGTCATTACTTTTCTCTCAGCAAGGAAAAACTTCAACCTTCCCGAGAGCTATCTGTTGAGGAAAGTCGTGTATGCCCCCCCATCCTGTAGGTCTGGGATTATGACGGCTTCACAGTTGAACTTCATCACATACTCTTTTAAGTCTTCCCCTTTGGCTTGCAGAAATTCGGCAAGATGAATTCTAGTCTTCCGTTCTCTTTTGCTCGCTATGAAGTGAGCGTTGAACAACTCGCCAATAGAAGAAAGGAGACAACGTTCCCGTCGGGAAGACCATTGAACCACTTCTGCATGATCCCCTTCAATGTGGCTGGGAACTATCGGTACTAAGTTGCATTGTAGATGTCCTGTATGTACATCTGTTCCTTATCGATATCCAGAGGATGGTCAGGGTCGGTAATTCCATCAAAGGGATCAATAGCTGGCATCTTGACTTTCTTAGGGTGTGGTGCCTCCATGATTGCTCTTTTTAAAGGTGTTGAGAAAGAAGACAAGGCGCCTTTCTCCAAATAGCCCCCGATTTGAAGTACGGGAGGCCTAGGATGACCCAACTCAATCACCAAAGATGACCTATAATGCTTGGATGATACCCCTAGCTTTTGCCCCCTCTTGGCATTGGCCATTCGAAGAGTGCTACGGGTTGTTGGAGTTCCCGTTGGGGTCCTTCCCACATACTTGGCTGGTGAAGGAACTCTTTCTTTGGAGCCTCCCCCTACCGAGTTACAGGGGTGAGAGGACTCCTCTTACTCCTCATACTCTCCGGCTCCCTGACTCTTGGATGCGTAGGGAGTTGTGATCGATAGTGAGGGAGCGATGCTATTATGGGCTTTCCAAAGAGTTTGCTTAACTTCGATGATCCTTGCAAAGCGCTCGCATCCTGGCCTTGCAAAGTGCACGTATCCCGTTGGGGGCGTCGGCTTTGAGCCTGCTAATATGGAGGGGTGCATATGGTTGTTGGTTCGTATTTGAACCCTCGAATGGGCTCGGGTTGACACTCGGCTACCTTCATCTTTTTGCACACCCCTTGGATCACTGGCTCTTGCACTTGCTTTAATGCCTCCCCCTAATTGCTGTAGTCCAACAAATTGCTAAGCGGAAGGGTGATACATCGAATTCTCGCCAGAGCTCTGAGCCGGAGAGGTGCCATGCCCCCTTAGGGGGTCTTTGGCTGCCCCACGCTTACCCTTATCTCCTTGCTTCGACGCTTTAGATCAAATGTCAACCATCTTGCAAATGCGTTCACACAGACGCCTCCTATCTATTTCGGAAGAAACTTACTTGAATGGTGGTGAGGCATGGACTTACGTGTGGCTGACATATCGATTAATCGCTCGAGTTAATGTGTGCCCCCTTTAAAGACTTGCACGAAAGTTGAGCCCGGATGTTTTTCCTAAAGAAGATCCATCCAACGCTCAAGTTAATCTCAGGAAGAATTATAAAAGTAGACAAAGAGAAAAGAGTAGAGAGAAAGAAAGAGTTTACTATTTTGGAAGAGTGTTCAGAGAGGTAGTTAAATTGTGAAAAGTAAAAGTCCATCCAATAGAAATTATTGGGGTATTTATAGCCTTGGGATTGACACCTAAGGGCATGATGGTAATTTTCTCTGTAGAGGGTTTCAGTATCCTTATTCCTTTCTTGTGGTTAACTCTCAACCTTCGTTGACTTAGTCAGCACAACGTGTTGCTTTCCTATTGGACGGATCACTAAATATCCCAATCAGTAATCAAAATAAAAACAAGTATACATAAATATCACAACTATTCATTAGAACTGTATAACTAAGCTAAAAGCTTGCTGACATTTTGTTTCTATTCAATTATTGATTTCATGGTATAGTTTCTAGGCAAGCCTTTCTACACACGTGAATGTTCTGTTGCTCGATTAAAGACGATAAATGTAATTATCCAATTAGTAATGAAGATGATAAATGCAATTACCTAACTATTAATAAGATTTATTTCTTGTGATACTTTGTACTAATTAATTAATTTATTAACTTTGATAGAATACTTTGTGTTTATTGATAGAAATAAAATTAACCAAAATAGGTTGATTCAAGTTATTGGCTCTAGTTTTTCTTAAATAAGATTTCGAGTTTGAGTTTTGTGAAAGAGAAAATTTTGTGATGAGAGAGTTCTACCTTCATTCTACCAACAATAGTTGGACTTGAGTGAAGTAGAAGGATCTAGGACCCAAAAGAACTCGAAATTAACACAACTAAAACTACTCAACTTCAAATTTGTACTTTATATGAAAGCCATCAATAATTGCGTTAACCAAACATAAAATCATTTCATAGACTTTATTTATGTCTCTTTTTAAATCCCCAAATTAAAAAAAGAAACCGTTTTCAAATTTATTATTTCTTTTGTCCATTATTCATTATTTTATGTTTTTAATTAATTTTGTTTTGTTTACTTTCTAACGTTGGGTTTAAAACTTTAAATCCACGAAAAACCTCCTGGATCAAATGTCAGCTGGACAGGGACCTACATCAACCGTTCTCCGGAATTTCCACAATCAAATCAAATGCAGACTTCTTAACAGATAAAAGACAGTTCACGCGACGAGAAGCAAGTCACTTTTTGGCCCGTTCAAATTGGAGTGTTTAATCCAAACCTTCAGAATCCAAATTCTTTCCATCCCTTCGAAAACCCTTGTTCACATTTTGCTATCAGTTACGAAAAGGATTTCAGCTGGTAGCCAATAGACATGGGAAGTCTAATCAGGAGTTTCTTCCAATCAATGTTGAAAATGTTTAATTCGATCATTGGAATGGCTGGTATTGCTATGGTGCTCTACAGTCTATGGATGATTCACGTTTGGCACAAGCAAACCGGTCATTCACCCTTCGATGACGACTACCCAGTTCCCTGGTCTGATATTCATGTTCTCTCTCTTTGATTTTCTTTAATTTGAAGGCAAGCCCATTCAGTTTTTCTGTCTGTACTTTTTTGGGTATCTCTTACTTCGACAAAGCTATGCTTTTTTGTTTTTTGTTTTCGTTTTTCTGGAAGGGATGGATGTGGGGTTTGGTTGGCTTTCTTCTCATTGCTGCTGGGTTGCTTGTGAAATTTGAGTTTGGAGTTGGTTATTGATTTTGCAAATTTCCAATTTGTGGAATCAAAACTTATATTGTTTACACTTGATGTTAAAAAATACAAAGAATTTTTTCAGTTGATGTTCACGTTGATGTTGAGTTAGCGCATCTAAATTTACTGGGTTCGTTTCTAATCAAATGAAGGCTTGGTTTCCTTATATTTGGATCTCCACTTGTTTTAGTGTTTTGCATTTACCTTGGATGAGCTAAATCTGGTCATTCTCTTGGCTATTGGTTATTAAATTCGAACTGAATACTGGGCATAGTGATTCGTCAATGCTATAGACCTGTCGTACCTGGTGCTATGGGTCCTTGCCACTTGCAAAATTTGTGGAATACTTACGCATCTCTGTTTTTTGGAATATGGAGCAGGTTCATTTATTCCTTTCTGGGACTTGGGGTACTCTATTGTGTGATTACATGCTCAGGTCATATTGCCGCAGAGACTTTGAGTGGCTGTTGCCTGTATATAGTATCCTTTGTAGTAATTGGTTAAAAGTTTGACCAATATGATTGGGTTTCTCTTTTCTCCATTTGCAGCTGAAAAAATTAATAATATGTCTCTTGTATTCTGAAATTTGGTATCCAATCTAGCATTAGGAGTCACCTGCTCATAAGTGCAGAAATGGAATTAGTTTGGAATGTGGACATCTTGATTCTCATAGAAATGCCAGTAATAACTGATTTGTATTAAAACCTGGTTACCGAGAACTATGAATGTCAGGTAGGTACTTTGAACTTCTGAGTTCTGATACTTGCAGAAGGTATATACAGTCTATAGAATATATGGGTATATATTGCAGACCTCCTAAAGTATGAACTAGCCCTCAAACCGCTGATGTGACTGGATTGCCCTTTGCAAGCCCTTGTTTTGTTCCTAAGTTGTCAATTTGTCATTCACTATTAAGTTCAAATCACTACCTAAAGAAATGTATCGGCATCGTTGCTCCTCAGTAAAGGGCGTTCTGGAGCGCCTCCCCCCGGGTTTTTTGTGGTTAGCTTTCAGTCGTTACCCCATAAACCGAATGGTCTAATGGAACTCTTACCGTCTAAGAGTAGGGTCAATACTGCATACATCTCATACTGCTTCAAGAGGGACTTCAGATTATTCACTTCTGTTGGATTTGTGGTTGTTCCATTTCATCGAATGGTAATGGCCGGACTGCTTAATCGTAGGAGTGTGGACCATGCATCAGTGGAGACATTATTATGTATTTTCTAGCTATGACAATTATGAACATGAATTATTTATGCAAGTTTTGTAATGTGGATTGCATCGCTTTATAATCTTTATGATCAACCTTTTTTAATGTGATATAGTATACAGAATATAGATTAGTGTCTACCTTAATTTTGTAAGTACATGATGCTTATGTTCTTACTACTTGTGCTGGAGGGCGTTTTAATTGCAGATGTGTTCCTAAACCGTAACTGGGATCAGGTATTTATTCTGCGTTGCTTCCTTCCAGTTTGAGGACTCTATAATTTGAATATGTCATGTTTTATACAACTTACCATCTTTCTTGGCAACAGGACTTCCCGAAAGATGCAACAAGGAATTTCCATGAATTGGAAAAATTTATAAAGGAAAATTTTGACTTTTGCAAATGGATTGGCTTGACCATCCTGGTGGCACAGGTTTTCCCTTCTCTCTCCCCCCCCCCCACCCTCCCTGTCCACCATATACTCCATAAAAGCAGACACTGACACTAAGGCTGTAAGGCACACAGTGAAAGAGTATTAGTAAGCACTTGAATGAATTGTGCCATAAATGGACCTTTCAATGATCATTGAGAATGATGATTTATGTGTTTGGGTTAGTTATATAACTTCCTGTTGTCTCCATTGTGATGGCAAGTGCAAAAGTCTTAGCGACCTTAATTTTCATCTAACTTCACGGTGATGCTTTTTGAAAAGTTGGGTATGAGATCGGATGATTCCTAGAGTATGTCTTTTATATGTTAAAGTACAGCTGTTGGTCATTTTCTAGTGATGTCAGCATGAAAGTTCCACTTTGTGGCTCTCTTTTGTGCTGTTGAGAACCTCCTGATTACCCAAAGAGTGCTCCACAGGTGCAGGGGGTCATGATAAGTGAGGAATGTGAAATAACAGGATGGTTTTGTGGGGAAGGGAATGGAGAGATTGATTTTCTTCTTAGGCAGGAGGCATTCATTGGATGAACTGAACTGGACGAGGCCAAAGACCGAAGAATTGTACATCCTCAAACCATGGATCAAATAGAATAAGTCGCTGGATTATCCAGCAGCAGACTTAACCCCCCCCCCCCCCCCAAAAAAAAACCTGGACCGGACTGACTTAGACTGATTAGTACAAAGCATCCTATTTGTTTTGCAAATTATGCTCTTCTAATTTTAATTTTTAACACACTTGAGACTCCATAAATATGAAGCTTAACTAATGGTTCAGATAATACTTCATAAATAAGGGAGGAAACTTCCCGCAACAGTTAGGGTTAGACCGTTAGAGTCAAAGCTAGTATTGGGGCCTTCAGCGTAATTAGTGGTTTTACTGGTTTCGATGAAAGATAATGGCCTGAGAATTGCCGGCAGGTAACTTTTTGGGAAAACCGGGTGGCATATTGAGAGGATGCTTTAGATAGAAGTCTCTCTCACCTGATGGTTATGTTTTTGAGTTTTATTCTAATTGTTTCTATTCAATAGTGCCATTGTCAAATCTATGTAGCCTTCTTGAAAACCTATTCTGTTTATGTGCTTTGTACAAGTTTCACCAGATATAGTTCTTAATAGAAGCCTTCGCAGTCAAACGTTGGGAAGACTACTTCTATGCATCACTGTTGGAAATAATGTTTGAAGCTGATTATTTGATTATGTCTGCCTCTCTCCATTTCTTTGTTTTGAATTTATTGTGTTCGAGATAGAGTTGCTATGCTTGGTGATTTATCTCTCTGGACAAAGGAGAAAGTGTGACTGGGCTGAAGACTGAAATAACCAAATGCACAAACAATTTACTGGAATGATGAAATTTGGTTATGATCTGGTCAGTCTGGCCCTGTCTGGATCAAAGAATGCACAACCCTAAGGAGCACTACAAGTACTTAGATTCCTTCCTTAATCAACAGTACATGAAATTTTAAATTCCTTAGAATTTTGATTGATTATCCTATCCAGCTTCTGTTCCCTGGGTTTATTATTATTAATATTTATCTATTATTCTCTGCCCTTCTTTCCTACTTTTGGGTGGGGATAGGTAATGGGCTATGCAAATCTTGGGTTAGTGCTATGAATCTAAAGTTGAGCAGTTTTGATTTGACCCATCAAGTAATCTAAGGGCCTTTTTGGTGAACAACAAAGTAATGCACTTGAATCCCGAGGGTTGCAGTCCCTTTCCGTGCTTGGTTAGAGTTTTTACGGAAAGGGACCTGATTCGCCCAGGTATCAAGTTCCTCCTAAATTCCAGCGACTTGAACCCTCCCCTTGTTGACGGGTTTCAAGTCCTCAACCCTCAAGGGATCACATTAATGGTCAAAAATAAAAGAAACTTATAACCAAAATTTATTTTTCCCATCTGAATTCATGTTTGCTTTTCAACCCCCAGTCCACTGTCCACCAAACCCGAACCATAGAGAGAGAAAGAGGAGGGAGGGGGAGACCAATGTTGCCAGTACACCACCGATCTTTTGCTTTGCTACCAACCTGTGTATTTCATCGGCAACCTATGTGCTGTGGACTTTGATGGGGACCATTTTCATAACCTTTCCAACCTTTCCCCCTCCATCCCACAAGAGTCCGGCATCATCAAGGAAGTCCAAGAAGTGTAAGCAATGGTCCGAAATATCATGAACAACACAAATAGCATGCTGCCCAGTTTGGCCAGAAATTGGCCCGATTTTGCAAGCCTAATTACCCAAGCTTAAGGTGGACTTAAGAGGCTGAAAATTTACTTTTTGGAATCCTTAATATGTCATCTTCAAGGGCATATAAAGAGTTCTAGGTTAGGTCTCTAGGAAATAAGTCAATTGGAGCCTTTTTTCAGATACTGCAGAAACTGTCTTAGTCTGCATATGCTGCACCTTTTTTCCTATATCTCCTAAACGGTGGCTCCAAACGGCTGGCAACTTGAGGCATGTGAAAGCTGACTTCCTAAGCTTTCCAGCAAGATCTATTTTACCCAATTTGAGTGAAAACCCTAGGAGATATAGCTGTTTGAAGTTGACCTTTGTAAACTGAAAAGTTGTTGACAAAAAGCGAAGAGCACTTTTTAGCTTTTGTCTTTTGCTTTATGGTCTCCCCTTGCTTTTGGACATGTAAGACCTCTTGTTCCCCATGTCTTGAAGCTTGTTAAAGGTTCCCCACTATATAAGGGAGGCTTTAGGTTGTAAAGAAACACTTGATGAATGAATTTGAACTTTGAGTTGTGAAAACTCTCTTTATTCTCTCTCAAAATTCCTAGTGTTATATCTTGGCTGTTTGGTAACCTCATGTAGGTCTCTAGGTCTTCTTAACTGAACTAAGAAGGTGATTCATTTCTGTAATTTAGTTGAAGGAAGAAGATTACCCAAGTGTGCAAACCATTGTGGGTCTTCAATCACCCTTGTTAGTCCACTTGTTTCTATTTTGGTTTTTGGTTACTTTGGTTTCATTTTCACCTTTCTACCCAAATGCATTCTTGATTTACTTTTGTAAATCCTTGCCTTAGTGAAGCTTGAATACGTCAGACTAGGGTATGGGGTGTCGGACACGAGTACAGGACACGGGCACACTGGCACACTGTTCGAAATTTGGACATGAATATGAGGACTCATTAGTTTACATATGGAAGTTGCAATTTCAAGTTAATCTTCCAACCATACTTCAATGGTTAAAAAGTTGTCCACTTGTCAAACGGTTGAACATTAAAGATCCATCAAAATGATAATGATCGAATAAGGAAAAAGATCATATATTCTTGATTGTTTTTAATCCCTACTGCTTTAGAGTTTAGATAAGGGCCCGACACAAATCCTATGTCCTATCCGCGGAGTGTCGTGTCCGACACGGGTACGGCGGGACAAAATGGAGGGTCCGGGTATCATAGTTGGCACACAACTCCACTTGTGACGACAGAGAATGCCTATTTTGATCAGTTATCTTTTCCTGTTTTCATCTGTTGATTTTCGTTTATTTTCGATCTACTTCAATTTTCTGGGATCGTTGATTTTTCTGATCTGTTTGTGCTTCTTTTTCTTCACCTTTAATCCATCTGATGTGTTGGTTTTGTGCTTCATCTTTCTGCTATGCTTCATTCTCGTGGTCTTGCTTCCGTGCCATTCTTCCCCTTTTTCTTGCTTTTTGTTTCTGATTTTTGGCGAAGATGGGCAAATGTGAAAAGCCCAGTACCTCAATTCATGATTTGTTTTGTTAATTATTAAAAAAAGTTTTATAATAATGTCACAAATGGTTAGGAAATAAAAGATTTGATTTGGGTCTGGTTTAATATGGTGAATGTTGTTTGGTTAACTATGGAAAGTTCACAAAACAGTTAATTATACTAAAATAAAATAAAATACAAGTCCCAAATTACTATGAAATAAGATCACAGACTTTATTTTTTATAAAGCCAAAAAATAATAATTAAATAAAATTTATGATAGCAATAACATTTTAAACATAAAACAATTTTAATTCCATTCCATAAGTATTAGCCAAAAAACAAGGACTAGAACCTGATTCCATTCCATTTCAGTTTTGCTCACCAACTACTTTGAGTTCAGGATTGAAGTCCCATCCGAACCACCTTGCTAAACAAGCCCCTAAGTTCTTCACTTTTGTTCTGTCATGTGTTCCTGTTTGCCCGAATAAAGCCAATTGGAACTATTTTAAAGTGAGCATGTGTTATCTGTTACACTATCTACATTAGATGATCAGTCTGGTGGGTTGCTACCTGCTAGTGTCACTTTGGTGCCTTCTGTTTGATGTTTGCACTTGTTTTCACTTCTTTGCTTGTCTTCTTTATGTTGTATGTGTTGTGTATTTGGATTGAGTCTTTCATTGTTAGAAGTAATACTGCATGCATGTTTGATCTCAGTGGGCCCTACCTTCCATCCACCTTAGACTCAAATTCAATCCTAAACTTGAAGCTAGAAATGCTAATGTTGCTTTCTTTCAATGAACAAGAAAGATGTGATAGGAGATGCTTAGTCCTTTTTTTGCTGGGTCACGTGGAGCAAATGTTGATATGTAGTTAAGCGTTTTCTTTGCTTCATTCAAACATGATCAGTAGAATATGGTTCTGAGTATAGGTGCTACAGTAGTTCTCCCTATTGTTTCAACCAGGCAGTGTGGTCATGATTTGCAAGCAAGAGTCCTTGTAGTTCTAATTGTTTCCTTTGTATTTCTGATGTCTTATCCTGACTTTAGCTGGGAAAGCTTTTCTTTCTTCAAGCAGTTCTTTTGCACCCCGCCAATTAATAAATAAGTTATCTCAGACAAAATTGATGTATCGATTTCCTTGGACTGTGAATCTGTGTTTTTGAGTTTTCTAGACTATAATGATCATGAATTGTTATCTTGTAACCTTGGCAACTAAGGAATGATAGATTTGTCCAGCCATAGATGGTGCAGACTATTTTTTCTGTGCATACTTTAAATGGCACTAGAAACAAGTCCCAAAACAACCCTAATTTTGGCCTGTTATATGATGATGACATCTTCCCCATGGACTCTTGGCCAATTTTGACTCCATTATTGTTGTCAGCCCCTATCATAATGGCACTGATGCTGCTTAACAATAGTAGCTGATCTAGTCAACAATAGTAACTCTCCAATAGCATAGGGATATAATACAATGGAGTCAATACAATGTCCATGCATCATTTACTTCTATTTTTGATGCAGAACTTTACTGAGGGAAATGCTTGGTAAAAGGAAAGTCATAGTAGTGAGGAAAGCAAGCAGAAATTTGATAGGCATGACTCGTTAGAGATTCACAATGCTTCAAGGCAGTGTCTGTTTTTTGCTAATTTAGGCCCTATTTGGTAAACAGCTGTTAGCTATTAGCTGCTTGTATTAGCTGTTAGCTGTTAACTGTTTGAATTAGCTGTTTATGTTAGCTGTTTGAATTAGCTGTTTTTAGAAAAAGTGTTTGGTAAAAATTAGCTGTTTCTAAAAAATATGTTGGTAAAACTTGATTTATGCCCTTATTTATGAATTAGTTTTTAATGAGATGTGTGTAATTTTTTCAAACTTATGGATAATTATGTCATTTCTACAAAAAGCTATTCTCATAAGGCTAATGGGAATAGCTTTTTCAAAAAGAGCTTTTTGGAGCAAAACAGCTATTGCAAACAGCTCTTTGCCAAACACCCTTTAGCTGTTTGACTTGGTCAAAACAGCCCAAATCCTCTCAAACAGCTATTTTTTCTCAAAAAGTTGTTGCTACCAAACACCCCCTTAGTAGAATTCAGCTGAACAAGTAAAAGATCCTTTTTCATTTCCTTGATCCAAGCAGGACATGAAATTGTCTTATCAAAGATACAGCACATGAAATTGACCATCCTTACTATCCTGTCCTATCACTTACAACACTTTTGAATTCTCTTTCTAATCTCGAGTGTCAAGATATGAAAGAGCAGGTTTATCCTGATCTTATTATTTACTGACTCTTATTGAACTGCCGTACGCAGGGAATGGCTTTTCTACTGGGTATAGTGTTGAAAGCTCTTGGCCCACACCAGGAAAGAAATTACGAAAGCGATGAGGAGTACTCCGCTTCAAGGCGTCCTCTTTTGAGGAATGCTGTTGAACCCTCTCCTTATGTGGTTGTTGACCCTTTGTATGGAACTAGGAAGTGACTCAAGGAATAATGTGCTTACTATGTGGTAAGTCCAAGATTATGAAGGTACAACCATGTTGTTCCATTTATAATGGTCACACATCATGTCCGATGCCTCTGGTCTCCAGTGTAGCGGGGCAATCTTGCTTCCCTCCTGTCAATTTGGATCCCATTATTTAGCCGCCTCCTCTTTAAAGTGTGCGTTATTTCAGTCTTGTTAGTCACACAATTGTCTCCTTTTGAAGGGTGCCAGGTTAACCTTTGTTGCCAAGGTTTGATTTAAGGTACTGAATGCTGATGGAAGGTTGCCAATCCTGTCTGTAGACGATGAAAGGTGAAGCTGACGGCAAGATTATTTTGTGTTTGAAGATGGTAAAATTCTACGTAAATGTATGTTTATAGATATTGGTTTTCAGGATGACGAGGTTGCCAAATCTGGTGCATGTACAGACGCTTTAGGAGAAGAGCTGCTAGTGATGTACAGTAGTTGTGGTTATGTGGTTGCAGTGGTTGATTTCAGCTTGAACGTGCAGAAGAGACATGCACCATTTATGTTTCTATGGTCTGAAAATATTTGCTTTGATCTATTTTATCAGTCTGATTTGGAAAGAGCTTGTTCTTCCAGGCCAAGTTGCCTGATGTCAGCCCCTCCCCTACCAGAAACTTACACTGGCTGGCCTAAAATGACTGAACGAAACCAAGAGGGAATGACCTGATTTTGGCCCAGATGTGAATGACCGTAAACGGCCTGTTTTTGGCCCATACTTGGATAGTGCTTAGCCAAAATTGCCATCAAATTTTTTAAATTGATCAAAAATGTCATTGAATTAACTTTGTACCTAAGCGTGTCACTTAATTATATTATTATTGTTAATTTTGCCACTTGGATTCGTTTTAACTGGCTATAGTGGGTGGTTTTTGATTTTCCCTTTAAAATTTAAATGTCTTAAAAATGAAAAAAAAAAACCTTTAGCATTCCCTCTCATCTTCCTTGTTCTCCCCCTTCGTTCATGGTCCAGGGTTTGGTGTTCATGGCGTTCATGCTCAAATCAACCTTCAATTTGTAAGCAAACTCAGAAATTGGGGTTAGAAATTGACCGAGGCTCAATAGTCGAAACCCATAAACCCCTAAAGATGGTTGTTGTGTGTAGAAGTTTTCTATATTTCTCTGTGTTGTGAAAGGTGTGGTTCTTACAAGCTTGACGATTAAGAACCCCATGAGGAGGTTTGCCAGGTGTAGAATGCTTGGCTCACTTGGTGGTTGTGATCACTTTGAGTGGATTGATAACTCCCTTTGTGTTAAGGTGAGGTCAATTGTGGTGTCCCTGATTGTATCAAATGAAATATTGGTGCAAGAGAATTAGCATTTGTAGAAAATGAAGGAAGAAGCAGCTTGTAATAGAGATGCTGTGAAGAGGGTGAGGGACAAGAATTCAAGGCTGAAGATGGAGAATTCAAGACCGAAGGTGGAGAATTCAAGGCTGAAGATGTATCTCATTGACTACCAAATGAGAGAGAGGAAGGTGTTGTGGGGTTTGTTGTTATTATTTGCTGTGGTAATTGAAGTAGGCTTTGCTGTTGGGGGTGAGAAGTAATGGTCTGGTAATGGGGGTTAGTTGATGTATGCCATTATGTATTAGGGTGATCATGGGGGTTGATGTAATTTGTAATAATATAGGTTAATTATGTATTATGGGTGATGTTTGTATGGTATGAATTGTGATTATCTACAAAGCAAAAGCAATGGCAATTTGGTGTATGTGATTGTGTTGAACCATTCTTTGCCTTTTAGAAATTACAAAGAAAAGGAAGAATATCAATACCAAAGTGAAGGAAGTACATCATCTGCGATCAATTGTATGAAAAAGAGAACTCCATTACATTGTAGCCATAGTTAAGCTTTACAAATACACATTGTAGCCATAGTTAACCTTTACATGCTAAGAACAAAGGAAGTTTCACATGCACATTGATGTACACATCAAAAAGTTGCAACCTAATATGTACATTGATGTACATAGCACCAAAAAGATGCCTAATGAAGTTTGAAAATGTTGTGTTTGGCTACAATCCAAAAAGAATCAAAAACTCTAACTTGGCTTGGATTACTGATATAAGGCAACATATGACTTCTTGGGGAACAAGAACTGTTCTCATTCTTCCAGATCTCCCTAGAGGCGGGCATTTACAGGTGATGCATGCCCTGAACTTGCCTTTCTGACATTCAACTTAGGCCTGGAAAATAGAGAATGCTGAGATGGAGGGCTAGGTGGAGCAATTTCAGATAAAGTTCTTGGCAGCCTAACCCTCACTTTGAAGTTTCTTTCTGTAAGAGAATCAGTTGCAGGGGTACACTGAGAGGGTTCAGCTCTTGTAGTTGTGAGAGGGAGGAGGCATGGGCTGAGTAGATACTTCAGACTGAGAAGCAGGTGTGAGCTAAGGAGTGAGGTGTGGGTTGAGTGGGAGCTGTGGGTTGAGAGGAAGCTGTGGGCTGAGCAGTTTTAGTTGTGTTCTTGGTCTTGCGTCGGGATTTGGGGTTCTTTGTGGTTGACGGATGAGCATTAGCTATGGTAGCTATTGCTTACCCTTAGCAGGTTGATTTTGATCTTTTGATGTGAAAAAAGAAACAAAGAAATAGTTAAACAATGGTATATAATGCACAACTCATAGCTGTATTAAGAAAGAAATGAGAGGAAGGAACTGACCATTAACTTAGGTTGTCTTTGGGTGCATGTCTTCTTGTTGTGGCCCTCACTCCCACAGTTTGAACAATGCATTTTCACACCACTCCTGAAAACTTTTCCAACTTACTTTGTAGTTGTTTTCCTAGGTTCTAACCTTCTTTCGAATTTGGGGTTGCCTTTCTTCTTAGTGGGAAACACAGGAACTTTGACTTCAACTCCTGGTGCCTGCTCTCACATGTCCTCTGCATTGATGGGGATAAGAGTATGTCCATATGTAATTCTCAAATACTCTGTCCTATAATAGTCATGGACAAAGTTCAAGGAGTTTAGTCTCTCTTCCCTCATCACTGCCAAAGAATGAAGACAGGGGGTTCCACTTAATTCTCAGCCTTTACAACTGCGTGACCCTTGATTCCAGTTCACAACAAAGCTTTCAGTACCAAGTTCCACACTATAAACCCTATTTCCTGCCCTTAATGCCTGCCAATATCTTTCTCTTTCTTTCAGTTTTTCTAGTTTGATAATGATAATTGGGCATATGGAGTCTTCTAACTTGGCAGTCCAACTTTTTCTTTGTGCCACTCTCTTCATGATAGCCTTGAAGATTTCCCTAAGTATAGACACTATAGGTAGGTATCTAGCTTCTATAATAGACCCATTGAAGATTTTTGCCATATTATTATCAACTGAATCACATTTAGCATGTGGTTTGAAGTATAATCTGTAGAAATGTCTTGAATCTTTCTTTTCTAAAAGTTCCCAAGCCTTAGCATCTAAATCTTGCATTTCCTTCATGTGTTTTTTGAAATGCACTTTATTTGTAGAATTAGCAATTTTTCAAAAAACTTCCCTATAAATCACACCCCTTTACTGATTTCTTAAATTAGCATAGATATGCCTAGCACACATTCTGTGTTCAACTCTAGGTAGAAGACATTGTAAACTCTCAACAAGCCCCTACAAGCCACAGAAACAGGTAATATACCTAAAATACATTAACAGAAATGAAAATAAAACAACAAACATACAATCACAGAAATATATACCCTCTGCTGATATGAAATCAAAGTCCAAGCTGTTTCATCTCCAGTCTCAAGATCTGCTTGCAACAATGCAATGAACCACTCCTATACCTCTCTTTTCTCACTCTGTGCCACACCCCATGCTATTCGATACATCCGGTTTTGGCATCCCTACCAACAGCAACAAATACTTGGCCATTCCAAGGTTCCTTTAAGAAACATGCATTAAGTAAAATTACTCTCCTACACCCATCCAAGAAGCCCCTTTTCAATGGTCCAGGACAAATGTATAGAAACCTAAATACATGCTCATCATCTGCAACTTTGGTAGTTTTGACGTTTACTGTGGTCCTAGGATTTTGCTTATAAACTTCATACAAATAATCCCTTATTTGTCCAAACTGAGCCTTGTAATCAC
Source organism: Selenicereus undatus (assembly GCA_017589665.1). Classification (NCBI taxonomy): domain Eukaryota; kingdom Viridiplantae; phylum Streptophyta; class Magnoliopsida; order Caryophyllales; family Cactaceae; genus Selenicereus; species Selenicereus undatus. Next base: position 47,796,504 of record JACYFF010031957.1, read on the forward strand.
CAATGATTGCCTTCAAAGCCCCTACCCTGACCCTAGTACACATGAACAAGGAAGCCTTGTAATTGCGGTCTTTCTCAATAAGGCCTTTTAACTCGGTAGACCTTAAAGCAGGCTGTTACCTAAATGTCTCAGTGTAGTGCTTAATTAACCAACTAGTTGACATACACCTACTCCCTTGCTCAAATGAAAAGGGAGTATAATTGTGAGAATTCTCCATTTTGGTTAGTTGAAATGACAACTTATTCTTGCGTTTTCACGCCTACACACTCCACTTACAACCTTAACCCAAGAAATGACATTGAAATCTGACTGTGTTAATTTTTGTAATCTTCAAATCATACTCCTTCAATATCCTATAGTTTTCAAAAGCCTGCCTCAATTGCTTCTTATCCCTGAACTTCATGCCAACATATAAATCACATTTGTCAAGATATGGCTCCAGGTATCTAGGGAACTTCTCTCTTTTTTTCCTCTTTCCCTTCTTATCACCTTCTACAACATCCTCCCCACTATCATCACTTGGGCTATCAGCATTATCAGAATCTTAATATTGTTCATCACATCCTTCGGCATCTAATTCATCCTCATGTTCAGCATTTACGGTATCCTCCCCACCCTCATGTCCTATATTACCTCTCCGATCCTCTAGCTCAACAACAATTGCCTCTTTGGTTGTCTTTTTTTTTTCTCCCTAACATCTATGAATTCAGGGTCATCATCATCATCAGAATTGATCCATCCATCACTATCATATTTATCATTATCACTGTCTGACAAATCTGGAAAATGTGCTCCTTATCCAACAGTCCCTTGCCCTTGTCAATTTCATCATCGTTATGCTCAACATAATAGAGACAAAACTGCTCTCTAAGCATAATTTAATCAACTCCCTAACTTCTTTATCACTTTAAATGGGAACTAGACTATCCTCAAAAGGGACATTAGGCATACTAAAATACATTTCTTTTATTCTTTCTTCAGAGTAACCTAAGTTCACCACTCGCTCCTTAATGTCATTTACACTCATGTAATCACGATCCATATACACATTAGAGACTTCTAACTCGGTATATAATAAGTGGAGAACTCTCTCAAATGGTCCACCATGAAAGATACGAAGACAAACGCTTGCAGGATTTGACATTCTGCATATATATTTTCAAAATTAAAGGAATTAATCATTTAATGTGTAATTTGACCAAAACAAAGCACTAGGGTTTAAAGCATTACAAACTTCACCTTTACCAACATCAAGCAACACATTTGGAGTACAATTTCACAAAATTTCAACACAATACACCAATTTCACTAATTTAAACTACAAAGACCCCAGGCACTCAAATTTCACGGGTTGATGCTAAATTTAAAGTACAGATTGCTTACCTGGCGATTATCAATAAAGTTTGTCGACAATCCTCTTAATCTTCGGTTGCGATAATCGCTTTCTTTGCTTTAGCTTGATGCTTTTGTGGATTTCTGGGTTTTCTTCAAAGGGCAAGTTTAGAGGGATGGGGAGGAAGATGAGCTGAGAGCCATGGCAGACCGAGGGGGGGGGGGGGTGTTAGGAGTAGTTAATGATTTTTATTATTTTTCGTTTATTTTTCAAGGCCCCCAAACAAAACCTTTCACTTCCACCGACAAAACACCCTCTTAGTTGCTACAACCGGTCAAAGTTGCAAAGTTGACAGTAATAATAGAGTTCAATGACACGTTTAGGTACAAAGTTAATTCAATGACATTTTTGACCAAATTAAAAAGTTTGATGGCAATTTTGGCTAAGTATTCCATACTTAGATCATGTTAAAATAGACTGTAGACTGTGCTCGAATGACGTTGACTTCTATGGGTGATATAATAATAGTATTATTAGGCAGATGGCACATAACAAGAATGCTTGGGGATTTTTGTGTCGAAGGCAATTTGATCATTTTGTCTTCAATTTTGTTTTAAGGTAGGCATATTTGATTAGTTGAATTGGCTCAATTTTCTTGGTAATAAGAGGCGATGAGATTTTAATTGAAACTAAACTAGTATTAAGAAACTATGCATGGGAAATTTTGTAAGTTTTTTAGTTATAATAATCATTTGGAGTCTAATAGTACGAATATCATAATAAGAATGATAGTACGAATATCATAATAAGAATGTGCAAGTTAAAGGGAAAATATTTATACAATCAAAAAATTGTTAATACTTGAACTTTAGTATGCTAAAATTTGAAGAAATCGAGTAAGTTTTCATGTATTAAAATAATCATATGTGTCAAGTTTTTTTTTAGTGATAATTTTTTTTTCTTTTTCAACTATTCATCTCGATATATAATAGAAAGTAAAAAATATTTATAAGTTATTAAACAATTGATTCAACATAAAAGCTAGTATAATATTTGATGTAAAACTAAAGAAAGTTCTTAAGTGGATATGGATATTACAATTCCAATGAATGTGTATTAACATCCATCAAATGTTTAAATAGGATTGTTTCAAACGCATTGTTTAATGTTATCAAATTAATGAACTTTTTCATCCTAACAATTGAGGTGAATCAACTCTAACTTTCTCCGTTATTCTTGCATAAAATTGCAAGGTTATATTAAATATAATATAAGGTTGTTGATAAAATTGGAAGTACTATCAGTAATATAGTATAATGTTTTTGACCAAAAGTAATATGATATAATATTTTATCATTACTTAGCAATGTTCTTTATTGGAAAAAAATGTTTGAAATTGCAAGTAATTTTATTAAATATTTTTTTTGAAAAGAAAGCCTTCCATTCATAATTGACTAAACCATTTTAAAAAAAAATAGAAACTATTAATTATTTTACAAATTTTGTGGGAATAACATTTGCCAAAGTTTGAGGGTTTTGTTTTTGGTTTTAATACGTACAGATAGATTGACTAATTCTATTTTTAAAAAAAATAAAAACTGTAATTATTTTAAAAATTTTGGGTGAATAACACTTATCAAAATTTTAGGGAGGTTTGTTTCGTGTGTGTGTGTGT
>JACYFF010031957.1:47804511-47817011 GCA_017589665.1 Selenicereus undatus
ATATATATATATAGGCTCACACACACACAAACGGAAGACACAAGGGGAGAGAGAGAGACAGATAGATTATAACTGGACAATAAAGTACCATATTGAATTTAGATAGTTTTTTAATTAAAAAAAATCTGATGTACGGTTTATTTTTGTAGAACAATCACATATGTGAGGAAGCTTTGGGTTAGCAATGCATATATGGCAAATCTATTTTTCAGATTAAATTTTTTTTTGGTTTAGAATATACATATATGACAAATCTATTGGTCCCAAAATTTTGAAAAAAAATATCATGTCTAGTGTTTTATTTTTGTAAAATCAAAAGTCCAAGGGGTTGTTTTTTGGATTTGAATATGTTGCATAATTTGGGTTGGAGAATTTTGCTAGTGGTAATGATATGGTGGGAATCGGAATAATTTTGTGGGTGCTAGCGAGCTCAACTAGTAATGTCTCAGGTAATTGTTATTAGAGACTTGGGTTTAAATCGTGCCAACATCGACAGCTACACGTCATTCCCACCAAAAAAAAAATTAAATACATTACACATGGTTATCGCTTTATTTTTCTTTTCTTCATCGAAATGATAAGAGTATTGCATTAATAATGATGCAGAGCAAGCCACGAAGATTGATTTCTTTTCCCTCCAAATTAAAACCATGGCCCAAATGGGAACAACAATGAGATTTGGAAGTAAGACTCAAAATCTTGAACCTCCAAGGTCATTATTGGTTTGGGGCCTTTTTGAGATCACTAGTAAGCTAGGAAGAGGGTGGTATGCAAATTATTAGCCTTAAATAAGGAGATTAGCTAATTCTTCTTCATTGCCACTCCTTTTATTAAACGTTTGGTTTTGGGCAAAACGTATCCTATGACTTCTATCTTAGTTTTGAATAGGCAAATATAATGGGCTCTAATTCTTATAAAGTTTGCATGGATGGATAGCCCCAAATGTCTATTTTCTAACAAGCCTTGAATGACGTTCAAACTCTAAGTATTGAGAAAGTTATGGGTAGTGAACTGAGCAAGGGTTGATGTAGGATTGGAAAATGCATGGTCTTAATTATGGGCTTAATTGGGCTAGCAAATGGTTGAAAATTTATTACGTTAAGTATGGGTGGAAAATTTGCCATCCTCCGAAACGTTGTTGAAATCAAGTCACTCATTATTTTAGCGCTAAATTTAACATGTGGAAAGTAACAATTGGTACTAAATATGATTAATTAAATTCATTAGTCACTAATTCTAATCTATAGGTAATTCCTAAAACTAATCGAGAACAAGGCACAATCAACACAATACATCATTCGAACTTACAACACACTAACGAAGCATCTAATTTAATTAGAAAAACATTAAATCTACTAAGTAAGAGAAGAGAGAGAAAATAGAGTACCTCAAAAGCTCAAAAATCCAACAATGGAGGCTGACCCCTATTACTAGAGCAAATGGATGGAATTTGTGATGTGACTTCCATTTATTCTTACTAATCTATCCCAACTAGTTCTAATATAACCCATAACTAATCAAATATTCAACTTTTCAAAAGTGGGTTTTCAAATCCTAACTTGAACAAAGAAGAGCAGAGTTGAAAATGGAGATTTGAGATAAGAAAGAGAAAGATTGAAAGTAAAGATAAGAAAGAAAATAAGATTCATAAGTAAACAATATCATTAAAGCATGAAATTATAAATGTTAAAGGAGAGAGATTGGGCAAACTAACCATTCAATTGAGGAGCTTAAAGAGTAAATGATATTTTAAAAAAATCAAATACTTGAAATTAACACTTAAATAACTGGAAATGAGGCTATAGTGACAAAATTAAGCACTAATATACACCTAAGCACTACCTTGGGAAACCTAAAAACTAAGCAAAATCCTTGCTTCAAAATTTAGCTAAAAACTTAACTTCTTACACAAATAGGGAAAAGGGGGGTTTAAATAGACACCAAATTAGCGAACTTGACACGATCATGCTAAGTGGCAGGGAAGAACACGTCAAATTTCTGGATTTTGACATAAGAACAAAGCAGGGATAGGGTCTGGCAGAGGCAGCCCGTACCATATTTTTGCTTCTTATTCTTTCTTGGGTTTCTAGAAGTTGACCTGGGCTTGCTTCACGATTATCCTGAGTTGTCTGTTCTAGGTTCATTAGGGGATTGTCTCCTAGCATTGCCAACAAGGTGGATTTAGAAGTTTACCTATCCTTTGATAATGTGTGTCGTCCAGCGACTAAGGTTGAAAAATAACTTAAGGATAGCAAGTCCTTTCAAACCTCCCCTATTGAAAGCCCTTCCACTAACATTGAAATTGAAACCCCACCCCCACAACCAAAGCTCTTGACAAGGATGAGGGAATTGCTAGTGAGCCACCTAAAAGGTTGGAAGGAAAGAAATGATTTAAGTGCCATGGTTTTGGGCATTTTCAAGTCGATTGTCCCAATAGAAGGACCCTTACCATCAAGGTTTGTGGCTTGATCATAGATGGTTGTAGCTATACTGACGTGGCTTCCAAGACACTTATCGACAAGCTATAAATCCCCACTAAAGAGCATCCTACTCCATACTTTATTCAATGGTTATTGACTAAATGATGAAATAATCGCTTCAAGACAAGCTCTTATTTCATTCTTAATTGGTCCTTATTATGATGAACTATTGTGTGATGTCCTTCATATGGATGCTTCTCATTTGTTCCTTGGTAGAACATGGTTGTATGATAATCATGTGATTTATGATGGGCGTGTTAATACTTATTCACTTAAGCACAATGGCCTCACATTAGCCCCTTTACCTCCACCCAAACCTCACAAGGCTAAACCCGGGAAGTGAAGTAAGAAAACCCCTATAAGAGTGAAGCACGGGAAGAGTGTGCCACTAGTAAGAGCAAACACTAAAATGCCTTACTAATGGTGAAACCAAGCACAAGTGAGAGAGCGGAACCTTTACACCTAATAGCTTGCCAAGAGCTAGAGGATGAAATCCCAAAAGAACCCATCTCTAAGGTCCCATTGCCCATCAAAATGGTGTTGGAAGAAAGCCCTAGTAAGAGTGATCAAGCCACAAGTGACACTTCTTTTAAGTATGATGAGTTTGAGTTATCTTGTGATGAGTATGTTGCGATCTTCGATGAGCTTAAGAGATGTACAAGAGCTACTAATTGCTTTGATATTCTCCCAAAGATCTTCAGCAACTCCTCTATATTCAAGAATAGAGGAGTCCTCAGTACTTTTGGTATTTTCAAACCCAAAAGTGGTAAAAGCCACGCAACATTGATGTCAATGAGTTTTAGTCATGAGTACTTGAGGGAAAAAGACATTGATGTCAATGAGTTTTAGTCATGAGTACTTGAGGGAAAATCTTTTTCAAGGTGGGAAGGTTGATGCGGAGCTAGCCATGAAGATCAATTTCTTTCCTTCATGCTAAAGCCATGGTCTAAATGGAAACAATGATGACTTGTGGAAGTAGGACTCAAAGTCCTGGACCTCTAAGGTCTTTATTGATTTGGGCCCTTTGAAATTGCAAGTAAGCCAGGAAAATGATGCTTAGGAAAATTATCAAAATTAAATCAGGATATTAGGCATTTCTTCTTCATTGTCACTCATGTTACTAATTTTTAGGTTCTAGGAAAAACATATCCTATGACTCCTATCCTTATTTTGAATAGGCAAATGGGCTCCAATTTTTTGTAAATTATGCATGGATGGGTAGCCCCAAAATGTCTATTTTTTTTAACAAGCCTTAAATTACGTTCAAACTCCAAGTATTGAGAAAGTTATAGGTCGTGAATCGAGCAAGGGTTGGCGCAGGACTGGTAAATACGCAATCTTAATTATGGACTTAATTCGGCTAGAAAATAGTTGAATTAGTAGACGTGATTTTATGGACAGCTAGAGAACCCATGTGGAAGCTTCCTATAAAAGGTCATCCTTAAATTCTTCCACTTGGATTAGATAATTATGTCATGAACATGATGCAAGTGTAGCTAATCACAGCTTAGCATTAATTCCCATTGGTCCACCTTATTTGCACACTAGTTATGATTTCATTGGTTAATTTCCTTGGAACCCTATTGGCTAGTACCTAGCTTGGAGAATGGGACACCAATGATATATATTGGCTAGGATACCTTGTAATTTTCTCATATTTAAATGATGAATTGTAATAGGTTGTTCTCAATTATCTTTGTCTCTCTAAGCAGAGTAGTGGGATTGAGTCTACCTTTAAGTCAATCTTAGGTTGTTAGGCTTCAAGAGACTTATTGGTGGGTTGAATTCAATATAGGTGGTGACTTCACATTTGGTCGAGATATATCTCTTCATTATTATTATTACTAGCTTAATCAAACAAAATTCACAAAAAAAATCTTTCTTACTTGATGCTTGATCTTGGCTTGAGGTTGTGATCTTATTCGGTTATCATTGTTGTTTTGGGGGTTTGTGAGCATTTGGTTTATATTCTTGAAGCTATTGGGCATTCTTCCTCAATATTAAACCTTTATTTGGTAAAAAAGAAGTCACCCATGGATAATTTGGTATTAGAGCAAACAATTACTTCATCTTAATAAGCATCAAATCCATCAGTCTTTGTGTTTTAAATTGGTTCATCCAATTTCTTTACTATTTTTACCTTTAGATCTCCTTCTCTAATCTCCTCATTTAGTCTATGAAGAACCTTAAAATAGTTCAAACACAATTTCCAACCCAAACACAACCCTAAGCTTTATAATAAAAGCAAAAAATGGTCAAAAACACAAAACCAGAAATTTGGTATTGGTACCCTGTGCCACTTGGCACGCCCATGCCGAAATCCTACAATTTGAAATTTTAACCTAGAAGTTTGGCATGACCACCATATGCCACACAACATGAATGTGCACCTTTCCTACATTCCTATTTCTGTTCCAGAGATTTGGCACAGCCTACCCGTGCCACAGAGCATGACTTTAGAACCTTCTTTTTCACTATTTCTTGCCCATGCCACCCCTAGCATGCTCGTGGCTTCCCTGTTTCCATCCTTTACCCCCTTTTCACATAAAAACTACTACCAATCATACTCAATGAGCGAGATGCTTCTCACTCTAGGGGCGTTCCTCTTGAACAAGCCCATGAGGAGGAGAGATAAGACAATTTTTGAACTCCAAGAACAACTAAGGGAGCTCACTAAAGAGCTTAAGCAAGTGATGGGACCTGGATAAGAAAACCCTTACCATAAGGATTATAATGTTAATCCTATTGATATCCATACTCATCCTCTCTTGAAGACTTTGATGAAAAGGAAAGAGGAGCTAGAAAAAGAAGGAATCCAAGGAATGACCTTAGGGATCTCAAAGTTGAGGCACTGGAGTTTGATGGCAATCTTAACCCAAAGAACTGTTTTAGTTGGGTACAAGTCATTGAAAGGATCTTTGAACCCAAAACATATAATGATGAAAAGTCCTTCAAGTTTACCATTCTTAAATTGATGGGATATGCTTCACTATGGTATGAACACTTGAAGAAAAGTAGGGCTAAAGAAGAAAAATCCAAAATCAAAACTTGGTCCAAACTCAAAAAGAATATGGATAAGAGATTCTTACCCTCCTCTTATAAGCAAGAACTCTACCTCAAGATTACCTTTTTCAACTAGCTAGATGACCTCTTTCAACCAAGAAAATTTAAAGGTAGAAGAGTACAACAGGAGTTTGAACAACTCCAAATGAGAGTTGGCTTCAATGAAGAGCCTGAGCTCAAAATTGCTATGCTCATTGTCTGGATTATCTCCTAGCATTTCCAACAAGGTGGATTTATAACCTTACCTATCGTTTGATGATGTGTGCCATCTAACTATTAAGGTCAAGAAACAACTTAAGGGTAAGAAGTCCTTTCACACCTCCCCTACGAAAACCCCCTCCACTAAAATTGAAGTTGAAACCACATGCCCACAAGTCAAAGCTCTTGACAAGGACAAGAGAATTGCTAGTGAGCCACCTAAAAGGTTGGACAGAAAAAAATATTTTAAGTATCACGATTTTGGGCATTTTCAAGCCAATTGTCCCAATAGAATGGCCCTTACCATGAAGGAGGTAAAAGAGATTCGAGCTTTAAGGAAGAATCAAGTGAAGAAGAGGCTAAAAATGATGGTTCTACCTTCATAACCCCAAATGTTGGAGAACTGTTGTTGATCAAAAGGTCACTCCATGTAACAAGGGTTCTTTATGATAATAGCCAAAGGGAACAGATCTTCAACTCGAAGTACACCATTGGAGGTAAGGTTTGTGTTTTAATAATAGATGGTGGCAGTTGTACAAATGTGACCTCAAAGACACTTATCGACAAGCTGTAAATCTCCACTAAGGAGCATCCTACTCCATACTCTCTTCAATGGTTAGGGACGAATGACGAGGTAATGGCTTTGGGACAACATCTTATTGCATTCTTAATTGGTGCCTATTATGGTTAAGGATTGTGTGATATATTGATATCTTCCCTATGGATATGTGTCATTTGTTACTTGGTAGACCATGATTGCATGATAATATTGTGATTTATGATGATTATGCTAATACTTACTCACTCAAGCACAATGGCAAAAGCTTCACATTGACCTCTCAATAAGTCCTTAAAGAGCATTCTATTTTGAAGTCATTTTGTACCATTTTTAGGGAGAATTATGTGTTTTATGCTATATTATGCACTCTTTTTTATGCTTTAGACTTGGGTATGATTATTTTCTGTGTTTTGTAGGTTTTTAGACCATTTTACCCTGATTGGACGCCTAAATGAGTGTACCTTGACCCCCACGGACACCCCCAAGTCAATATGCCGTGGAAGGAGGAAAGAACAGAAGAATGTCGAAATAGTGGCCACCACGGATGGTCCGTGGTGGTGCCCACGGTTCGTTGTGACCTCATTTCCCCTAAGCCTATTTGTTTTCTCGCGGCTGTTCAACTTCCAGATAGTTTCACCATAAAAAGGCTGTTTTCAACCTCATTCCAATATGTCCATCATTCCATTTTCCTCTCTTCAAGTTTATCAATTAGATTAGGATTTTAGATAGATTTGAGAAAGAGAGAGAGAATTGAAGTGAAGATTTGCAAGGATTCAATGCTGTGGTTGCAATTGATGGATTCAAGCACGTTATTTGGCTGAGCATTTCTTTTCTTTTCTTTTCTCTTCTCTTCTGTTTTCTCATTTTAGATCTATTTTTTGTTATTTTGATTATCTTTTGTTGTTTTGATTTTGGATTTATGCAAAAACTAGTTATGTTTGTGATATGGTGTTAATTTCTTTGAGCATTTTAGAATTGTTGGATTTTTTTATTAGATCTTAGAAGATTACTGTCCTGTGAGGAATTTAATCACTTTCTTACGTGTTTTGGGTATTGGATGAAGAACTGCAATGTGAAATTTGATACTAGAACCCTAAGATTTGACTTAATTATGTGGAGTTTTGAGAAAGTTGTACCAATTGAGAAACCACGAATATGATAATCACATGCTTAACGAACCTAAACAAATCAAGAACCCTTGAGAAATGGTAATTGGTTAGATTCAGGTATTTCACTTCACCTTGAAAGAGAGTTGTGATGCTTTAGTTGTCGATTTTAAAATAATTTGTTAATGAAGAAATGCTTGATTGATATATGAATTGAGAGATAGTTAGTTTCGTATAATTCCTTGATTATTTTTTTATTAGATTAGATAGTTGATTAGTTTAATTTAATATCAAGTATTGATTCGCTTAGCCTATCTTAAGGGGATAAGGCTCGATAGATTAACCTAGTCCTTGTGGGAGACGACCTTGATTTACTACAATGCCACCACGCGCTTGCAGCCCCTGTCAAATTTTTAGCGCCATTGCCGGAGATTGGTGTCGAATATTGGGATTTTCTTGATAGGTTTAGCTAAACATTTTGTTTTTCTATAAAAAAACCAAAAAAATTGAAAATTAAAAAAAAAGTTTTGGGGAAAAAAACGATGGTAATTTTCCATTTTCCCCAATTCGAGCATGAATTATTTTGGAGGTATTTTGCTCGTTTACATGCTTTTCTTAGTCAATGTTATTATTGTACAGGTAAATGAAAAATTTTAGACATTGTTGATGAGGGTAAGAATAGTAAAACCTGTATTCCTTTAGAGTATCGGGGTTTTCGTGGTAAAAATGCTAATGAAGCATGGTATTTGCTTGAGTGGATATATTGGGATTAATTTGAGTTTGAGAAGGCTAGTCTTGTTTCTAGATATTCATTTCTTGATCCTTGTGCATCCCTTTTTAGTGTTACTTGTGTAATTCTTCTGAGCATGAAACTAATTCGTGTCCTTATTATGCATGTTATGCTCAACCTAACTTCGCATCACCTTGGGACAATACTGATGTTGTCCTAACCTTACATAATTCATCCTTCCTTTAGCTCAATGCACGAGGTTCGAGGCAAGCGGGCTTTTTGGGGGAGTTACTATGCTTAGTGCTATTGATGCATGTTTTGAGTCAGAAGATATTTTAGATGAGGTGCATAATCTAGATAAGACTCCTTTGGAGGGGTCATGTGATGTGTTTATGCATGAGTCGTCTCCCAACCTTGGTTTTGATAACATTGTCCTCCTCAATCCTCTTGATCATTCCCACGTTTCACCTATGTATTTACAACCCTCTCCTTCCCCCGAGTATTACATCGATATGCCCATTGATAATCCTATCATTTGTGATACTAATGTTGATTTGGGCTATGAAGATAACATGTTCAATATGCTTGGTGAGAATGATGATAATTTTAGGTCCCTAGGTTACTTTAGTGGGTATAATGCCTCCCTTGACCCATATTGCATGCACCTAGTGGATGCACCTTGAAAAATCATGCGAAATACTTTCTTTGATTTCTTTTTTAATTTTTCTATGGCGTTTGGTTTATTAACGAGAGCACTAATTTTCTTTGTTATATTCAACTTCATGCTCTCTTATAGCCAAGCTTGTGAGCCCCATGTTGTGGTGCTTGACAAACTGTGCCTGATTTAATGAGCCAAGTTTTGAAAATATACTGGAGTGGCTAATGCTCCATTTCCCTTGGTAGCAAGGAGGCCTTAGCTTAGGTATACCCAACACCTAACTTGGTGAGATTGTTATCTTTTGTTTACTCCCCTTCTCTTAATTTTCTTACTTTAAATAATAATGCTTTATCTATGTATGGGGGAAGGGTAGTTTTATGTCTGCCATTTTGGTTTTTAGTTTGCATACTTGTTAGAGAATATAGTTTTAGGTTTCTTTTTGTTTGCACTAGTGTGTTGCATTTAGTTGCATTTTAGATATGCATATAGGATTGCATAGAGTGATGGTATGGATTAGTTTCAGATAACCTCCAGTGATGATTCTTTAGGCATGATAGCTTTCATAAGCTTGAGTAACTTTTGATGTGTAATTCCTATTGGTGCCAAAATTTGTGAAGGATTTGTAAGTATTTCTTGTTTTAACTCTTGTCTTGTTTGAGAACTTTGTTATCCCTTGGAGTCTTAAGAACTGATGTTGGTACATGATAGTTGTTTTATGAGCTAGATGCGACTTGGTAGATATCCCGTGACACTTTGAGCCCTATTTAGACTAATTCATTATATTTAGTTTCATGTTTCTTTCATGTGTGTGACTCTTCCATGTTGCATCTCTAGAACTTACCTAGACTTTTGTTCAAAACCACATTATCATGTGCATAATTGATAATATAATAGGGGCATTTCTTTCTTTGGCCATTTTAGCCACATAGCCAAATAACCTAACCTTGTATTACATGTTTATCCTCTTTTCTAGGCCCTTTGAGCTTATATCCGTCTTTGTTATGAACACTTCATATTAGCTGTTGGCCAAACACATGTTCATAATCTTTAAGCCAATCTATAGAGCATAACTTCATCTATTTAGTGGATGGTTTTGGGGATAATTAAGTTTAGGTGGCTTTGGTATGTTGGTTTGTTGAGGGATTGATGATATTAAGCATTTGCTTTGGTTCCCTCTTGTTTGGGTTGTGTATAGATAAATTAGTTTGTGAGTAGATAATTCATGATTCTATACCTTTCATTAATTGATGTTTTCATTTCATTTTCAAATAAAAAAAATACAAAGAAAAAAATTAATGTTGAAGAAAAAGAAAAAAAGAAGAAAATAAAGAAACAAAAAAAAACAAACAAACTGAGCGATTGGCATTGGATATGTACATAGCTTGTGTTCCTTCTTTGTTAACTCATTTCCTATTTTATTCGTGGGGTGTGTTCATTGAATTGTTGGGGTTTAGAGTGTTGGTGAACTTCATAGTTGCTTGGTGCTTTGTTGGTTTCTCCTTAGTCACTTGGCTAAATAGCTCCACATTGTCCCAAATGCGTTTGTCCACTCCTTTCCCTTAATCCTTTCTAGCCCACATTACAACTCATATAAAGTCCTCTTGATTATCTTATGCACATTGGATTTTAGTTGTGGAGAATTTAAGTGTCTTTGCAAGCATATGGTAGATTTCATCTTTAGAATGAGTCTTGAGCGAACCTATGCTATATTTCAAACACATGGGTGAGAGTGATTCACATTTTCCAAAAGTGAGGTTCTACCAGCCCATTTAGCTCTATTCAATTGCATGTGCTTGCATGATGTGCTTTGTGGTTCTTTTGGGGTGATCAAGTTCGACATCAAACTTTTGGTCTCGTACTTTTTCGAAAACGTTCTCCTTCTTCTAATTTTGAAATGTCTTACGCACTATTTAGGGCTGCCATTGATTCCTATTCTTGTTTGTGATACGCTATGACTTGCCTACTATAAGGAAGCTGCTATGTTTTGAGTCTTAGATGCATCTCTCCTTATCGGTTTTCTCTAGTGTTTGCTTGAGGACAAGCAACGGTTTAAGCATGGGGGAGTTTGATAAGTCCTTAAAGTGCACTCTATTTTGAAGTTATTTTGTACCATTTTTAGAAAGAATTATGGGTTTTATGCTATATTATACACTCTTTTTTCTGTTTTATGCTCGGGTATGGTTCTTTTGTATGTTTTGCAGGTCTTTGGACCATTTTACCTAGATTTGACCCCTAAATGAGTGTAGCTTAACCCCCATGGACATCCCCAAGTCACTATGCTTATGGAAGGAGGAAAGAACAAAAAAATATCAAAACAGTAGCCACCACGGATGGTCCATGGTGGTGCCCACGGTCCGTGGTGGCCTTGTTGTCCCCGAGCCTGTTTGTTTTCTTGCGGTTGTTCGACTTCCAGGCATTTTTAATTCCATTCTTTTTCATGGTTGTTTGACTTCCAGGGAGTTTCGCTATAAAAAAGTTTTTTTCAGCCTCATTCCAACACGCCTATCATTCCGTTTTCCTCTCTTCAAGTTTATCAATTAGATTAGGATTTTATATAGATTAGAGACAGAGAGAGAGAATTGAAGTGAAGATTTACAAGGATTCCATGTCGTGTTTGCAATCGACAGATTCAATCGCATTATTTGGCTGAGCATTTCTTTTCTCTTCTCTTCTTTTTTCTCATTTTAGATTTATGTTTTGTAATTTTGAATATCTTTTGTTGCTTTGATTTTGAATTTATGCCAAAACTAGTTATGTTATTGATCTAGTGTTAATCTTTTTGAGCATTTTGGAATTGTTGGATTGTTTTATTGGATCCTATAAGATTTCTATCTTGTGAGAAATTTGATCACTTTCTTGCGTGTTTTGGGTATTGGATGAAGAACTGAAATATGAAATTCGATACTAGAACCCTAGGATTTGACTTAATTTTGTGGAGTCTTAAGAACATCACACCAATTGAGAAACCACGAATATGATAATCACATGCTTAACGAACCTGAACAAATTGAAAACCCTTAAGAAATGGTAATTGGTTAGATTTAGGTATTTCACTTCACCTTGAAAGAAGGTTGTGATACTTTGATTGTCGATTTTAAAATAATCTGCCGAGGAAGAAATGCTTGATTGATATATGAATTGAGAGATTGCTAGCTTTGTATAATTCCTTGATTATTTATCCATTAGATTAGATAGTTGATTAGTTTAACTTTAGTATCAAGTATTGATTTGCTTAGCCTATCTTAAGGGGATAAGGTCCGATAGATCAACCTAGTCTTTGTGGAAGATGACCTTGATTTGCTACACCACTTTGCGCTTGTGGCCATGTCAAGTTTTTTGTGCTTTTACCAGGGACTGGTGTCAAATATTGGGCTTTTCTTGATAGGATTGACTAAACATTTTGGCTTTCTCCAATATCTCAAATATACAAAACCAAGAGGTGAATGAAAAGAAGGATGAGATATATATATATAACGCATAAATAAGAAGGAAAAGAGATGACTCGCATCTATAAACACAACACACATATATACAAAAATCAGCAACACTACCACATAACCACATAACCACAAAACAAAACACACAACCACGAACAAGAAGTGCATACAATAACATCACCAACAACAAAACATGAAACCATACACAAAACGCGTAATGGTGATCTTAGCCATCGATTGACTCAACAATGTCCCAAGTTTCAGTTCAA
>JACYFF010031957.1:47823031-47832343 GCA_017589665.1 Selenicereus undatus
AATGATTAATAACATAAAATTATGGGACATGAGTATATGAAAAATTATATTGTTGAATTTAGTCAATATTATTACAAAATTGGGATAACGAAACCAATCTTGGAATATTTTATTACAAATTACCTTATCCGATAAATTTCATAATCAATGAAACATACATTACCTAGCTTTAAAAAATAGATATTATTGATACTCTTGGAATAAGAATCTTTTATTCTCAAAAATGGGTCAATGATCAATATGTTGAATTCCAAAAACAAAACAAAATGAAGAAACAATTTCTAGCCTATTGCGATAATCCTCATTAATAAGGAAATGGACCTAAGATGAGAAGAAAAAGAGATTTCATAAGCAAAGGGGAGAAAAATACAAAAGAAAATATTATAATAAGCCAAGTCCCAAAAGATGTAGATTTTTTAGAAAGTTGCTTGTTGTCCTGTTGGGGAAAATAATTGTATGTGTTGGACATGTGGAAAAGTAGGATATTATTTCAAGGAATGAAAAACTAGGAAGAGGAACAAGCTTATTAAAACTTTGGGTAGTTTAGATTATTTAGAGCTTAGCAATGAAGAAGTACTAGACCTAGCACGTATTTGAAATTTCTTTTTAAATTCCATTTCTTTTTTATTTAATAACCCTCGCTATACACATAGATAAAGTTTAGGTCCACTAGTGCACTTTCCCTAAATAGACAAAGGTGACCAAACACATATAATTCCCCTAATGTCCAATACATAACCTTGCAAATTTCAGTAAACAGGAAAAGCATCGGACACCAAAGTGTCATAGCTAGCTAGTCACATTGAGAATATCAAAACAATAAAAAGAGGATAGGTAAAAATTAGACTAAAGAACAATGTAATTAGCTCATAAAACGTACGCACATTCAAAGTAATCAAATTTATACAAAACAACAGTATAACCAAATACCTACAACATGTACCTTTAACAAGATTAATTCACCAAGGACAAACAATACAAACAAACACTAGACCTTGCACTTATAATTAAAACAAAGTTACAGTCTAGTGACAAAAATCAATAGGCCTAGATATTACTTCTTTAAATGAAGTGCGCAATGACTTGTGTCAATTTTATAACCACATCTTGGAATACCAAAGCTAGATTCCTTGGACCTTGTATTTTGATAATATAAAGGAGTAACCTTTAGGTGCGGAAGTAAAAGATCTCATTGCTCGGGAATCATCCATGAATCGATACTAACGATCAAATGGTGGCTACTATAATCACTATCGATTTGCCATGACTTAAACCTCAACCTTTGGTGATGGTAAGACAACCACGAGAAAGGGAGTGGCAGGAGTTCTTTTTAGGGTTAATGTGACTAATAATTAGTCGAACCCCCTTTATTTATAGGTTTAGTGTCCTAATCAGCGTCCACCACTTAGGTGGAGACATGGGCTTCTAACCCTAATAACCGAGGCCAACCAACAACTCCCGCTCAACCACATAAACTACAAATCACATATTTATGCATGAACCACAACTCTTCATGCTTCATACCAGGAATGAGACATGTGATTAGATAAGTAATCAATAGTATTATATTAATTTACCATCTAACTAACATAATACTTTTAAGTAAAACAATACCCCCAACTTATCCAAAACATAACTGGTGGCATACCTGGTCCCTCTATGCCATATGATATACCATATGATTATATACTCAATATAATCCCCTAGACTGATATGGTGAAGATGGATAAATTTTTCCTTACACACTCAAGATATTTTATTTTTGTTTAATTGATTTCCTTACGTGTTCTTATTGAACTGTATACATCTTGGCTCTTAAGAAACATATTAAGGTAGCATCATCAACCTTTGACTTCATATCATAACTTTGAGTCGAAGAGGCTATCGTCCATAGGGTCATACAGTAATAAAAGATAGGGAAGTCAATTATTATACTTTCCATAGGTTGTCTTATAAGGACATAGTATGAAATGTACTTCATGACACAACTTCCAGTTAATTAGGCATATCACTCTATATGTCATGCGAATTACCGGTCTAGATTGTACTTAAAAATCTAATCTAACCCATTTGATCAATATACTAAATGTTAATCTTGGCATTCAAGATTCGACTTTTAAGGCATGAATATGAAATTAGATATTTCATGTTCAACTCCATTGATTAAACTTACTAAGGTGACTATATTTTTCATTCATGCACTATTATTATGATGAATCACTGTTGCACACCTAGTTTCAATATGATTAAGTCTCATCTTGCATGCTACTGAAGTGCGAGGGTGATTGCTTGTATGACTACACCAATAAAAAGCATACAACAATTTAATATGTCTACCATACGATAGTAAATCATGAGTATTTAGAAAAGGAAACATTAATGTTTATCACAAAATACTCATTACAAAAGAAATATGTCCATAATTGAATAAGGAACATCTAAGCAATGAACCTTACGAATTCCTAGACTCAATATATCAGGTTTGAACAACTCACTAGGAATTAATGGGTTCAGTCAAGCGAACAATAATCATCTTGTTAGTGTATATATGCTTAATGAAAATGTTTTTTTTTATCTCTATGGTAACAAGTAACATACTCTTTCTCTATAATAGCTAGTGTTATATGGTTTTGCTTCTTACCGCACTACATGACTCACTACTCACAGTGGAAACAAACCCTGAGGTTGACCTAAACTCGTATGAGTCAACACCCTAATTGGCATCTATGCATCCCCTCAACCTTGGGTCCTGACCGTGATAGCAAATACCCAAGTGGTAGTACCATGAAGGTAGTGCATAGATCTTTTGACAGCTTACCAATGAGCAAGTCCTGGATGGGTTACTTTGGTAACCGTTTACCAAGATAACCGTACAACAAATGTCAGGTCGTATACTACATGAATACATTAAGCTTCCTATGACATTAGTGTAGAAAACATTGCTTATTTTCTCTTTTTCATAATCTCTTTTAGGGCACTGATTAAGATTTAATGCCAAACACTTATCAATTGGATTGTTTGTGGGCTTGGAATGAAGTGTGTGAAAATGTTCCAAGACCTTTTAATGTGCACTCCTTGGCACAAACCCTGCAGCTTCTTGGAATGGTTTTTGACAATTTCCATGCCTAGGACATGCGCAAATTCTCCCATGTCTTTCATCTCAAAGCCAGAGGAAAACGACTTCTTACTAGCTTCAATCATCTCCAAGTTGTTTCTAGCTAGAATTATGTCATTGACATATAGGGTAAGAAACATACCCCCCCCCCCAATTATTCTCTTGATATACACATTACTCCTTTGAAACCATTGATAAGCCAAACAAAGAGATGACTTTGTGAAATCTAAACTATGAAGATCTAAAAGATTACTTAAGACCATATATGGATCTTTTCAGATGACATAGCTTGTCCTTTTGACCCTTCAATACAAAACCAATGGGTTGGTCCATATAGATCTCTTGCTCAAGATTATTGTTATGAAAAGTGGTCTTTATATCCATTTAGAACAACTCTGATCCAAGTGGGCAATTAGGGTTAGGAGTAGGTGAATAGAGGCTAATCTCACCATAGTAGAAAAGGTCTCTTCGTAGTCTATACCCTCAATTTGGGTAAAGCCCTTTGTCACTAGAAGGACCATGAACTTGTTAATTCATCCATAAGCTTGACGCTTTATCTTGAAAAACCAATTGTTTCTAGTAGACTTACGTTTAGGAAGAAGATCAACAAGTTCCCAAACTTTAGTTCTTACCATTAAGTCCATTGAGTCCATTATGGTGCCCATCCTCGTGATTTAGTGATTCAACTACCTCTAAAAAATGGGTAGACTCCTATACTTCCAAGGGAGTTCATAGGAATATTTTCTCTTTGATATAAAAGTATTGTCAAGGAATTCTTCCATGTTTACTCCTTCGAATTTTCGGACTTTCATTATTTGTTTGTCTAGTTAAGGAGTCCTTCCCTTTCTCTCTGAGAGGTATGGAACCCTTAGCATGTAGAGAATAACTCTTACTATCGCTTTGAGGTATAAGATCTTGAATATGTGGACTAATTACATATTCAAAACTTGGAGATTGAGGGTGAACCTCATCCTCAGGTTGACACTCTTTAAGAATCGGAGGTATCAGATAGGGAAGGTGTGCCATCATTGGTGACTTGGTAAGAATTTAAATCCTCCCCCTTATAGAGATAGAAAGTATTCTTGAAACTTGCACAATTTGAGGTCCTTTTTAATTTCCACCATTGCTTGGGAGCTCATCCTCAAGAAAATCATCATTGTGGGAATCAATTTCCGTCATGCCACAATTTGGATGTTCCCTATACATTACATATCTTTTGGAATGTTCGAGATACCTCATGAACACAATATTGGTAGCACTTGGAGCAAGTTTCCTATGTTTGTAGGTTAGTTTGTGCACATCGCTAGCCAAACGCTATCAACATAAGTGATCCAAAGACAACTTTTTCCCATACCATAACTCCTAAGGTGTAGCAGATACACTTGTCCTTGGCACACGGTTAAGAATATAAGTAGTCGTAAGTAATGCATTCCCAAAAACTAATAATGAGGTTAGCATGTTCCTTCATTGACTTGACTATGTCAAGTGAAGTTTGGTTCATGCGTTCTATAATACCGATTTGCTGCAAAGTTTGTGGAAACGTTAAATGTCTCCATTTCTGCTACTAAGTGTTTGAAAATGTTAATTACCTTATAGCGGTGAGATCATGGGCCCGCAAATGTCGGAGTGAACTAACTCTAAGGGATTTGATGCCATTGAAGCCTCACAAAAAGGTTTGATGGTTGCTTTGCCAACTAAATATGGCTCACATCTTGGTAACCTAACCCTAGTAAGTAGTTCTAAAAGACCATCTTTAGCTAGCTTTCTTATTCTATTTTGGCCCACATGGCCAACTTGAGCATGCCGCTTAACAAATTCAAATCAAAGTCCAAAACTGAGATAAAAGCAGAAGATGTGTTATTATAAGTATCGCCTAATGAAGTCAACTTTTAATGTTGCATGGTCAAACAAATTGTGCAACACCACCTCCCATTGTGGGTCCCGCATTCACGAGGGCTAGGAAGATTTAGATGTAGGCAGTGTTACATCTATAGATGTTCTTGCCTATAGAGAGACTGATTCCAAGAGACCCACTAAAAGGACAAAATGTTCAAACCATCAAGACGAAAATGAAAAGAGAAACCTAATCCCATTAATGAGATAGAAGATACAAAGAAATGTCACATCCTAGGTGCGTGGAGAGCATCATGAAGAAGAAATATATTCCCTCCATGGAGTCTAAGATCATATTTTCCTATTCCGAGGACATCTTCTTTACCATGATTCCTTAGTACGATAATTTGTGAACATACTTGGTAGCCTTGAAAGTTCACAAAATTAGCTTGGTCATGAAGTATATTGCTTGATTGCTACTGTGTCTACTTCCACTAAGGAAAAGAGTTGGAAACTAATGTGTGGGAGCACACATATGATTCAGGAGTAATTGTGAAAGGAGATACCCTAGTCGATCCAGGACAATCTCGAGCGCGGGGCCCCTTCTTTTGATAGTTACTGAAACTTCACAAGTGCTATATTATTCTCTTTATTGCCAACGGCCTTTTTCCTTTAAATACGACCCTTAGGTCCGAAGTTTTAAGGGGGGAATAAATCTGGTCGAATTTGATGCTAAGATGATCCCACAAATACTCAATAGTGAGATATATTTCAGATTCTCTCATTAGATCATCATGCATGTAATACAATATAGTATAACATGTTGATCGATCCTTCTGGAACCATTTTTGTATGCCTTTATGCTCTTTCGATACTACTCACTAATAGTTACATCTTTTCCGTTCTCACCTTTGTTTGTCGTAGCATGCATAGAAGCAGTCAAGTGTTCTAACATTTCATACTCGTTTAGAAGAAACGAAATCTTTTGACACTAGATGTCATAGTTAGTGCCATTCAGCTTTTCATCGATGAACAAATCACCAATCACATTTTTTGTTGTCATATATATCTTAAAATATGTTAAAAGATGGACTTTAGGCATATTTTCCAATAATTAAATTATCAGAAACTTCATCTTCCATGCCGTATGCTCGACAATTTCACTAAGCTTGTAATCATCACATACAAAGTGAATTAGAAATTTTTATAATTTAATTACCATATTTCTTCATAAAACAAAACTTATTGAGTACATAATTATTAAACTAATTAACACATTTAAAAATATCACAGACATTCAACTTAATCATGTAAAACAAATTACACGAAGTTATATTATCTAAAATGAATTTATATAATCATGTTACCAAATTACATATTCATCATTTAAACTCAATTTAATGACTTATAATACACAATTATATCCACCCCAAAATTCCAATTATTTATATAAAACACATTTATATAATGACATGAAATTGCATTGCGAAACCTATTCACAAAAATATAAATGAATTCATATATGTAATAATATTTTAAAAACTAATTTCATAAAAGCCCAAATAGAATACTATTACATGAAACACATTTATATAATTATATTTAGCATGAAGCATATTCAATGCCACTCGCTAATTATAAGACACATTTATAATATCAGAAATTTCAATCTTAATGAAACGAATTAATAAAATACTACTTAATTACATCCTCAAATACATTTTTGTGTTGACATGGAACAAATCCATATTCACTAACTTGGAAAAAAGTAGATTGTTAAAATATTCAATGAATTTACAACTACTCACGTAGTTTTTATATATATAAAACACACCTATATAATATCGCCAAAGTATAATTGACGTGAAATATATTTATGTAACTATTATATATTTATACAATGCAACTTATTAAGTGAAACGTAGAATAAATATATAGGACACATTCATATAATTACTATGAATTGAAATATCATGAAACAAATTCATGTAATGCTGTCGATATCATTGACATGGTTTAATGGAAAAAATTGATGAAATAGCATGAAATGAATTCACAAAAGTTAACATTAACAAAAACTTGAGCAGAACAGCCCTTTATAAGATTTTAATAGTAGCAACAACAAGAACAGGAACAGGACCAAAAGGCTAGAATAAGAGGGACAATCCATAAAGATAGAAGGGCGGCCACGAAAAGTAATTTACCACCTTAGCTTCAAACAACTCATTTAACCCCTCTCTATTTTTTTCCCTCTCTGACCTCACTCCCTCACTACTAGGCGACCCCCTTCTCCCTATTGGCGGCCATGGCCATCGTAGAGGAGGGTCCGCAGCTGCTTCATTATGCACTCAAGTATTGTCTGCTCGCCACAAAAAATACCCAAGTGATGATACTGCCTCACTACCGCCCTCCTATCCCCAAATATGGGAGCCTAGCAACTATCTCAAGCCATCTAGAGTCACACTGCCATGACCACTATGTAGATCGGCTAAAAATGAGTCACAAGATGCTACCTATGCACCTGAACACCACCAAGATGGTAGCGCGTGAAGGCATGCACCTCTCTTTTGCTGGCCAATCGATGGATTTGAAGCCAACATGGTGGAGATTAGGTGTGAAAAGGGCTTTGGAGGAGGAAGATAGTGCCTAGCCTTCTTCGTTGGTGACATGTATACCTCACGCGAAGCCCTTCCAGGCGGTACTAATGGGTATAGCTTGGATCTCTTCCTCTTTTCTACCCCGATTCTCTTCCTCTTTTCAAGCTCCTTCAAAAATTGAAAGTTTTTTTCTGCACGGAAAAAACTAGGGTATGATCAGTAGCGGAGCCAGGATTCTAAGCAAGGGGGGCAAAATTGGGAAAATTAAAGGGCACTTCCCAAAAAAAAAAACACAGAGAAGGCAGAACGAAGAGTCAAACCAGGGACCTTCCACCCAAAGCAAGGGACAACCACCGCCCTGCTATGCACTCCTATAATGTGTACTTATGAACTAATTAATATATATCTATTTTTCTTATCCATAAAAATATCCCCCATTACCTCCACATGGCTCCGCCAGTGGTATGATGGTGCCTAAGCTTTCATAGGCCACAAAGGCCTAGCTGTGGCCGTGGCCGTCATAGCCAGAGCAAGGGCGGCGGAGTCGAGTTTGTCAAGAAGTATCAGATCTAGGCTTGGGATCGGGTGATTGGTAGAGTTTTGGGTAGAAAGCGCAATACACAATCATATACCCAAACATGTTTACAAGAATTGAATTAGCATCAATTAAGAGGCATAATCATTCAACTAACGTTGAAAAATGCGAAGCATAAATTTGAAAACATAATTATAGAACTTAGCGATTAACTCACTTCACTGTATGGTCGAGTCAACTGGGGTCAAAAACCAAGCAGCAGTATATAACAATATAAAACAACATCAGTATACAAATCATGCTTCCATAAATTAAATTAACCTAAACATAGAAATTGAAACAAACAAATCATCGACACTAATTTGAGTCAATTGGAGGCCAATATAATGCAATTTTGCTCTAATATCATTGTTGGAAATTGTTGAGTTATCATATTTAAGTTTTGATGATAACAAATCCAAGTGTAAAAATTTGTCCAAATAATGTTGCTCCAAACACGATCTCCAAACAGGCCTAACTAATGTTTGTAATCTTTATTGTATTAACTGGTTTGCTACATGTGAGAACAAGTCCTTAAACCAGGTTTCAACTTGGTGATTCTATATTAAGTCAAGAACGCCATTTCGACAGTTGATTGTAAGGCATGTTCCTGAACTCTAGCAATGCAAAGAACAACCCCAGCAAACAAGGTGGCCTTGGTGTTCTCAGCCGCTCTACAAATCTTGGACAAGATGACTGATTCAAAACAAGAAGTCTTGGGTATATAGGTTTTATTTATTTAGACTCTTGTTAATATGCCAATATTGAAAATGCTTTTTAAACACCTCTTGAATTGGTATTCGCACTAAGTACTTCAGAAACACCCTAGGCACCCTGTTTGCTTGCTTTTCAATGATGCCAAAAGGGGGAAGAAGAACCTACCTATTGACAACCTGACCTTGACTTACGTGGATCCCTATCAGCATTCATTTCTTTGTTTTGTCAATATGGTCACTTGGTTTGTCATCATCAAAAAGGGGAAATTTGTTGAGTTATTATATTTAAGTTTTGATGATAACAAATCCAAGTGTAAAAATTTGTCCAAGTAATGTTGCTCCAAACACGATATCCAAACAGGCCTAACTGATGTTTGTAATCTTTATTGTATTAACTGGTTTGCTACATATGAGAACAAGTCCTTAAAATAGGTTTCAACTTGGTGATTCTATATTAAGTCAAGAACGCCATTTCGA
>JACYFF010031957.1:47841181-47874654 GCA_017589665.1 Selenicereus undatus
ATATATATATATATATATAAAACTTGGATGGAATTAAAGTATGAGTGCCATGTGTCATGCCACACAGGATGTCATATGTGATGCCATGTATAATTAATTAGCTACATAAATGTTCATTTATGATTAAACTAATACAATGATATATTTATTTAAAAAATGACTTTTTGTATATCTTATATATTTATTAATACACTATAATAAACTGTTCAATGCATTAATAAATTAAAAGGTGGTTCATAAAGTTTGCCCCTAAAAACGGATCTTACATATATTAGAGAATTTTGACAAGAAAATAGTAAATAAATAATTATGGTATCAAAATAAACGGAATTTTAAGTGATTTAAAAGGAAAAAAAGATAAGAAACAATAAAACTCAAAAAAAAAAAATTAAGTTGTTTTGAAATTATTACTACTTTTAAAATTGATATATATATTTTTATTGCTTATTTATATTTAATGAATTAAAAACAACAATTGGATAAAATTCTTGCGTGCACTTTTCACATATCTCATGTACTCATTAGTAAGAGCATGATATAATCTTTATTAAATGAAGATAAATAAAAAATTTGGTGTATTTATCTACTGAAACTTGTCCACAAAAGAAAAGACATCTCATGTATTAGAGAATTTTTAAAAAGTAGTAAATAAGTAGTTATGGTACAGATACAAAAGGAATTAAAAATAATTTAATGAAAAAAGAAAAAGAAACAATGATAATTCAAAAAAATAATTATTTTATAATGCAATATCAATTCTACCTGTTAAAGTGACCCAATGTCATATAGTGATTACTAATTAGAAATAAAATTTATTCTTCAAAAATATAACCATTTAACGATGAAATACCAAACAAATGAAATAAAAAAGTGAGTTCACATTAAGAATGAATATGATGTTGTCACAACAATAAAAAGAATCTAGCAAAACACCCAACTTTTGATAATTAAATAATATGACACATCGACTTATTTTTACTATTTGAAAAGAAACTGTCTATTATGTTAATTAGTAATATATTGAAAAAAACGTTTAAATTACGTCATTGCATCGTAAAGGTATAACCCTAGTAAACATATATACTTCGATATTACCTCGTCAATTCTGTAGAATGCACCTGTATAGGTGTTATATTCTAGTCCTTCAACGAGGGCATAGCTTGTTCTTACTACCTTAGATTCTATATCTTTTTTTTTCGATAATTAGGTTGAGAAACCCACTTATAAAGCTATCATAGGAGTATACATGATCGATCAAAATATAGTAAAATCAACCTTTCTTTTCAATAAAATATGTTTTTAATAACAAACTCAATTAAAAGCTTTAACCAATAGTAGAAGACCAATGAATACGTTTTATCATTTGACACGATCCTTCATGTGAATATTCTTTTGGTTTGAATCATGGCTGTTGCAAAGGGTGCTCTAATTTTGTACAATATTTAATATGAGAGCTATTGAAATTTCGAACTCGAGACATCTTCCTTGGAAATACTTTAATATCACGTTCAAATTAAAAAGTCAACTCAATCAAAAGTTTGAAGTGATGGTTGAAGGATTAAAAATAAGTTTTGTATTTTAGCAATATCATACGTGTAATGTCACAATAATTATGAATATTCAGTTGACTTTATATATGCTATGAGTAGTAGCTGGCCATTGACACAATCCCACTATTAACCCTACCATTTTTGTACAATTGAAGTGTCTCATATAATAGTTTTTAGATCTATAATAGACACTTTTTCCCCGTTTGTCTTGTCACAAGGTTGATCTTTATCATTTTCGAAATAATTGTTGCAATAATAATAAAGGCTCGTGACTATTACATTAATTAAAGAACGTACTTAACTATACTAAACCTACCAGTGGATGAACAGGCGGAAATAAGCAGAAAAAAACAATGCATAGTGCTTATGTCGACTTTCTGACATAGGCTTGTACTGGTCTTAATTTGTCAATGTCAATGGAGAAAGGAATGAAAGTTATCAAATTATATTTAATTTGCTTGAACGTTAAAGAATGCTGCTAATCAAGCACATCGTGCAGGCAGTAAACTAAAATGAAAGGATGTTTCATCGACTACTCGTGCATAAAACTATAACAATCAGCAGATTGGTAGTCAGAATACGTAATATTGTAGGTTCAGCTCACCAAACTTGTCTTTTAAAATCGTATATAATGTACAGGCGACAAATCTTTATTTTACAAATACTAGAATAGGTGGATGCCTAAAAATGCTCCCCTCCCTCAATCCAAGCTTCTCATTAATCCAAGTTTTACAACCGTTGATCAAAATCTTAGGCAATTTCAGCCATTGGATTTATTTTCATAACCGCCAATCTCTCCATTTTTACTGGGTACATTAGGTCTCAGGTTCGATTCTCCCCTCCCTCATTGTATTGTACTCTTTATAGGATATATTAGGTCTCAAGTTCTGTTCGCCCTATACCAAAAAATGCTTCCCCCCCTCAATCCAATTAAGCTTCTCATTAATCCAAGCTTTACAGGCGTTGATCAAAATCTTAAGCAATCTCAGCCCTTGGATTTATCTTGATGACCGCCAATCTCTCCCTTTTTACTGGGTACATTAGGTCTCAGGTTTGATTCCCCCCTCCCTCATTGTATTGTACTCTTTACTGGATATATTAAGTCTCAAGTTCTGTTTGCCTCTCTCTCATTATATTGTATTGCCCTTTGTGGCTCCTACGGACCAAAACGTTTTTGATTTCCATCATTATTATTAATATATTTTATTTTTCAATACAAATATAAATTTGAGCATGTATTATTAGATATAATAGAATAATAAATACAATTTTCATGATTATTTTCATTATTGCTATTATCGTTGTTGTCGTCATTGTCGATATCGGCAATGTTATCTTCGTCTTTGAATTTGATAACATAGTCAATATTAATTATGATCATCTAATTATCAAAGAGAGATTAGGAGATTATAATGGATATAATTTTTTTTATTTCATTGTTATATAATAAGTTCATATTTTAGAAGTTTTAACTTAAGAAAACTGAATTATAATTACTGAACAAGCCGTAAAACCTTATGTGACACCTTATTATTAGCACATAATATAATATACACATTTATATAGAAATAATAAACATTTTTTATTTCCATTATTATTATTATTATTATTATTATTATTATTATTATTATTTTGTCTTTTTTGATACAAATATACATAGAGCATGTATTACTAGAGATAATAGAAATATAAATATGATTTCCATAATTATTTCCATTATCACTATTGTTGTTGTTGTCGTCCTTGTCATTATCGTCGTAGTTATCTTTCTCTTTGAATTTGACAACATAGTCAATATTAATTATGATCATATATATGTAAGAATTGTGCTAAAAAATTACATATTGTAAACATAATATAGTATACTGCAAGGGTTGAACGTGAAATATTAAAAAAAATTAAAAATAAAACACGATCATCATATTAGGCCTGTGAAGCTGAATTTCTTTCACATTTAATATAATCTATTTAACAAAAGAAAATAAACGAAATATTTTTCTTTTTCTTTCAAAGCATACATATTTTATAATTATATTTAATTCATATAAATCTTAAAAGTATAATTAATGTTTTAACGTTTCAAACAAATCGACCAAAATCTAATCTATTTAACACATAAGAAAAAATGAAATAATTTTTGTTTTCTTTTAAACCATACAAATCCAATAATCAAATTCTCTTCGTAAAACACCTAAAGTTATAATTAATCTTTTACCGTTTAAAATAAAATGTCCCAAATCGCCATAATACTTCAAACTAAGAAATATCTCAACTCACAAATCTGAACTCAGTCCATCTCTTGCAAGACAATATAAGGGTATTGGAAGTTTATATCAAAACCCATGAAACTATTACGTTGACCTAAAAACCAAATGTACAAACTATGAATACATAATTATATTAGCACCCCCTCATGAACCACTTTAAATAGCCAAAAAAGTTATATAATAACATAAATATAATGTTCAAATTATTTTCGTTGATAGACAAATTTTATTTGTGCTACATGCGAAACTAAAACTAAACCAACTTTAAAATAGTTTCTACCTAACTTCACTAGAAAATTAACGACTTCATAAATTTTTACTCACCAACAAGAAGACGATGTGGACTTTTTGTCATTGACGTCAGAAATTGACTTATCATCACCCTATTTAGCATGCTTTATGATAAATTCACTATCTATTGTCTCCATCATACTTATATAGACTTTTTTCACAATTATATAGTTTTCAAATATTAATTTCATTAATTATGCACGAAGTGTTTGTATACTTAACTTTTTCATTGAGTTTTTTCATTATCTGCTCTAAATTATAATATTAATCATGTCTACCATAACTATTCGTTTATTATTTCTATAACATATCTACAAAATGTTTATTTGAACATACTCCGTGCAAAGTACGGGTCCAGACTAGTTGCATCAAATAACATGATATTTACATGATTTTATTTTTGAATAAAACCGGCCATCTTGGATATTTACATGATTTCCGGTCGAGAGTTGAACTAAGGGGGACAGGACTCTAGCAAGTAGCACGTCAAGTAGTACCGGACATGATGTGAAACTTCGACAACAGGTTTGAACTTTCCAGAGCACTGTTAGGTATAATAAAATGGGTCATCGAATTTAGTGGTTGAGGCTCGGTTAGTTTCAAAACTGGAGAAAATAATTTTAAAAATCGGTGAAATTAGAGTGAGTAAATTTGGAATCTAACTTGCAAAGTATTGAAATTGTCGATACGTTGCCCAAGGGTTGGCTAAAATTTTTTGGTATAATTCTATTGTTCGTGTATAACAAGAATAGATGTCACTTGACAATATACTCTATTGAATAAAATGACAGCATAACTTAATAAGTTTATTTTGTTCATAGAATACGATATAAGTAGTTATGCGCAATGGAACTTACAACAATTGCGCAACAACCAAACTATGTCTTTGGTAGAATTCGCCGCAGCAAGATATGGAGCCTTACTGAAATATTGGGAAACAATAACATACGTCTTGGTTTTCTAGAAAATTGAAGCAGTTCATTACTTAACAAAATACCACATATTCAAACGTTAAAATAGGGACAACTGCGTCAAATCAGAATCGGAGTAAACAGGAAAAAAAAAACTGGGTCGTTGGTAGTGGGGAGCAAAATGACCCAGCCGCCTGTACTAGATTTTAGGTAACTGAAAAATCTAATTGTAGCATCCCAATGGCCTATTTGGCGATCTTTCTTGAACTGCCTTAGTAAATTTACTGAGCGTGTGATATCTAGCTGCGTAACAGTAAGATAGGTTAGGAAACCCACTAGCTGTTTGTACTAAGATTGATGAGATAGTTGCAGTGCAATCTATGGGCAACTCATTATGTCATTCCACCGGAAAGAAATTCGATTTAGCACCCAACATCCGACTTTTAGAGAGAACATCTAATCTGTATTTTTGTTGACCAATTTATGATTCTAGGGTACCCAGGATTTTACTTAAAAAATTTTTAGGGCTCAACGTTTTTAGAATATATTCCCAAGTATCTACTATTTTGGGTAAACTATTAACAGAGCTCAATATTTTAAGAAATAGTTACTCGCCGAAGTTTTTCTTCGTAACTTAGTCCCTGAACTTTCCGAATTTGTTATTTTTGCCCAAAATCAGGTTTTAAGTGCAAACACTCAAGTTTTTGGGACTTTTTAATAAAACTAAGCTTATATTTTTGTTTAGACTTCTTATAATGACTTTACTGGTACTAGTTATCATAATCTACCACTTATATCATAAATATTATATTTTCTACGATTAACAGCCCACCACGCTTAGCAAAATGATTAAAGCTTAATTAGAGAGTTTCAACCATTATCTGAACGTAGTCGGCGTTGGACTCTCACGTTCCTCTAACTTCCGGTTTACAGAGATTGCTGGTCTCAACCCCACCTTCCTTAGATCAGGCATAGCATAGATCCTTTTCGTTTCTTACCTTGGGTCGTAGTCACTGATCAAGTTATATATATTTTTAAAGGATAGTGAAACTGTAATTAAGAAATTATAATATTTAAGACATAAGGTTGATAACGTTCACTACTGGGAAAACTTCTTTTATTGAAAGTTTGAAAGTGGAAATATTACAATGGAAAGTTTGAAGAGGAGCTTAGGCTAAGATCATTAGAAATGCTTGCTCTTAGAAAAATAAAAATTCCGACTTCTCTTTTGCTCAAGAATGCTCAAATGATTGTGTCCTTTCTCAGCACTTGATCTCTCATTTTATAGAGAGGATGAGCATACATAGGATGCTCTATCGGCTACAGTACACACTGATTTTTCACATAGTTACAGTACATTCACATAATCACAGTAGATTATCTTATTTTACAGACTAGATACTTGTCAAAATAGTACAATAATGGAGCAACAACTTTTTAGAGCTTTTAACGATGTCAAGACTAGTAATCATTATTAAGAGTCTGCATGTTTTCATCTCCAATTATATCTTCCAGACCATCATTATCTGGATAATCATCAAAATTTTCATCAAATTGGAGATGCTCTGGATCCCATTTCTCAAATAATTCAAGGAGATATTTCTTTTCTTTTGCTAATAAGAATTTTTCAGCTCCAATATTAAAGAGATAATCAAAGATATCTTCTGAAACCACTCCTTCCACCTTCATGTATTCTTTGAATTCATTGTCATAGGTGAAAGTAGTGTTTCCACGATGCATTAACGTTTTTTATTACTTAATTAACGCCCAACTTTGATAATAACTGTTGCAAAAACTGACGGCTCTTGCTAAAGCAGGATCAGTAACTATTTCTCATCGATTTGGAACTCATTATTGTCGTTGTTCATAAGGATGATCATAATCAATAATTTGAACAAGGTAATAGACTGATTTGGCTTTTCCATTTTCATACTTGATTATTGCACAATGTACCTCCACATATAGACATCGATTACTTGGAGTTTTTGCTGGACCATTAGGAGATGTTAGCATCCAATGGATCCTTCTGAACATGCACTGTTGGAACTTAGTTAATTTTGAGAAAAATGGGTACTTTAGATCTGGGATTTCCATTAAGTAAAGTACCATCCTGTAATCCTAGGCTTTAATGACGGGGTCATTTGGAGAGATTGAGTTTGCTGGGAAACTAACACTACCAACTCTTGACTTATCGGGAGAGTAGATCATTGTGCTCTAAGACTCTCAAATATCATAGGAATAATGATGATAATAGTCAATACAAGCTGCATGTCACTCATTGAACCATTTTTCTTGAACATGAGAAGTTGTTTTTTCTTGGATATCATAAGGACATCGGAGGTAGTTAACTTGCAACTCTAGAAGGAAAAATCTTTAAGCTATTAGATAGGCAGAAGAAAGTATACCAAAGCGTGATCTACTTTTTTAATAAGGACTTTACTAGAAGGAGTAACCCGTTCTAGTAGCAATGACATCTCATTATGAATTTCCTTCTTTTCTGGCAGGAGTTCTGCTTTGATGATCACCATTGGCGAGTTCTCGAGTTAAACTATCTGCCAGAGAGTTCTTCGATCCCTATATATGTTTAATACAGAAGGAAAACTTATTAAACCATAATTGTCAACGCAGGAGTCGCCCTTGCGTTTGCATATTTGATAAATTCGTTTTTCACAAAACCAAGTATTCCTTTGCAATTGGTTCGAATAAGAAAAGCTTTTGGGGTTAAAAAGATTAAGAACTTTTCAATTCTCGTTATAACTGTAAGGAATTCGTTTTCCATCGTGGGATAGTTGCATTCTACCTTATTAAAACTTCCACTATAATATTTGCAGAGTTTTTCACCTTCTTTGATTTTGAGTACTACGCTCTAGTGCTCATTTTTAGCATCTGTCTCAAGCACTAAATCATTTACTTCATTAGGCAAATTAAGAACAAGAAGAGTTTTACACATCTTTTTGAAATTTTGAACAATCTTTGTATCATTAGTGGTCCATATCCAACTTACTTCTTTCTTGAGTTTCTGCTATAATGGCTTTCTCAGTTCAGCTAAATCTTTAATGAAATCTGAAACATAGGTAAGGCATCCGAGAAACCTTTCTAGTTGTTTCTTATCTTCAATCTTTTCAGCAAAATTCTCTATTTTTTCTAGAATATGCTTTTGTAAGATGATTTATCCAACTTTTATCTCTAAGCCTAAGAAGTCAATTTCTTGTTCAGCATAGATGTACTTGTTTTTACCAAGTGTGATACCATGATCAATGCATCTTTGGGTGATAGCTATGAAATCATCTTTGTGTTGTTCTATTCACTACTGAAAAACGTGCTTTTTTCGGCGGATTTTCTGACGGAAAAGCACGTTTTTCCGTCGAAAAAGTGATTTTTTGATGGAAAATCCGACGGAAAACGGTCGTAGGAAAAGTCCCGTAGACCCGCTAGTTCAGACGGAATCTCCTGTCCGTCGGACACATTCCGACAGAAAGAGACAGCCGTCGGGAAGTGGGCCAACAGAGTAGGCGACGGAAGCCGACGGATATTGGGTATCCGACGGATCAGTTCCGTCGGGCCCTCTGGTACTTTGGGGCAAGAATCCGGCCGGGTTGTCCGACGGAATTTGCCATTTCCGTCGGCCAATTCCGACGGAATTTGCAAATTCCATCGGAAATTTCGATGGAAATGGCAATTCCGTCGGAAATTTATTTTTTTAAAATAAAAATATTTTGAAAATTTAGGTTGAGTTACGCATCTTTCCACTCCAAAATCACGATATCGTTCAGTAAAGACCATTTGACGGGATCGAAACATACTTCACTGGTCGCCACATTCAATGTAACACCAAGAAACTCTTCAACTTTCAATGGCAATTTAATGTTCTCTCTAATAACATTTAGGTTGAATTACTCACTTGAAAGATGAGGAGTTTCTTAGTGCTACATTGAATGCAGCGACCGGTGGAGGCGGCGGCATGTAGAGCTGGAGGCGACCAGTGGAGGCAGTGAAGGGAGCCGATTTTGAGGGACGAGCGAAGGGTGTCGGACGGCCGCAGAGGGCGGCGATGGTGGCTGGAAGAGGGTGGCACTGGCTATGGCGGAGAGAGAGAAAGGTTTGTGTGTGTGTGTGGAGCAATCGGGTTTTTAAAGAGGTGTGGTCCGACGGAAATTTCCGTCGGACCACTTCACCTTTTTCGATATCTTTTTGAAAAAAATTCAGAAAAAAGTGTTGTCCGATGGAAAATTCCGTTGGACCACTTATTTTTAAAAAAAAATTCACAAAAATTGAAAAATTTGAAATTTCAAAAAATTCAAAATTTGAAATTTCCAACGGAAATGCCTGTCCGTCAGAAAATCCGCCGGAAAATTCCGTTGGAAAATTCCGTCGGACAGACATTTTTTCAAAAAAAGCCTGCAGCTTTTCTCGGGCTGAGAGAAGTTGAAACAATCAGGTGGCCCGACGGAATATTCCACGGAATTCCGCCGGAATTTCGACGGAATACGACCAATCCGTCGGAGTTTCCGACGGAAATTGGGTCCGTCAGACAGTCCGTCTTCCTCTTTTGTTTTCCCCGTCCTTCCGTCGACGTGTCCGTCGGCCTAATTTTCCGTCGCCATTTTTCATCGGAAAAAGCAGATTTTTTAGTAGTGATGGTTTTTGAAAAGACAAGGATATTATCGATGTAAACTAAACAACAATGATTAAGATTTTGGAAGATGTTATCCATTCTTCTCTGCAATATTTGAGGTGTATGTTTACGACCAAATGGTGTTACTATCCATTCATAATGTCCTTAAGGGGCACTAAATGCAGTTAAAGGAATACTTTCTTCATCCATTTTTATCTGTTAATAACCACTTTTGCAACCCATTTTTAAGAACCAAGAGGCGCCTTGAATTCTGTTAAAAATGACAGTTTTGTTAGGAATATAATAACCATCAAAGACAGTATTATCATTAAACTTTTTGTAATTGATCACCATTCTTGCGTTTCCTTTTCTTCTTCGGCCTGATTTCTCATCGTGAAAGTGGGACTAGTGTGAGGACTCTTGCTATTCTTGATTAATCATTTTTTTCATAAGTTATTTGATTTGTTTATCAAATTCTTGAATATCCTGGTGTGTATACACCATTTGTTTGACTCGAATGATAGTATGTCTTATCCTTATCCCAAAATTTTAGTGGGTTATCAGAGTAGAGTTCTTTGCATAATTACTCTTATTGTTCAGCAATTTGTTCTTTAATAGATAACTCAAGTGAGATTGTCAATGCTATCTCTCATTGTGTAGACATTGCTTTCTCATCACGGTGGCTGCATGTAAATTCAATTTTCTGATGAGTGTAAGCCTTGCTCAATTCTTCAATAGGAACTGAGTGACCATTGATTGTAAATATTATTTGATTAATGGTCTATGTACATGGAGAATATAGTATTTGAAAATTATTTCTAATAATCATGTCAGGAAAGAGTTGATCAGTAGCTCATATAACTGGTATAATGCATTAAACTCGTCCTAATTATGTGGATAACCCTTCTATGGCTTCATTGTGGTTCATAATGCTATTATCAGCTATCCTCACTTGTAAAGGATTTTTAGCTCTTTTCCACATAAACTTAGGAAATAATGATCTTTTCCCAAATCATACTGAATAACTACTATCTATGTAGGCACACAACTCATATTTATTATATCCCTCTAAGCATATGTTTATTAGGATATAGATGCTATTAGGATTTGTGTTGGTGACCTCATAGCATATCTCCATAGTCATATTTGTTTTACTAATTCCTCCTCATAAATTGATTCACTACCAGTTCTTATTTTGTACCCAATGACCTCTCTATCTAAACTCATACTTTGGTCTACACTGGGTCTTGTAGGTTCAAAACTTATTCTACTCATTTCACTAGTCATACTAGTTGTATCATCTTCCTTAAGTTCTTCTTTAGTTGATGAAGATCCTTATCTCCATTCTAATCTTGTACTCATGCTTCTTAATAGTTGGGTTTAATGGTTACTTTACCATTCTCATCAATTTTTATAAAATTTTTCTTGCTGAATTTTGTAGGGTTGGTAAAGATAGATATCCATGAACGATTAATTTTTACCTCCCGTGGATTGGATTTAACCCTCTGAATCTTTGGCATAGGGGTAGGACTTTCAAACTTTTCTGCTTCTACCATTGTTACTTTAGTCTTTGGATATATGGCATTATCCAGTTTGTTGATAATTTTTCAAAATATCCTTAACAGATATCCCCCTCTTTTCATGTCAATTCCAACAGTTTTTATCTTAAGGGACTGAAACTTTTTAGCAATTGCATCTTTTAAACTCACATAATATCTAGGTCGACATTGAATCCTACCTATCTATTGTACAAGTTGGTCTTAATCCCTAGGATAATTTGATTATTAAATTTGGTATACCTTATATCACAGAGCAAGGCATAAAGATCAATATCTTTGCCACATTATTGTAATGGAGTGATTTACACTTGGACACTTCGAACATAGATATACCTATACTTTCTCTATTTGTTATACTTAAGGATGCTTTCCCAATTAATGAGATTTACTTCTCTCACATCATATTCGCAATCTTTTATCTCTAAGTCTCCTTCCATCATCTCGAACACATACTTACTCTTTAATTGAAAGGTGGATTTTTTATAGATCATATCTTTCTGAATTATGGGAAGAATCCAATCTCCTTTAACTTCCTCGTGATTATTGTCTACAACAAACACTTCTCCTTGAAGATCACCAAGACTAACTAAACTACTTTTCATCATATAACTTGTTTCTTCATAATCACTTGCTTCGTATTCATTATCCAAGATAATTTCAACAATCCCTTTGTTGTTATTTAGGGCTAGGTCTAATGCCTCATCTTTACTAAGTTCAACATAATCTAGGCTACCCAAGGTTTTAATAAGCTTGTTATTCTTCCTATTTTTGTATTTATTAGCATAATCTCCTACTTCTTCGCATGTCTAACATTTGCAGTTGTTTTTCCATGTAGGACAATAAGATGCTTTTCTAAAAAATCAACGTTTTTTAGGACTTCGTTTGTTATAATATTTCCTTCTATATATTTCTCCTCTTTGCTTATTAAAACTCTTTTTCTTATAAAATTTTCTTTTTTGTCTCCTTTCATGTTCTTGTCCCTACTGGTGAGGCAAATCCCAGCAAGTTAGGAATTGCTTCTATTTTTTTTTTTTTGGCTTTTGGAGATCAAGATATTGATCATTGACCTATTTTCTTAGATAAGAGATTCCCGAACCAAGGGTGTCATTGACATCTATACTTTCAAGCCATGCAATGTATTTTCATTAAGTATGAAATTTATCAGATATGACAATTTGTCATAGAACATACCAAGATTAGTTTCATTATGCCCAATTTTGTAATAGTATTGACTAAATTTAGCAATATAATTTTTCAGATATCTCATATTCCATAATTCTATATTATTAATCTTTCTCTGCCATTCTCTTATCTTTTCTTCAGAATCAAGTTTAGCTTCGATAAATTCGATTTCAATTTCCTTACATAGATTTTTGAACATAGCAGCTGGTGTTTCCATGATTATTAAAGTATTTTTACCATCTTCATTTAATGAAATGAATCATACCAATCAGCTACAGTGCCAGAGAAACTATGTTCAATGTAGTTTAAGAAATTTGCAGTAGTCTATGTAGTATTCAGGTTTAAGATACTATTCATGTCTCATTTTCAATGCTCAAATATTTCTTCTCTATTACGTGCTCCATTAATATCTAAAATGTAACCGGTTTGTCTCATTGGGGAAAGGCCAATTTCTTCATAACTGGTAGTTTTCTTTGGGATAAACTCAAAAGAAATATTTGTAGTATGTCCTGCTGGAACGTACCTATCTCTTATAAAATGTGTATTTCTTCTAGAAGGTTCACCAAATTCTTCAGGTTTAGGAATAACATTGTTAACTAGATTGGTCTCTATATCATCTAAATCGAGTTCTTCTCTAATTTCATTAATCTCATCTTCAACAGCCATTTTACCATATTTTTTTAATCTAATTTTCTTCTAATTTCTTCTAAGGGTATAACATTAAAATCTTCTACTTTGATTAGCTTCTAATAGAGGATATATAGGGATGTACATGCAATTTACTTGTACATGATTTACTATATATACAATGCTAGTGTTGAGTTATTATTTTTAAGTTTTGATGATGACAAATCCAAGTGTAAAAATCTGTCCAAGTAATGTTGCTCCAAACACGTTCTCCAAACAGGCCTAACTGGTGTTTGTAATCTTTATTGTATTAACTGGTTTGCTACATGTGAGAACAATTCTTAAGAATAGGTCTCATACCTTGATGGCTCACGATCAAGTTAAGAACACCACCTCGATGAGTTGATTATATGTGAAGATTAGTTTCTGAACTCTAGCAATGCAAAGAACAACCCCAGCAAACAAGGTGGCCTTGGTGTTCACAGCAGCTCTGCAAATCTTGGACAAGATGACTGGTTCAAAACAAGAAGTCTTGGGTATATAGGTTTTATTTATTTAGACTCTTGTTAATATGCCAATATTGAAAATGCTTTTTAAACACCTCTTGAATCGGTATTTGCGCTAAGTACTTCAGAACACCAGTTGTAAACAACCCTGCAAACAGGGTGCCTAGGGTGTTTCTGAATTAAAGTGGCCATACCCGGTTATCTTTGAAAATTCATTTCGGTTGGCCAAGATCTCCAGAATAATTTCTTTAAACTCCAAGTTTGCTATTTTTCTGGAAAGGATATTTTTCTGAAAATATTGTGGGAGATTTGCGAAAATAGGAGATTTACCAAAACTAAAAAGATATCCTTTTTCCCATATTTTCGGCTTTGATAAGTATTCAAAAAAACTGAAGAGATTTCTGGTCGCTTCTTTAAATCCTCTTCACGGCTATGGGAAGATAAGGGTTATCTCTTAAGATAACAAATCCCTTATAACTTGGAAAGAACTTGTCACTAGCCATTAGGAGTATTTTTCTTGAAAATCATTTTCCAAACTTAGGTGATTCTCCTTGGTTCTTGACCGTTGGTTTTGTGGTGCATAAAGCCGCAGCTCTTTCCTCCCCACAATATACACACACAGACAGAAAGAAAAGCAAAGAGTGAAAACTGAGAAACACACAACATATGCAAAAGGGAAATTTCAAAAAGTGGTTTTTCTAGAGGAATTTTGAGCTACTCTTGAGAAAAGTAAAACCAACTCAAGTTGTGTTTAAACTGAGCTTTCAATATATTGGCATACTAGGACTTCATTGTACCTTACATCTGCTTAAGTCAGAAGCACCCGGTAAGGTGTTTTGTAACCTTGATCTTGAATCAGAAAAGTGAGTGAGTGGTCCTCAGTCGTGTGGACTTTGGACGTGTCCAATCTGGTGAGATTTGGACGTGGTGTAATCTGCCTTAGAGAAGGAGGTTACGTGGTTGCAAGGTTGTAACAAGGTGTGTTACATTTGTAACGAGTTAAGCCCGGTTTAGTGAAGTGGTTAAGTCCTACACGAGGTAGGTCGTGGTTTTTCACACCTCAGTTGGGCTAGAGGTGTTTTCCACGTAAAAATTGTGTGTGCTTTAATTTCCGCATTTATCTTGGTGATTTTTGCATTTGCAATACTTGAGAACACCCTCCACAAACAAGTCACAGGGGTGTTTGTTACTCACAACGCGAAAATCAGACACCACAATTCACCCCCCCTCTTGTGGTAGAATACTCGCGATCTCAACAGCTAGGCTCCCAGGTTTGGGTGAGCCACTCCTTCCCTAAATCTCATCGTATCAAAGCCAAAAGAATTTCCAAAATTTTTCTTTTTACTCCTTTCCCTGCTTCTGCCAACCTTAGCTGTCCTCCCTCTTTCTTGAGACTTACAACACTCTCTTTCTTAGGGTTTCTGTTGTACTCTTCTCTCACCAGAGCTAGGGTTCCGCCACTCCTTAATCAATCTCCAGCGCTTGCTCTCTTCCTGATCCATGGCTCCATCGATCTCCACCAACAAGCTCCACTCCAACGTCTCCAGTAGCTTCTACCGCTCTTTCACATTCGTCGCTCAAGTTGCCTGAGGTCTCTGCATCGGAGGTCACGACGGTGCTTCACCATTAGGGACATGCCACCTGCCCCACTTAGTCGCTGCCCTCCATGATTGCACCGCCACTACCCTACTTCAGTTGGACTCCCACACCCTCTCCCACTCTTCCTCAAGCGTTTGGGGACTTAGGGATTGCCTCCTTAGTCACCCATATGCAGTCATCGTAGCTCCAGTATGCTTCCCAGCTGTCGTACGTATCTCTACTGCCAGCACTTATGAAGCCGTTGTGGGGCTTGCCCACGGGCTCAAGCTATCCCCAATTCGGTGGGCTGCCTCTCTTACCCTAATCTATGTGAACGATCAACGTCGCCAATTATGTGACAGCCATCCTTGCCTCCATTGATGATTTTCTGTCATGGCACACGCAGTTTACTGGCTTCATGATCATGCATCAGTTGCAAGGTATGCTTGATGGGTCTCTTCGCCCACCCCCATCACCCGTGTCTTAGTCATATGGCATGACAAACCCGAATTCGGGTTATGGATATTGGATTCAGGTCGATCAACTGGTTCGTGCCTAGTTGTTCGCTACTATCTCCAAAGAAACTCTAAGTGAGGTACATGATCTCTCCCATTCCCTTTACATATGGCAACGCTTAGTGTTCCAGTTCAATATGGCTAGTTTGGCCCATGTCGTTGATTTGAAATGCATGTTGACTAATCTTAGCTTGGGATCAAATCAAACTATTGACTCCTACTTGCGATCTGTTAAGACTATTGCTAACTCCCTTGCCGCTATTCAGTCACCTCTCTCCAAGCTAGAACCGATTTAGTTGACTATTGCTGGTCTTTTTGATGACTATGATTCTTTTGTTACCACCTTCTCTATGCTTCCTGGTACTAAAACCTTTGATGATCTGCGATCACAATTACTTTTTTATGAGCAGCGACTAAGATCACCCTTTGTCTATGCAACAAGCTTTTGTTGCCACTACTGCGGATGGCAATGCCAAAGAGAGTTCCAATAACAAAAGTAAACCAGAACAAGGGTGGTCATGGACAGAATAACAAGAATAACAAGGCTGCATCCTTGTCTTTTGTGACGTCTCCATCTCCGTCCACTCAGACTGCGACACCAGGTACCGTTTTATTTGATTCAGTTGCTTCATTGTTCAGTACTCGTAGCTCTCCTACTCTAGTTACTAATCACTATTCTGCAGGAACGAATCAGTCTAAGGGGATTTTAGGATCTCAACCTAATGTTGTATGTCAAATTTATCATGCTCCTAGGCACTCCGCCGTTTACTGTCCCAATCGTTACAACTCCAAACCTCAGTCAGTGCTCCCACCATATGCTACTTTCAATACTGTGTATGTTGATGAACAGGTTTGGTACCCTGATTCTGCAGCGACCTCTCACATGACACCTGACGATGGTAAGTTAGTTTCTAAATCCATTTATTCTGGCAGTACTATGGTTAAGGTTGGTGATGATACCTTACTCCTAGTCGCTCATACGGGCACCTCAGTTCTTTCTACCAAACACAAACCCTTGACCCTCACCAATGTCTTACATGTTTACAAACTTCAGCATAATTTACTCTCTGTGAGATAGTTGTGTCGTGATAATAATTGCCTTGTTGTGTTTGACTCTTCCTGTGTCGGTGTTAAGGACAACATCACGGGTGATGTCCTATTGTAGGCTACTAGCTTAGGCCCAGTCTATACCAGTCCTGTTCCTGTTCCTGTTCCTATCACTGTTCCTGCCAATGTCGTCCTCACTGAGTCTGGTAATCCTTGGCATCGGTGCTTGGGTCATTGTGGAATTAGCACCTTAGATGTTTTAAAGAAAAGTGGTTTAGTGCAGTTTACTTCAGCTTTTTCTGATAATTGTGTGTCTTATTGCTTAGCAGAATCTCAAAGACTTCCGTTTACTACAATTGAACATAGAACTACTGCTCCTTTACAATTAATGCATTCGAATGTTTGACAATCACCTGTGTTGTCGCATCATGGTTATAATTATTATGTTGTGTTCATCGATGATTATACTCATTTTACCTGGCTTTATCCTATGAAATGAAAATAAGAAGTCTATGAGCTTTTTGCTAAGTTTCAAACACTAGTTGAAAACCTGTTTAATTGCAAAATTAAAATGTTTCAAAGAGATGGGGGTCATGAATTTGATAATTCTCCTATGCTGTCCTTGTTTGCTAAACATGGCATCTACTTTCATAAGTCTTGTCCTGATACTGAGCAGCAGAATGGGGTAGCTAAACGAAAGCATCGACACATACTTGAAATGACTCGCTCATTTCTTTTTGCTGCTTCTATGCCAGCCTATTTTTGGTTGGAAGCTGTTTCTACTGTGGTTTGCATCATTAATAGACTTCCCACTAAAGTATTGCACAATAAAACCCCTTTTGAAATCTTATTTTAACGTCTTCCTGGCTATTCTTTTCTTAAACCCTTTGGTTTCTTATGTTTTTCAAACTTTATGTCATCTTTTGCTAATAAAGTGCAACCTCGATCTGTGCAATGTGTTTTCTTAGGCTATGCCGCCCATTATAAGCGATATTGTTGTCTTAATCCTATTTCAGGACACGTTTATGTGAGTTGCCATGTTCGATTTCTTGAAAACCATTATCCATTTTCTCAACTGGTTGTTATATCTCCACATGTGACACACACGCCTGAATTTTGGTCTCACGACATCTTAAGACTCACTCCTACTTCTATCGAGACCGCCGTCCCCTCCCCAGGTCATCCCTTCGGTCTTACTGGTCCACCTCCTGTTGCCGCAGTGTCGTCTCGTGGGTCGACGACCAAACACTCGCCCTTATTTCCTACCCGGTCCTGCATTCCCGATTCCCCCTCTAGGCTGATCCCCTCCCTAGGTAATTCCCCGAGTCTAGTCCACTTCCCCAGCCCAACCACCCTGTTACCTATCTCTCAGCCCAACACGACTCCTCTCGGCCCAACACGACTCCTCTCGGCCCTAGCGCAACTACCCCCGTCCCTACTGGTTCTCTCGAGTGGGCTTCTGGGCGAGGTCCAGTACCTTCCTCCCCTCCACAGCACCAAGCCTATGTCGCTTGCGACAGGGCCTGTCTGCGTCAGCCCCCTCTCCTCGGTCTGCCTGTGTCTCCTCGGCCCACTTTCCTCAGCCCACTGTGCTCGACACACCCATTGTCCCTAAGGCTCCCTCCCATGTTCATGCTATACAAACTTGAGCCAAATCAGGCATTTTCAATCCCAAAACCATTCTATCCATTGTCTCCTCTGTCACTGATGTTAAACCCACTACCTTCACCAAAGCATCTAAATACCCTAATTAGGTCGATGCTAAGACCAAGGAATATCGTGCTCTCATCGCCAATGACACTTGGGATTTGGTACCTTCTTCGCCTGATCAAAATATGTTGGTTGTAAATGGGTTTACAAAATAAAATATCACTCTGATGGCAGTGTTGAGAGGTACAAAGCGAGATTAGTGAACAAGCAGGTATTAACTACCATGAGATGTTTAGTCCCGTTGTTAAACCTGTCACTGTTCGATTACTTTTGTCCCTAGCTGTTTCTTTCCCTTGGCCTATTTGTTAGTTAGATGTCAAGAATGCCTTTCTCCATGGCACTCTAACTGAGCAAGTTTACCTACAATAACCTCCTGGGTTTATTCACATTGATTTTTTGAGGGATGCCTATAAACTGAAAAAGGCAATATATGGTTTGAAACAAGGCCCCCCGTGCTTGGTTTCATCGATTCAGCAACTTTTCACTGTCTCATGTTTTTGTGTGTAGTCATGCTGCTCCCTCAGTATTCATTGCTGGTACTGACTCTCATATCATGGTTCTTTTCCTCTATGTTGATGACATTATTCTGCAGGTAACTTTGAAGCCATGCTTCATCATTTTATAACTCTTCTTTCTGAGCAGTTTGCAATGAAATATCTTGGTGATCTTTATTACTTCTTGGGTATTCAGGTGCTTCGCTCTCCTTCGGGGAATTTTTTTTGACATAGCAAAAGTATGTCCTTGATCTTCTCTCTAAATTTCAGCTTCACACCTCTAAGTCTGTTAGAACTCCTTCTGTAGCGTGAACTACCCT
Organism: Selenicereus undatus; assembly: GCA_017589665.1. Taxonomy (NCBI): domain Eukaryota; kingdom Viridiplantae; phylum Streptophyta; class Magnoliopsida; order Caryophyllales; family Cactaceae; genus Selenicereus; species Selenicereus undatus. Next base: position 47,860,354 of record JACYFF010031957.1, read on the forward strand.
ATTCCTCTTAGATGGTGAGTTACTTGCAGATCCTTCTCCATATAGGAGTATGGTAGGGGCTTTGCAATACTTGACTATGACTCGACCTGATATTGCATATGTGGTGCATGTCTTCTCTTAGTTTATGCATGCCCCCCCGTAGCACTCACCTCCACGCTATCAAGTGCATTTTTCGTTATTTGCAGGGTATAGCAGAGCATGGTCTATGATTCCGCCCTACTACTTCCCCCACTCTTGTGGTGGCCTACTTCGACCCAAAATGGGTTGGTTGCAGGGACTCATGTCGCTCCATTACCGGCTATGCTATCTTTCTTGGACCCAACCTTATTGCCTAGCGCTCCAAGAAACAACTCATTGTCTCCAAGTCCTCCACTGAGGCTGCGTATTGGGCCATAGGATATACTGTTGCTAAGACCATCCGGATCCGTAAGCTCTTGTATGATCTTGGTATACACCTCTCGACCCCAGTGCGCCTGTATTGCGACAATCTCAGTGCTACCCACATGTCTCCCAATCCTGTGCAACATCATCGTAGCAAGCACATTGCTATAGACTATCACTTTGTTCATGAAAGGGTTGCTGATGGAGATTTATTAATTCGCTACATCCTTAATAGATTACAAATTGCTGATATTTTTACCAAATGGCTTTCTTCACAGCAGTTTTTGTCACATAGAACCAATCTATCCGTTGGCCCTCCCGATCATATTGAGGGGGCACAATAGAGGATATATAGGGATGTAAATGTAATTTACTTGTACATGATTTACTATATATACAGTGCCAGGCTCCAAGGTTTGGGTGAGCCATTCCTTCCCTAAATCTCACAGTTTCATTTGCTAGTATATTTCTTCTTCTAATTGGACGTTATTAGTCTCGTCATTATCAACGGAAAATAGGTCATTTTTATCACTAATTGTGCCTATAATCTTGCTCAATTCTTCTGGGCTTTGTTCTTTCTTGAACATATTATGTAGTTCTTCAAGAGTAGATTGCTTATACTCCATCTTCTTCTTCTTTTTCTGCTTTTTCAGCTGATTTTTCGCCGGATTTTTCTCCTACTTCTTTTTGAATTTTTATATCACCCAATGGAAATTGATTCTTGTTTTTTGGATTTCAGAAAGGATATTTATGATGAAATGGAGTACTAATACTGGAAGTATCTTTTCCACTATGTCCTACTTCGTTAACTAGAGAAAGATGAATTACAGATATTTGCTTCTTAAGCTCATTGACTTTGGTCTTAATTTTAGATAATTTTGCTTTTAATTCTAAAACAATATCAATTATATAGTTTAATTGAGGTGTGATTGCAGAAAGGCCTTTCAGAGAGTGAACAATATGTGAATAATTTGGTTCAAGGCAAGCAGGTGATGATTCTAGCATTAATGACAGTTAATTAGCTTAATTAATAATCAATTAGCTTAATTGTCTTAATTATTTTTTGTCACGTGGCTCTGATACCAGTTGAAAGAGGGCATCGAGTAGTACTTGTGAGAAAATTTTTGCATGCATAAATTTGAGATTTTCGAAAGTAATTTTTTAAGAATTTCAGCTAAAATGTAAATATGAAAAGTTTAAGGGCTAAAAAGAAAATGCAAACAGTGAACGGTCCCCTCAAAATAGTTTCCACAGAATATTGCCCCTTTTAAATATATTCTAATAACATGGTCCCCTAGTTATAATTTTCACACAAAGTGGGGTACCTGATAGTGATATTTTGTTGACGCAAAGACATTCCTTGTAGAGACGACCAACCTTGATATAAGAGATATTTTAAAGACCCAAAATTTTTATTACTCAAAACACTTCTATAGATAAGCTTTGAATTCAAGACAAAACATAATCTAGAACTAATGACAAATGAAAAGACTATTACTCATAAACACTAAATCATTTATATTAAATAAAGGAGGCAAACACTGATTTGTTCCCATTATCATATACACAGAGCAAGCGATCAATTAAGTGGTGATTGTTAGTACCATAACTATTGTAGTGTTTTAGCCAGCTTTAGCAACCGTTACCTCAGTGCTTGTTGAAGGTCATACAAAGATTTTGGAAGGTTACATGCAAGATGGGGTTGTGGCATATGAAAATCTCACAAACTCTTCATGTAGAGGTCTTCCCAGAAATCCCCACGGCGATATGTATTGTTAACATTTAATTGATGAAGTTCCCAATCACAGTGACAATGGTGGTTAATTTAGTGCAAACAATGACCATTTTTGTGACAGTAGCAAACTTCTCAATATAGCCGAGTTGAAGATTGCCTAGGGTTGGCTTTGGTCATTAAGAAATCGAGCCCAACTTCAACAAGGGTGAAATTTAGTAAAGCTGAGTCTGAATTAGGCTTTGACAGAACCGAGTTTGAGCTCAGCTGTGTCTTGACATACTGTATTTTTGCTTATATGATTCAAATATTAATGTGATTGATTTGAAATAAATTTTAACTCTAAAGAATTATAATGGCCAACTTAAAACAATAAGGATTCATATACTTTAAAGCTGAATTGTCAATATCTACAATTTAAATAAAAATATAAAAAAAGTGTCATTCACTTCAAACCAAATAAACAAGCTCAACCAAGTCGAGACGAATTTAAATTCCTTAAGCTTGGGTTGGGCTCATGGAGCACGCCAACTGAATTCAAGCCAAGCTATGCTTTGATCAAACCGGACTCTAGTTGAACTTTGACTAAGTTGAACCCAAAGGCTTGCCAGGCGAACTTAGTTTGTTTCCAACCCTAATCCCAGGTATAATTGTCCTCAAGAGCAAGGATTCTTGTTGCCATGATGTCACTTCACCTAAGATCCTAGATAACCTAAGAGAAATTTCCAAGCTAATGGTGACTAGTACTAGAAGCTAAAAAGGACGGTGAGAGATGGAAAGATCATCACATGCCGTAAAATGAGAGAAGGAACGGAACCCCGAATGAGCATCATAGAGAATGACAAGGGAGGGTTATGGGAGCTTATTGCATGGCATACATGATCTTGCAACTATGCGGATGGCAAAAGCTCGTGTGGGTTGACATGTAACAATGGCTGGATTATCATATTTGTTGTCGCCCTCCCTTGGTCCACTTGCATTATGTGGAATAAACTGATATTGGGCTTAGTCTAGCACAGTGAGTTGCACATTTGTCATGGTTGGCATTAGGTCATAGGTAGTCAGCATATGCCAATAGGTACTAGAAAAGGGATGCTTGAAGTGGCGTAGATCATATGAGAAATTGGAAATAAAAGGCATGTGGAAGTTTTTAGAGATATCTAGGGCTATGTCAAATGTCTACAGTGGGTCATATGAGGGGTTTGAATAATTTGGGTCATGCCATTCATCATATGGGGAAGGTTGACTAAAAGCCAGGGCAAAGTACTGCAAATTAATGGAATTCTGGCATCGTTAAAAGATTTCAGATTTGGTTTTTTTTGGAGAGCATTTCATGGGATTCCAATTGGTGTTCTCATGTGTTCCGACTTGAATTCCGAAAAAATCTAACAAAAATTCCAACGGAAATACGAGCTTTTATGAAATCCTAACAAGTCCGTATTTATGTCAATTTCCAACATTTTGTATGGAATTTTCATAGGAATTCAACGGAATCAATTATAAATCTTTTTAGGCATCTATAAGAATTTAGATAGAAACAGAAGGCTATCCGAATTTGATGAATTTACTATGGGGTGATCCTTGACTGTAGGATATGACAAAATGGACTATGGAGCAAAACCGTCGTGATGTGAAAATATGAATTTTCTCTAGATCATACCCCTTGGGATCTTTCAGCACATAGGGATATCCAAAAAAGATACATCCACTTAATGCAACGTTGATCAAACTTAGCGCATATGTGGTTATGAATATGGATATAGCGTAAGCAACCAAAGACTTCAAAATTCGCACAAAAAGGTGCAACACCAAATGACACTTAATATGAGGTCTTCAAATTTAGTGGCATAGTTAAACTGCATTTGATGAGATGCAATCATGACACATTCACCCAAAAAACAAATACGCAATGAAACATGAAATTGTAAGGCCCCAGTAGATTTAGCAAATATCAATTCTTATGGTACACAAGCTTTTTGTTGAGGTGTATCTAACAAAAAGTCTCATATAAAATTTCATTTACAGCAAAAACTGCTAGAGTTTTGTGTAAGTATATTTTGATCCATTGTTGCTATGGGCAAGTTGAATGGATAATGTAAAATGTATCTTTATGATGGAACAAAAATTCACATGTTTTCTTCGATGTCTCAATCTATTTTGTTCAAAAAAAAATACCCAAATCGTACGAATAAAATTATCCATCACGTCAAAAAATAGAGAGATCAAGTATTCAATATCACCCAAATCATAACAAATTAAAAAGAAAACTATTTAGCCCTTATTACTACTCAAAGAAAATGTACTTCTACTTCTCTTTACTGTATGACACACATTCCATAGTTATAATGCTAAGCAAAAATTACCCTAATACCACTTGTTAGGGACATATTTGAGCAATTAATTTTGCGGTGGCAAAATATACGGTGGCAAACCAATTGAGAAAACCAAAAACAAGATCAAATACAAAATATGAGACGAAATTTTGACATGGAAAACCCAAACGGGAAAAGTCGTTGGCGGTGACGAGCATAACGAATCAACTATATGAGAAAAAGATAGTACAATGAACGATCTCAACAATACAAGAGATCAAATAAAAAAAGAGAGACATCAACTCACACACGAACTCTCAAACACACATACCTCTCTCAACTAGAACTAGAATAGTAGAATACAAATGCGAAACAACTCTAACAAATTGCCAAGAAGCACATAATTTTGGCCTCACCACAAATGCCTAGAGGGGTGTAAACAGTCACACGAAACGCCCACGTCAAGCTAGTTTGAATAACCTATTATATATAGAGAAGCTTTAAAAGTACCAACGAGTAACCATACACTACTAAAAGTCGCCCTTATTCCATGTGATATTCTAACCATAAAAGGCAATTTTTTTGTTAGAAAAATGATATTCCATAGAAAAAAGGCATCGAAATAACGCCATTGGGAAGAGATTCTGATGGATTGACCAGTTCCATCAAATATTTTTCGACGTCTTGTTTTTCCGTTGGAATTTCTAATAGACAAGGGCCATCCATCAGAAATTTCAAAATTTTAAAAAAAATTTAATACAATAGATTCCAATGGATTGATCACTTCTGTTGGACATTTGAAATTTTAAGAGAATTGAAAAATGTATAATCTAATTATCGACCAACTAAGCTACAAAAACTAAAAATTTGCAATAATAATAATAACTTCATTTTTAAAATAAAAATTTTTCAACAAAAAAAAACATACTTTATTATAACAACCACCATATACATTTTTCTTTTGCAACAAATTAATCAAGAGCAAACTGATTAGCAAAAAATTAAATCCTAACATTCACAATGATGAGTTTGTACTCCATTTAATGGAGGTACCATAACCCAAATTTCAAAAAATACTACAATTTAAAATAAAAACAATAGAACAAATTACAAATTGAAAACAAAAACAAAAGAGAAGGAGGAGGAATGAAGGTGGGCGACCGTTTGGGGGGCTCTAGAGGTGGCCTTGAGCGGCAATGAAGGTGGGCAAACTTTTGGTGTTGGGGACTAAAAGATAGCACGCAATAGTCTCTTTCTCTCGCCCTTCAAAATTGTAAAATTTGGTACCTGATCTGGAACTCCAATATATAACTTATTTCCCTATGGGAAGTTCATCGGTATTTCGTCAGAAATTCAAAATTCGAATTTTTTTGAATTTCTGATAGAATATTCTGTTGTAATCTGCAAAATCAAGTTTTCCATGGGAAATTCCGTCGTAATATTTCAAAATGTAAAATTTTGAAATTCCAATTGATTATTTCAAAGGAAATTTCGTTGGAAACTGAATTTTTGTTGAAAATCTGTCCGAACTTTAATTGGTGCGTGAAGTGTTTCCTACTGAATGCGATTTCGACGAACATTCTGTCGGAAAATGTGTGAAAGGGCATTTTCCAATGCACTGATTTTCCGTTTGAAATTTCTGTAGAAAAATTCATTTTTTTAGTAGTGCTTGCTGCAAGCATGTGCTTTGCCCATCAAGCACCATTTTTAAAAAAAATAAAATATCTTCAACCCATAATATGAAAATAATATAATTTGCATAAAATAAAAGATCTCCAACTACACAATTTGAACCTTGGGTACCAAGTAACAATCTTCAAAAAGAAAGGAAACAATTTAATTATTTCTAAAATCGACAAATGAATTAGAGATAAATCTCAACAAATTCTACCTTGGATCAAATTCCAAGAAAAAATGCCACGAAGCTCAAAGAGAAATCAAACTGTTCCGTCGAAGAACGGACACCATCTAAAGTCTACATAAATTGAAACTAATCTAGGCATCAAACCCCCCATTTCAAATTTTGTGACAGGAATTATCCCATAACCAAAGTTGTGGAAAAGTTAAGATCTGAATCCGACTATGATAAAACCAGGATTTGAATTTGATTATGAGAAAACCAGGATTCGAATCTAGCCTTGATAAAACCAGGATCTGAATTTGGCTCTCATAAAACCAGGATCTTAAGGTTGCTCTGATACTACTTGTTAGGCATACATTGCTTGGATTCCACTTGTTGGGGACATTTTGGTGCAATTAATTAGCAGAAGCGAAATATAGGATGACAAACCAATCGAGAAAAAATTAAATAAGATCAAGCACAAAATAGGAGACAAGATTTTATCGTGAGAAACAGAAATGGCAAAAATTGCAGGCGGCATGAGCATAGCGAATCCATTATATGATAGAGAGGAGAACGAACGATCTCAACAATACAAGAGGTCAAACCAAAGAAAGATATCAACTCACACACGAACTCTCAAATGCACAAAACTCTCTAAATTAGAACTAGAATAATGGAATAGAAAAGAGAGACAACTATCACGAAGTGCCATGATGCACATAATTTTGGCCTCACCACAAATGCCCACTAGTGGGGCCTAAATGGCCACACCAAACGCCCATCAAGGACACCAAACATTGGAATCAAATAAGGTAGAATATTGTACCATATATAGAGAAGCCCCAAAAATACCAGCAGTAACCCTAGCCGCAAACATGTGCCTTGCACACCAAGCATAATCTTTCCAAAAATGAAAAGGATCTTCAACCCATGATATGAAACTAATATGATTCCCATAAAATAAAAGATTTTCAACCGCACAGTTTGAACCTTGATCACCAAGTAGCAATCTTCAAAAAGAAAGGAAACAGTTTAATTGTTTCTAAAATCGACAAAGGAATTTGGAACAAATCCCCATAAACTCCACCTTCGAACAAATTCCATGAAGGCATCCCACGAACCTTGAAGTGGCAATCAAACTGTTCTGTGCAAGACAAGACACCATCCAAACTCTCTATAAATTGAAACTGATCTTGCCATCATACTCCTTGATATCAAATTTTGTAACAGTAATCATTCTATAACCAGAGCTCTAAAAAACCGAAGATCAGAATTTTGCTTTGATAAAACCAAGATCTAAACATGGCTTTAATAAAGCCAGGATCAGAATCTAGCTGTGATAAAGCGAAGATCTGAGTGTTGCCTTGGTGCTACTTGTTAGGAAAACATTGCTCAGATACAACTTGTTGGGGATATATTTGAGCAATTAATTTAGTGAAAGTGAAATATAGGATCACCACTACAAAAACGATGTTCAGCTCCGACGGAAAAAGCGACGCGGGAGAAGGTTGTCGGACAATGTCAGAAGATTCAATGGATAAAGTGGCGAATTCCAATGGATTTTTGAATTTCTGACGGAATTCCGTCGGAATCCATCTGAATTTTCGTTGGAAACCGAGTGGATTCCACGAGGCGGCAGGTCGTTTGGCTTTTCATTGCAGGGGAGGGAAATTTTGGCAGGCATTCTCATGGGAAGGGAGAGAAAGTGAGTTTCAAAGAGAGAGAGGGAGGAGAAGGAAGAGAGAGAACGGTGGAGTATTGAAGATTTCGATCACCGAAAAATTGAATGGTAAGTTATTTTTTGGTTAATTTGTTGTTTAAAATCGAATTATTTAAGATAATTGATATTATTTATGGTACTTGATTTTTCAAGTTTTGCCGCTGCCACCAAAGCCGCCAGTGCCGGCGGCGGCGGCGGTTGCCCACTTGATTTTTCGGGTATTTAAAGGTTAGTAGAATTGCTGCATTTTAAAATTGTATTAATTTGATATGTGATGTTAATTTATGTGAATTTTAATCTTGAAGCACATTTATCTAGTTTAATTAATTTATTTTTTCTGTAGAATATAAATGTGAATTACGTTAGTTTTTAAATTAGTAAAACATGTTAAGTATGTACATTTAAAATAATTATCTAATTATTATAAATAGTAAATATGTTAAGCATGTATAATATGTTTTGTTAAAGTGAATAATTTAAGTTTGTTTATTTTCTATTTGATTTGTGTTATATGTTAATTTGAGATTGTTTTTTGAGTTATGTTTAATTTTTTTGGTATGTTTAATTTTTTTTTACGATTTGTTTGAAATGTTAAGAATTTTTGTTATATTGTTGTAATATTTAGGTATGTTAAGTATATATTAATTTAATTTTTCTAAGTATGTTAATAGTATTTTGTTATTTTTGTTTGGTTTGTTAATTTAGATGAAGTGTGAAAAAAATAATTTAATTTGTGGTTGATGCTGAATTAGGTTTATTTGGATAAATAATATTGTTATGTTAAATTTATTTTTTTTAATTAACATATATGCTTAGTTACATTAATTGTTGTATTTTAGGTTTTGTGAAAATTTATTTAAGGAACCCGGAAATATTCAATGTGAACTAAAATATAAGTTTATTTATTTGTGCCATTAGTGAATATAAAATTTATACTAAATAATGTAACTCTAATTTAATATCTAATGTATGTTGTGTATATTAATTTTTGGTGAGTATGTGAATAATATTCTTTTTTGGAGATATGGTTAATTTTTGGTATGATTTGGTTGATTAGTTACATATTTTTAGTTTATTTTGTGAAAGATTAATCACTACAGTTACGGTTTTAAATGTTTTCGATAGATTTTGGATGAGTTTTGAAATCATTTAAAACCGTGAAGAGAGAGAGAGAAGTAGCAAGGAAGTGAAAGAAAGAGGAGAGCATATTTGGATAATTTATTTAATCCGCTTTGATTTGTGGGTATTTAAAGAGTAGTGTAATTGTTGTATTTTGAAATTATATATATTAATTTTGTATGTGCTCTTAACTTTCATAAAATTAAATTTTGATGCATATTTAATTTGGATAATTGATTTAATTTATTTTTTTTGTAAAATATGGATGTGAATTATGTTAATTTTTAATTTTATTTGCGAAGTGTATTAATTTGAATAAGTGCAGTAAAATATGATAAGTGTATACATTGATAATAATTATATAATTATTATAAAATGTTGAAGTATATTAAACATGTGTAATGTTTTTTGTTTTAGTGAACACTTTAAATTTCCTAAGTATGTTTGATTTTTGTTTCATTTGTGATATATATTAATGTTTTGTAAGTATGTGAAGTGCAGGTTCTTCCAGTCAAATCAACTTGAACCCTGATGATGAAGAGGAGTCCTAAAATGAAAATGACGATGATTCCACAAATTTATCTGATTCTGATTAGTTTATATGATCTGCTGTAGTTTATGTAATTTGCGTGTAGATCCAAAACAATTGTGTTTTATGATCAAAACAATTGTGTTTTATGAATGTCGTGATGAATATTTAATTTAGCACCTTTTTTTGGCAGATATAAAACTTTATATTTGGTAATTATTATATATCGTGATATATTTAAGTTTTTTTTTGTTTGAGAACCAAAAATTTTTTAAAAAGAAATTTTTTTTGAGGGGGAGGGAAATTTTTTTTGAGGGGGAGGGAAATTCCGTCGAAATTTCCCTCCCTGTCAAAAACCTGCCTGCACTGTCTGACAGCCTGACTGACGGGTGTTTTCCGTTCGAAATTCCGTCGGTCTCCATCAGTCTATTTTATGCGACGAGCTGAATTCCAGCGGGACATTTCGCGTCGTATTTTCCGTCAGAAAAATGTTCTCTTTCCGTCATAAAAATGTTCTTTTTCCATAGGTATTTCCGTTGCGGATCAGGTGTATTTTTGTACCAATCGAGAAAAATGAAACTAAAATCAAACACGAAATAGGAGACAAAATTTTAACTTGGAAAGCCCAAACGGGAAAAACCATGGATGACGTGAGCATAGAGAATCCAATATATGAGCGGGAGAGCATAACAAACAATCACAACAATACAAGAGATCGATCCAAAGAGAGATATATCAACTCACACGTGAGCCCTGAAACACACAAAACTCTCTCAACTAAAACTAGAATAGTGGAATAGAAAAGAGGAACAACTCTCACAAACTGCTAAGATGGACATAATTTTGACCCCACCACAAATGCCCACAACAGGGACCTAAATGGCCACTCTAAACGCCCGCAAAGGGCTCCAAATGCTCGTACCAAACTAGGTTGAATAACCTAGTATATATAAAGAAGATCAAAAAGTACTAAGGAGTAATCCTAGCTGCAAACATGTACCTTGGCCATGAAGATTCATCTTTTCAAAAAGGAAAGAGATCTCTAACCTCGAATGTGGAAATAAAATAATTCCCATTAAATAGAAGATCTCCAACTACACAATTTGAACCTTGGATGCCAAGTGACAATCTTAAAAACTGAAAAAGAAAAAAATTTAATTGTCAGAAAAGTCGGCAAAGGAATTTGGGACAAATCTCAACATACAAAGATCCTTATTCACCTCAAAAGCACATAAACAAGGTACCAAGGACAAACTACCAAATAAAGGGTACCCTAATCTCTGATGCCAACAAATAGATTACTTCACATTGCATACTTACAAATATTGAACACTTGTTGTGTGCTTCAAACAATGTACGCAATTAGCTTTTTTAGGTTGAGGTCCTATACTAAACCAAATTTAGAATAATATGTAAATGAGCAGTTCTCATCAATCGTCAGCTTATGAAAGTGAATGAGGTTACAAATAAACGAGGGTATATCTTACTACATTAAAAAAGAATAAGGCAAGTTACTATTGAGGGCAATTTTATAATTTAATAGGTACTTTGGTCATTTTAAGTTAATGCTTATTCTCTCAATGAATAGTTAATGAGGGACATTTTTTTAATTTTATATATTCAATATTCATCCTACAACATGAGTTACTACTGTAAGCAATAGTAAAATGGGGGCAGTATAGTAAATTTACTCAATTGGTCATACTTTTCAAGAGGCAATTTTGACTTTACAATGCAAACCCTACTTTTTTATGACTTTTATGGAAAATAAATAGTATTTAATCAAACATCCTCAAAATAACATTTACTACAAGCTAAAAAAAAATGTTTTTAAGGGTATGAATTTTTGAATGAACTGAAAGATAGCACTAGGAGAGTAGGTATTTTTTTGGGCTAATTGATTATGTTTAACAAGGGGTAATACTAGTTTTTGTATAAGAAAATCACTTGGTATTGTATGAGATGGAGAAATTTAGTGCTTTCTCTCCCCCCTCTTGTTTAAATGGGTTAGTTTTTTTGGATTACATTATATGAACTTTGTGAAGATTGGATTAACTCTTGTTGTCTCAGAATGAGCATTGACTTAATTTAATTTGAATGAATAAAAAGGATGTAAATGGATTTTTTTTATTACATGTTATCATCCCATCTTACTTACTATGGGACATGTTGTCAATGAGATTGTTTTGCCTACTTAGTTGCTCCATCCTTTGTAGTTTTAGATTTTTTTAATTAATGTCACTACCATACTTTTCTATTTGATTATATATTTGCCTAAGCTTATCAACTGACGTTATAGTAATTTCTCAGTTGAATTCATTAGCATGTCTTATCCAAGCTCACACTATTGTAACAATTCTTAATTTAATAATTTAAAGTTACAAATTGAATTTAATTAACAACTTCTCGATTTTTGAAGAATCACAAATTTTAGCTAAACAAATTTTACATTGTTATTAGCAAGTTTTATGATTAACTTATCTATCCAAACTTATCTACGTGCAAAGCATGAGAATTCTCTTCCTAGTAAAGCATATATTTGAAGGTAAGATCCAATCCTATACAAGTAACTGTGGCCATTTTCATTGCCACCGTTCCTGTCAGGAAGAGGCACATAAATGGCATTGTGCAAAGTGTATAAATTGGAAATAATGTGAACAATGGGGTCAAGTGATGGAAGCCTCCACCATCTAAAACCCACTATATCGGCCGAGAATGCAAACGCTTACTAGTTAACTTGTCCTAATTTCCTTTTCTTTGAATAACCAAAAGAATTGCTCCATTTAGCTGTTTCTAATGAACCCTGTAAAGACCTTTTTGAGGTTCTACTCTCCATTACTTTCGCTTTTCTTTCCTACATGTCCACCAATTATAACATCTGCTTGTAAACCATCTCCTTAATTCATACCTTGAAACACATGTGTCCTGACCTACTGCCGTCATTGTTGCTACTACGTCTTGTCCTTTCTACTGTTTCAATATACTCTTGCATTTCACTTCTTCTAGCAATTTCAATTCTTGTAAGCTGACTAATTCTAACTTTCATTGTCACAGGTTAAGAGTTGGTTAATACAAACCAATAGGTAGCCAATATATATCAATTCAAAACTTTGTCTTCTTTCATGCCCTAATTTTTGACAAGGAGAGTGTTGGAATATGAAAGTGGGTGTTGTTCTACATTGATAAAAGTCAAAAAATATAAAAGTGACTGTTGTCCCACATTGATAAAATCGAAGGGCTTGAGTATATATATAAGCTCATGACTTACTCCACCCATTGCCAATTGCTTTTAGGTTGGAATCTTATTTGAGGTTGTATACATGACTCGTTTGTTGAAAGCCTAACTGATATAAAACACTTAATAGAGAGCACCTACGTCGTTTTGCTCGTTGCTTGATTCTCAGTGTTAGGAAAAATTAGAGAGTTGATGTCCCCATACAAAGTCTTGTTTTGACTACATGAGTGAATTGTTGTTGCCGCTCTTCTTGAATAATTATGTCATTAATTGTATTCAAATTTAGCAGTAAATCTAGAAAAAAGATGTTGGAGTATATTGTTTGGTGTACAAATAATACAATTCTAATGCTGTTTTCATCTAGACTTTGTTCAAAATAATAATTAGTCTAGACTTTGGTAGTAGTGTTTCTTAATTTTTATCATTAACAAGAATAACTAAACAATGCAATGGAGTCAAGGTGCAAAGAGATGTACAAACCGACAAAGAAAGCCTCGGGTGCTCAAGCAGGGACTTGCCATAAGCCATGTGAGCTACTACAAAAATGGTGCCGAATTTCGACGGGAAAAGCGAGGCGGGGACCGGACGTCGGGAAAAATCAGAAGGCCCGACAGAAAATCAGATGGTGGGGCCTGACAGACCCCGGGATTTTCGATGGAGTTTTTTTCCGTCGGAATCCGTCGGTGTCCGTCGATCTTCCCGTCAGTCTTCGGGCGTAGATCTCGACGCATGCACGCGGGTTTGGGGGATTTCAAACTTTTCGGCTGTTTAAATTGGGGGGATGGGGGGTTTTATTGGGTTATTTGAAAACTTAGAGACAGAAGGAGCTTTGAAGAGAAAGAGAGGGAAGAGAAGGAAGAGAGAGAAAGAGGTGTTTGAAGGTTTTAGTGGTTGGAAAGTACACGGTAAGTGATTATTTATGTTAATTTGTTGTTTAAAGTTAAAATAATTAAGTTAATAGATGTTTTGTACGGTTTTAATTTTTCAAGTTTGACTACCGCTGCCGCTGGTACAACGCTTGATTTTTCGGGTTTGGAAGGTTAGCAAAATTATTGCGCTTTAAAATTGTGTTAATTTATATTTGATATGTGATGTTCATTTGTTTGAATTTTAATGTTGAAGCATGGTTGTTTAGTTTGAATAATTTTTTAAAATGTTATATATGTTAAGCATGTATAAGATGTTTTATTAAAGTTAATAATTTAAGTGAAACAAGTTTGTATATTGTAAAATGTTGAAGATGTTAGACATATATATTTTTGGAGGTATGTTTAATTTTTTTATGATTTGTTTGAAATGTTAAGAATTTTTTTTTTATATTTTTGCATGATCTAGGTATGTTAAGTATATAGTAATTTAAGTTTGTTAAGCATGTTAATAGTGTTTTATTATTTTTGTAAATCTGAAATAATTATCTAATTATTTTAAAA
>JACYFF010031957.1:47886814-47900439 GCA_017589665.1 Selenicereus undatus
TTAATTGCTGCTTACTTATTTTTTCTTCAGGCCAAAGCATTAGGTAGAGAACCCACCTGTGAGGAATTGTTTAAGCACACTCACTCCAATGTGAAAGACAAAAGTTTTGTGGATAAAAAATCTGCAAAAAAATATGTATGTTCGGCATATTCTATTCAGAGATTATATACATTCATATGTTATAATTAATTGTAGGTTTAGTGCAAATTAAAATACTTTTATTTCTGACAATTTTCAGGAGGATCATCACAAGAAATATCAGGGGTACTCTCAAGTTGCAACTCAAGGTGGCTCCCAACTGTCACCTATGACTCAAGAAGAGTTGTGGATTAAAGACAATCTGGACAAGAAAGGCTGTATATACGGTTTTGGTGCGGAGGGGGTCAAGTTGAAGAAATCAGCTACCATTGCAGCTGCACGTCACTCATCAGCTGAGCTTTTTGATCCAAGACAGCAACTCCTCAATGAGAGCATAACCAGGCAAGCAGAGGCTACAACTCAAATATCCAAGAAACAGGGGAAGACAGAGCGCATGCTGAAAAAAGTGTTAAGATTTTTCAAAGGTCAAAGTGCAGGTTCTTCCAACCACACCAACTTGAACCCTGATGATGAAGAGGACTCCCAAACTGACAATGATGATGATGATCCCACAAATTTGACTGACTCTAATTAATTTATCCGAACGGTTGCGTGTAGTTTATGTCATCTGCGTGGTAATCTAAAATAACTTCAATGTCGTTTTTAATATTTAATTTAGCACCTTCTGTACTGTACGTTATCAGATATAAAACTTCATTGTTGGTTGCTATTACGTATTGCATTTCATAATTTCTTTTTTTTTTGGCTTTTGCGAGCAACCAATTCAATTTTCAAAAATTTTGGGGGGGGGGGTTCTGATGCCCCCTCTGGCCTGGTTCTGTTGCTCGGGAAGCTGTCCGACGGGTATTTTCCGTCGGAAAGGCCATCGGACTCCGTCAAACTCCGTCGGAGTATATTCTGCGATGAGCTGAATCCCGACGAGCCACTCCGCGTCGGGATTCCTGTCAGAGATTGCTTTTTCCGTCAGAAAGAAGGTCATTTTCCTTCGGTATGTCCGTCGGAGATTGGGTGTATTTTTGTAGTCTGAACTTTTTTCTACATCCACGGGCCTTCCCTAAGCATTGTCGCTGCCCAAGTGGCCCATGCACCCCATACACATTGACTTGGCCATGATGGTATATTGAAATTTTCTGTTGCTACTTTTTTAGGGGAATGACATGGCCAGCTCATGCTAAGCTGAGCTCATAATGTGGGGTCTAGAACAACGCCCTTTTTCCCCGTTTGTGTTCTCAGGTAGGTTTAGCTTTGTTTTAAGGTTGTATTAGGTTTAGTTATCTCATGTATTGGCTACAACTCATTTTTAGTTAACGCAAGTTCAAATTTTTGTTGCTCTATTTGATTTCGTGCTTTAAGTAATTTCTTTCAAAAATCGACTTGTACCTTCATGATCTAATTTTATTAATTCCACTAATTTCATACTTAAATTTGTTGATCTGATTTTGTTGAGGCTTTAAAAATTAAGGGTTTTGCACCCTTTAATTGTGTTTCTGTCAGTCTTCTACGCTAATCATATCTCAATTTCTTCTCCCAAAATACAAATTTCTAGCACTGACACTCCCCTTGTGAAGTTTGAGTTTAAAATCTATGTTTAAAAATGAAGAATTTGCTGAGTTTTTGATAAATTTAGGAGTAGAACTGGTTAGATAAGTGAGAATAAGCGACAAGTAAGGCTTATTCGCACTAAATTAGCACAGTTTTTGTTGCTCCCAATTTGGGATCGAAGGTTTTATGGTGATCGCTTCTATCTCTATCTCGTTTAAAGCTTTCATATTTGTTTTGTTTAATTGTTTATGGGTCTTTAGATTCATGGGTTGCTTAATTTAGTTGATTATTTTAGTTTTGCTAATATGATTAAGCATGTTTGGCTTACAATTAGGGTTTAATTGGATTAGTTAATCGTATTCGATTTAGAATTAGTGTTTGACTAGATTGGATAAAGCTTTGGTTTACTTGTGTTACTTGTGTTTTTGTTTTGATTTGGGTTAATTATGTTAGTCTAGGTCTAGTGCCTTATTCGTAATTTTGTTTTAGTTCTTAATTATTTTTTAATTAGTGTAAATGAGCTAGTTTAGTTTTTAAGCATCCTAAATTCATCCCATCCTTGTGGAGACAACTGCCAGGGATGTAATTATAGTTGTGCGTTTGCAGTTTTAAATTCTTCGTATGAAAAATTCTTACAAGAATTGTATTGAATTTAGCTTGTTGAAGCCTAAGCAAAATCGATGCAGTTTCTCTTGTAGCAGAATCTTGCTTATCTCTTTGGTCGCTCTGCACGTATAATCAGATCTGCATCTAGGAAAAATATAATATTTTGCTAATTCATCTTAGTTGGAGTGCTTTCAACTTTGTGAAATACTTTCATTGGGACATTTACTTTGCCAAACGGCTATCTCTCTCTTGAGTTGAATATTGATATAATTTCCTAGAGGTAGTGTTCTTCTGAATTTAGCTAAATTCCATGGTTGTACGTATATGCTACAGAATTATGCAAATTCTTATACCATCACATTGAGCAATAATGAAATTTCCATATAGTTACATTTGCCTCAGGCGTGGACCACTGCTGCAATAGCTTCTAGCTTTTTCAATGCTCCGTTGATAAATCTAAGCTGGTTTTTGGATCTAAGGACATTAAGCAGTAGTCAAGAGCAATTTTTACAGTGCCCACGGTTGAGTGAAACACGTAGTGCTTGCATATACATACGGGTTGATTTGAGCTGCAAAGAAAGTAAGGTGAATGAAAATCATTTAGGTTGAACAGATAGTGGACCTAGCTATCTAAGAGAACCTACATGTCTCTGAAAACATTTGAAATGTATCTGTTTAACCCCGCGGAGAAAAGAAAATAGATATATTTATTACAAATTATAGTTGTTATGGTCTATTTATTTTATTATATATAAAGCCAAGAAAAATCTTTCTTTTTAATGCAGTAATCTACTTATCACAAATATCTATTATTCATGAATTTATTTTTTTTCACACCCACCAACAAATACAGTTCTAACCCATAAATATTGATTAAAATGGAAATAAAAATGCGAGGCTAAATTAGTAACTTTCACACATCTGAGTCCCTTGTCGCCTCCCCTATCTCCCTTCTTATAAAACATGTTTGTAGTTAACCATTTCTTTTGTTCACCACTTTCAATTTTTCACTCTTTTTAGTTCCAACCATTTTAGATATGCTAACAAAATGGATGCTAACATTTGATTAACATATATGAAGTAATTGGATGGAGAATATTACCATGAAAATATTTAGAGATATAAATTGAAAAATGTCAATCCCAATATGTCGACGTTCTTTTAGTAGACTTTTTTTCAATGTTAACATAATTTATCAGCTAGTTTCTCTATAAACTTCAAAAGAAAGGAAAGAAATCCACATCGTTCTCAGCATGAACAGAAGCTATTTCTCGATAGAGCTCCCTTCATTAGACTTGAATTCAATAGAAATCAATTTGTTCCCGCCATAACTTAAAGTGTCTTTAATTTCACTACCCTCAATGATATATAGCACATTAGTCATAAGTTATAACATTAGGGTTTGGGGACCCAAACAAATATAATCAAACTTTTCTGTTCCGGGCACCCAAACTGATGTTTTTATTGTTGTTAGTTCGGGCACGATTAAAGGTTTTTGGGATTGTAGGTGCCCAATAACTTGCAAAGAGGTTCTTCTACAAAAATTCATAGCAAAAATTTGTTTTTGGAATTTGTTAAGTTCTGCCATAAAAGCTTTAGATAGAGAAGTTGAGAGAAAATATGATAGAAAAATGTGGGTTCATTAGTCAGATGTTGTATTTTGTATAAGCCTCTTAATGAGCTGAGCTTGTTTATTTACAATCTAACCTTTTAAAGGTTTTGTAAACTCTAAAGATATCTACACATATATAAAAACGACCTTCGTTACTACAATGCCACATTAGCAGCCATGAAATGCACTTGGCTGATCTAACTACCTCATCTCCTACGCTCCCTCTCAAGTCAGGAGGTCAAAATGTGTAGAACCCCCAATTTGTACAGAAGAGTAAAATGCTATATTTGGTAGATATGTAGGCAGACTTGATAATGGTAGCCTTTATCTTTTCTCTGGTGAAGTGATAGTTGACTGCTACATATTTGGTCCACTCATGAAAGACCGGATTAGCTACAATATGAAGAACAACTTTCTTGTCACAATGCACAATAATAGCTTGCCGTAGTGTGAAACCTAGTTCTTAAAGAAAAGACAAAAGGAAGAAGTGACTTTGCATGTGGTCACAAGTAGTCTATACTTTGCAACAATAGAGGACCATGACACAAACCCTTGTTTCTTCAACTTCCACGAAACAGGGGAGGACATAATCATATGAGAGGACGTAGGCATGACACTATAGCCTGAGGTTGGCTTTCGATGCATGATACATCTAGCCCAATCACTGTCACAAGAAGCTTATGAGGAAGTGGATGAATCCTTAGCCATTAAAATATTTTGTTCCTACTTGAGATATCTGAGAACATGTAAAGTTGTTGCATATAGAGTGTGGGTCGATCATCAAGTGCTATAACTAATAATTGTTCTATTGCTATTAGAACTCATCTTTTATTAAAATCACAAGAAGTTTTTAGCACCATATGAAGGATGGCAATTTTGAGATTATGTGAATTTCCATTTTTTATTATTTTTGGGCTTTATTTTGTTTTGGTTTAGATTTGTCTCATCTTGATCTATTCTTGGCTGAATTAGTTATTATTTGCTATCCGAGAGTCTTTTATTTTTCCATTAAAAAAATTCAAGTAGTGAAAAATTAAAATCTTAAAAAATTTCAAAATTTTAAAAGTCGAATGAAAATTTTCGAAGGATGCCAATTTTTTATTTTAACTAGGATAACTTATTAAGAATTAATGGTGATCTTGCTTAGTTGAACCACAATTTTGAAAATGGTTTGTGAGGCCGTGTTTGTGGGTCTAAATGCTTAATTTTCGGGTTACACTAAGTTGATTTGTCCTAGGGATCTACAAGGTTTACTGTCTGCATCTCCCTATCAGGTTTGGGATTCTTTGAAAAATTGGCTTGGGACACATATGGATTTGAAAATTCTAATAGGACAGTTCGTTATTCTATTCTTTATGAATCACACGCTCAACTTAGTTGTCAGATTCTGCTTGTCCCACTTGTTTCCTATGATTACTGTGAGTGTCCTGATGATGATGCTTATAATTGTCCATACTGTGATTATGTTAATGCTCAATGTGCTAAACCTGAAAAGATGATGATGAAAGTAGTAGATGAAGTGCTAGCAATTAAGTGCTAGCAATTAAGCAAAAGAACATTTCTCCCTACTTTAATTAGATTAGAGAAACTAATAAGTTGAATGAGTCTAACTCTACTTTTGGATCTCTTGCGCTGGAGGCCATTCTTTGTGATGATTTTGAGTTCTTTTATCTTACTAGGTGTGATTCGCCTAATTTCATGCCTTTGCCTAACCTTGCACATGAACCTAACACTTCCAAGAATGTCAATAGTAATGTCTCAATTTTTTAGGCCCTAGTTGGCCCTTTGACTCTTTATATGTTTGAGGAGGGTGAATAAGTTTATGATGATGCCAGTGGTGAAGATGAGCATGATGTGTTTAATGAATCAAAGGTCACATTGGTTAAGGAGGAGCATTTACTTGAGCCCTTCAATGCATCCTATAAGGAAGAAGTTAAGGTTGAGGCCACTAGTTTAGAATTCATCGATGATATTTTCTATCCGTCTTTTCTATGTGGACTAGATGACAATGAAGGTTTTGAAGAGGATTTTTGTCATGAATATGAGTCATTTTCTTTTAAGTCCATAATTACTAACCATCTTTTTTTCCCCTCTAAATTTGCCTTTCCTAAGTCTAAGACTTTTTGTGCCTATTGCTTTTGACTACTTTGATTTTTGAGTGTTCTAACAATAAGAGATGAGGACTCCAAGTGATTTGATTGGTATGACTCGACAGGTCTTTCGTGTTCATCAATTATCTAGTTGATGATCAATTTATTGGCTCGTTATGAGTATGTTTCTCTATTTCATGACTGGGATCAACAATTTGATATTTTGAAATAGACCCCCAAAGGTGCTGCATTGACGTTGTGAATGTACTTGGAGCGTGTGCTAATGGGCCGGAAGTAAATTGCTTGAGTTTAGTTGCAAATTTCCACTTTGATGCAAGATATGACTTGATTTAAAGGCTAGGCCACCAATCAAGCCTAAGGATCCACCAAGAATTGCTTAAAGGCCATGCCACCCACAACTCTATAAAGGATTCCATTTAAGACTCACCACCTTTGAAGAAAGGATAAAGAGAACTCAAGATTTTTGAGAGAAAATGAAAGCATATGCTTCTTTGCATAAATATTCAACTTCCACTACTACATCCTAAGGCTTCCCCTTATATAGGAGAGCTTCACAAGGCTTCAAAATGCAGTAAACAAGGCCTTGGACGACCATAAAGCAAAGAAGGGAACCAAAAGGCAACAAACAAAAGTTGAAAAGTGCTTTTTACTTTTTGTCAGCATTTTTCAGTTTACATAGGTCAACTTCAATCAGCTATATCTCCTAGGTTTGTTGGCTAAATTAGCTGCAAAAGGTCTTGTTGGAAAGCTTTAGAGGTCAGCTTTCAGAGGCCTCATGTTTCATGCCATTTGGAGCATCCATTTTGGAGATATGAGCCAAAATGTGCAGCATATGTAGGCTGGCAGTATTTTCAGTTTACAGGGTCAACTTTAAACAGCCATATCTCTTAGGTTCCTTAGCCACATCTGATGAAATAGACCTTCCTAGAAATATTAGGAAGTCAGCGTTCACGTGCGTTAATTTTTAGGAACTTTGGAGCTACCGTTTGGGAGATATGGGGCAAAATGTGCAGCATATGCAGGCTGGGGCAGATTCTACTGCATGTGGAAAAAGTCTCCTCTTGACCTATGACCCAATGCCTTCACCTAGAACTCTTTTTATGCCCTTTTATATGACATAATAAGGTTCCCAAAAAGGGTTTGTAGCATTTTAAACCCATTCTAAACTTGGTTAAATCAGCCCACAAAACCAGGTTAAAACTGGGCTAATTTGCCGTTAGCATACAACTTGCTGTTTTAGGGCTTCTTTATTATCTCCGAGGGTTTAACGTTATTTTAATGGACTAAACCCTTTAGAAGGCCCCGTGACCTTCCTAAAATAGAAGCGGAGCGCATCCCAAAGGTTTAGGATGACGTTGGAATTGGAGCTCCAAATCAGCACAAGGGCCAAGTCCCCTTCGATGGAGCTTGTGAGCATTAGGGAGGAGTTGTGAGTTCTCTTGGGCTTGTGTAGGCATGGAATTCGCTTCACCCTCCCCTTCTTGAATGTGATTTTCCCTTAAATTATCACCGTCTTCTTCATCCTCAAGATAGGGTGTGAGATCACCCACATTGGATGTAGATGATATAAGTTGGTAGGCATTATCATTGACCATTTCGAGGGCCTTAAAAGGACCATCACTCCTTGGCATGAGCTTGTTCTTCCTTGAGCCATTGTATTTCCTACTAAAGTAAGCAATAGGGTGTTGGTCTTGTGGGAAAACATCTTGGTATTGTGAGATGAGGGGGTCGATTTTGGGGTGTAAGGGAGTCACTTCCTCTCTTTTGTTGCCTTCAAGCATTAACAAGGGTACGACTTGCTTGTCTTTGCTTAAAGCTCTCTCCAGCCGTGTTTCACTCAACATGAGAAGGTCTCTCTTTTTCTTACTTCCCACCCCGGGCTTAGTTTTGTGGACTTGGTTTGGAGGTAGTGGGTTTAAGATAATCCTCTCCTTATCAATGATCAAGGAGTAGGTGTTTTTGAACCCATCATGCATGACACGCCTATCAAACTGCCAAGGCCGACCCAAAAGAACATGACAAGCACTCATAGGTACCACATCACAAAGGACATTATCCTTATACTTCTTTCCGATTGAAAAGGAGATAAGGGTTTGTTTGGTTACCTTAATGTTGCCGCCATCATTGAGCCACTTCAAAGAATAAGGCTTGGGATGAGGAATAGTAGGAATGCCAAGCTTCTCAATAAGAATAGTGGATGCCACATTGGTGCAACTTCCTCCATCAATGATCAAGTTGCACACCTTGTCTTGGATGGTACACCGGGAGAGGAAGAGCATTTTTCTTTGAGCCTTGTCATAAGGAGTGTCTTGGGTATGTAAAACCCTCCTTAAGACAAGTAGTTCACCTTCATCGGCATCAAGATGAGTTTCATCTCCTATGGGCTTCGAATCTACCCCATTAGCTTCATCTTGCACTTCCATCATTATGGCATCAACTTCTTCAACTTCTTGGATGGTCATGACCCTTTGATTTGGGCAATCATATTGGGAATGACCATAACCTTGGCATTGAAAGCACTTGTTGCCTTCAAGTTTATTAGGCAATTCCTTAGGAGAAGGAAGAGCCACGGCCTTACCCTTGTCAACCCATGAAGTACCTTTGGGTTTAGGAGGAAAGAAGGGCTTGAATGGAGGCAATGAACTTACTTGCTCCCTTGGAAATGGCTTGGTGAAGATCTTCTTTTCCTTCTTTCTCTTGTCAACTTTGAGAGCTAGCTTGAAGACATCATCCAAGGTGAAATAGGTTTGAAGTTCCACCTTTCTTGCAATAAGGGGGTCTAACCCATTGAGAAACCTAGCCACGGTTTGCTCTTGGGGTTCATGGATGCCTCCCCTCAAAAGGAGTTGCTCAAATTCCCTCATGTATTCACCCACACTCATGTTGTTTTGCTTGAGTGAGAATAGTCGGTTGTAGATGTCTTGCTTGTAGCTTTTGGGGAGAAATCTCTTGTTCATAAGAGACTTAAGCTTCTCCCATGAGTTGATCTTTCTCTTGCCTTCTCTAGCCCTTTGCTTCTTGATGTTTTCAAACCACAAAGAGGCATACCTTGTGAGTTTAAGGCTAGCAACCTTGAAACTCTTTTCATCATCATAGCCCTTGGCTTCAAAGATTTCGTCCATGGCTTGAACCAATTCAAGGTACTCATCGGGGTTCAAGTTGCTATTAAAGTCCCGAGGTTCTACCTTGATGTCTCTAAAGTAGTCCATAGGAGGTCTCCTACCTCCCCTTCTTGGATTGCTTCTCATGCTTGAGTCAATAGAGAAGCCTTGCTCATGATCACTTGGCTCTTGAGCTCTTTGGCCTCCTTGGAGGGCCACAAATTGGTTGGACATTTGCTCAAGTTGCCTACTAATTTGTCTCACACTTTGTTGTAGGCCTTGGATGGCATTATCTTGTCTCATCATATGAGCTTGTTCTAAGCTCATTCCTCTTGGTGCTCTTGCCGGTTGGGGAGAGTTGGTGGATGGAAAGCTTTGGAGGGGTTTTTGTTGGGGATTGTGTTTGGGTTGTTGTTTTTTTTTTTGGGTTCTTTGAGGGGTAAGAGAGGGATTTTGGTGGGAGAAAATCAAGTGTAAGCTATGGTTTGTGGCTTTAAGGAAGTGTTTAGCCAAGGTTGTTTGGGAGAAAATCAAGCTAGTGAGGGTATCACTTCACCAAAGTTTTCAACACAAGGGAATCGTAACTTGACAAGGATGAAACTAAAGTGTAGAAATGTGATATAAACTCAAGAACACCGACCTGGATTAGCTCTGATACCAACTGGAGTGTGTGCTAATGGGCCGGAAGTAAATTGCTTGAGTTTAGTTGCAAATTTCCACTTTGATGCAAGATATGACTTGATTTAAAGGCTAGACCACCAATCAAGCCTAAGGATCCACCAAAAATTTCTTAAAGGCCATGCCACCCACAACTCTATAAAGGATTCCACTTAAGACTCACCACCTTTGAAGAAAGGATAAAGAGAACTCAAGTTTTTTGAGAGAAAATGAAATCATAAGCTTCTTTGCATAAATATTCAACTTTCACTACTACATCCTAAGGCTTGCCCTTATATAGGAGAGCTTCACAAGGCTTCAAAATGCAGCAAACAAGGCCTTGGACGACCATAAAGCAAAGAAGGGAACCAAAAAGCAACAAACAAAAGCTGAAAAGTGCTTTTTACTTTTTGTTAGCACTTTTCAGTTTACATAGGTCAACTTCAATAAGCTATATCTCCTAGGTTTGTTGGCCAAATTAGCTGCAAAAGGTCTTTTTGGAAAGCTCTAGAAGTCCGCTTTCAGGGGCCTCATGTTGCACGCCATTTGGAGCAGCCTCTTGGGAGGTATGAGGAAAAATGTGCAACATATGTAGGCTGGCAGTATTTTCAGTTTACAGGGTCAACTTTAAACAGCCATATCTCTTAGGTTCCTTAGCCAAATCTGATGAAATGGACCTTCCTAGAAATATTAGGAAGTCATATTTCACGTGGTTTAAGTTTCAAGAACTTTGGAGAGACCGTTTGGGAGATATGGGGCAAAATGTGCAGCATATGCAGGCTGGGGCAGATTCTGCTGCATGTGAAAAAAGTCTCCTCTTGACCTATGACCCAATGCCTTCACCTAGAACTCTTTTTATTCCCTTTTATATGACATAATAAGGTTCCCAAAAAATGAGTTTGCAGCATTTTAAACCCATTCTAAGCTTGGTTAAATCAGCCCACAAAACAGGGTTAAAACCAGGCTAATTTGCTGTTAGCATACAACTTGCTGTTTTAGGGCTTATTTATTATCTCCGAGGGTTTAAATTCATTTTAATAGACTAAACCCTTTAGAAGGCCCCATGACGTTCCCCAAATAGAAGCGGAACGCATCCCAAAGGTTTAGGATGACGTTGGAATTGGAGCTCCAAATCAGGACAAGGGCCAAGTCCCATTCGATGGAGCTTGTGAGCATTAGGGAGGAGTTGTGAGTTCTCTTGGACTTGTGTATGCATGGCATTCGCTTCAATACTCTTTATAACTCCAACTCTCCAATTTTCATTGTCTCTATATTGTCAAGCGTTATTCTTATAAGTTTGATAAGCTGCTACATGTTCTAATGGGTTTTTATTTGAGTTATCAGGTCTCAAGCTGATATACAGTGGCTAATACTCCATGAACCCCATTATCTAAGGAGGTCATGGCTATACTCAACATCTAACTAGTGTAATCGTTCCTTTGTTCTCTTTTTGCCTTCTAATGTATTTTCTTTTGCATATTTTGGGGTGCTCTATGTTTCATACTTTATCTTGTGTATGTGATCTCAATTTTTGGTATTTTCTCTTTAAATGTTGTTCCTTTTCTTTCTTTTCTAGTCTCATTTTTCTTTTAGCATAAATTTTTTGGTTTTTTGTTTCCTTGCACTCCCAAAGTGGACACTATGCAATATTGGAAGAGGGGTGGGGAAGTTGTGCAACACATTTTTCGATAATAAAAAAAGAGGAAACAATTCTAAAAACTACCAAATTTTTTTTTGTTTTATTTTAGGAATTTGTGTCATTTTGATTACTACATTCTCTTGTGAGTCTCTTGTGACATTTTAGAGCATGCTTTTTGCCTTGATAGATGGACATTTGAGACTTAAAGTTCAAAGTCTAATCTATTATTTTAGTCTCATATTTTTCATTATGTGTGACTCCTCCAGTGGCAGTGATTACA
This sequence comes from Selenicereus undatus, assembly GCA_017589665.1. Lineage (NCBI taxonomy): Eukaryota > Viridiplantae > Streptophyta > Magnoliopsida > Caryophyllales > Cactaceae > Selenicereus > Selenicereus undatus. The sequence continues at coordinate 47,898,462 of JACYFF010031957.1, forward strand.
TTTTGAAAACCTTGTTACAATTCTCTCCAAAATTGCTTTTAGTATGTGCATTATAGTGATATGACAAAGGCAATCTTTGGTTTTGGAAGCCACACAAGCTAAATTGTCACCATCAGTTGAATGTTTTAACTTTTGCTAGTCCTTTGAGTATTTGACTTTATTTGTTGTGAACCCTTCAACTTAGCTCTTGGCCAAAACACATGTCTATTATCTAAGTCAAGTCTAGTGGAGCAACTTCAATATTTGATAACCAATAACCTTTGGGACTTATAACTTAGTGGTCTTTTTAGTCCTTTGGTGTGATGAGGGGATGATATTGGCTCATTTATGAGATTCTTCCTCATGGTTTTATAGCTTTGCTTCTCATCGTGACTACTTGTAAATGGAGTTATGTTTATGTTATGTTCCTCTACGCCATTCATTCCCTTTACTGATAGAAAAAGGACAAAGACAGAAAAAAAAAACCCCAGGAAAAAAAGAGATTCTAAAAAAATTCTCAAGAAAAAGAAAAATTGTGATGAATAAGAATGTGCAGCTTGGTTATTGTATGTATTAGGTTTTAATTATTTAAACTCATTTCAATCGTTGATTTTTTGATGTGTGTACTTTTTTTATCATAAGTGGTTGGGGAAGTGTGCGTGCATGCTTTTGTGTGTGTGTGTGTGTGTGTGTGTGTGTGTGTGTGTGTGTGTAAGTTATTAGAATTATTTGGTTTCTCATGAGTTGCTTAACTTTTAGCGCCTCATTTCCCAAATTGATTGTTCATTCTCACCCTAAATCTTTAGCCCTAGTATAGCCCTTCTCAAGACTCTTGATTATCATTTGATAGACAAGTGAGAATCTTAGCAAGATTAAGGTAGTCTATATGATTGGAAGATGAATTGAGACAAACTTATCATATCTTATGTAAACCCCAACTAGTTATCAACTCATTAATCTTGATTATCTAAACTTCAGTGGCAAATACCATTAAAAAATAACGTGTGGGATGTTGCTGCCATCTTATAGAGGATAACGCTTAATTAATTTACTTAGTATACTCACTGTAACACACTTTAGATTCTATGAAAACCAAATGGCTATGTTGCACAATTTGTACTTTTTGCAAACTCAAATGAAGGTTCTGCAACCCACAGAGCTTCCGTTCTAATGACCATTAGTTTATGAATTATCTCTAGTCTTCATTAACCATCTCATCCCCTCTCTGGTTTTTCGGGTAAGGACTTCAAACATTTATTTACCTGAAAAAACAAAACATAAAAGTATTCATAAATAATGAGAAGAAGCTCAATATGTTTACCCTCACAGTGTCAAGAGAGAAATTTACTTTTTAGTGAGCGCGTGCATTTCAATTCATTTTAGTTTGAAATGAGGGGCAAAAAGAACTATCCTTAAATTATTACAGGTTATTATCTGAAAGTGGAACCCAAATTGATGAACTTATATGTATTATGCAACAATTGAGTAGATGCACTTCTTGCAGGCCCATCCGAAAGTCTGAGCTGAAGTCGCGTGTGTGAACTGCTGGGTTTAAGCCTTCATGTATGTTAATTGATGGGACCACCTGATTATATGTTAAAAAATGGTTGAAAATGACTCATTAAATACTTGTACATTATGAATTTTTGGTATCAATAAAATATATGTGGATTTTTGAAGAGTATAAGTAGTAAACGTGATTGTTTTTTGAAATATGGTCTCTCCCTGAGGTATTGAATAGCAAATAGCTCAATGGTAACGATCTCGACTTCTGGTTCAAGAGATTTAGAATTATTAGTCTTTAATGATTTTTGTGGTATTTATTTTGATAGTTTTAATCACATAAGTGCACCACACACGTGCATATTTAGCAATGGGATATATGTATAATTTCTTTCTATTTTGCTCAACATAATTAATGGGTTTCCAAATTTTAATACACATTGTTTTTGTTCTTCTTCTTCTTCTTCTTCTTCTTCTTCTTCTTCTTCTTCTTCTT
>JACYFF010031957.1:47907054-47940158 GCA_017589665.1 Selenicereus undatus
CCCCCCCCCCCCCTCAATTTCACAATAATAAACTTGCACCCCCTTTACATCAATTCATCATTATCTACACCATATCTTTTCCCCTCCACCAATGCCAGTAAATAGGGAAGCCATTCATTAACTTCAACAATTGCAAGCTTAGTGGAGGAATTAATTTGATATGTAATTGTGACAATCAATGGCTGTAATTCTAGCGATCGAAGATGGGCTCTAAATGGATTCAAAACCAAGTCGAACGTCGGTATTAATTGAAGTAGAATAGATTAGGTTTAATTTTCCTATTCTCCTGCTCATTTTTATTTTCTTACTTAATATGATATTTAGTTGTTTAGACTCTCAAATTTGATAATTTGCTCTAACTTTTGTTCAATTCAAGTGGGATTTTAGGTTTTGAGTTAAATTGTTTAGTTTGAATTTCATGCTCTATTCTCATTCCAAACTCCCATGCTTTGGTTCTTCGTTTTGCTAAAGTAAGTTTGGATGTCTTCTATGGGCATCTCAATTTATAAACTTGGTGCACCCTCGCTTTGTGTTCATGCACACTGATTTGGGCTCGCCACTATTCTCAGGTATGCTCATCTGCTTTTTGTTTTTAGTTCTCGCTTCTTCTCCTTAACTGGGAATTGTTATGTAATTGTTGGTTAGTCCAATTTTGTAGCATGAGGTTGAGTTTTCATGAATTAGTTGCTTTTATGATTCATGATTTCTCAAACCGTGTCATTACCATTTTGGAATGCTATTTAGTTGCTATATTGCGTATAAAATTTTAGAATTGTTTTTATTGTTGGAATGTGTGAACACTATGAATGGAATTAGTCTCCTTGGATTTGAAAGTTGTGATGTTATGTCTGTGTCTTGGCTTTTCGATAAGCCATTTCTCTTTTGCATGTATAATATGTATCTTAGGTTTGGTTTAGATATTAGGATTTAAATGGTTTGATAAGAAGTGGAATTCTATTTTAGAATGGAAATCAAGTGTCGATTTAGCAATCTAAATTCAACCCTATCTTTGTGTATCGAACCTTAAATGCTACAATTGATAACCATCCACTTGTGGTTAAAACCTTTATCATCAATTTTCGCACTGATTTGGGATCTTCACTTGAGGCTCTTTCTCTACATAATGTACTCACCATCCAAGGCTACGACAAGCTTTTAAGGTCAAGTCGGCAGCTCCAACTTTGTGATCAATTTTCACTCATCAAACAGGTCTATATTTGGTGCAACATAATACATTGGAAAGGTATAGATAGTCTATCTTTGGAATATGAATTGAAATTTTTCGCACACAACTGTAATTTAGTTCCTTAAAATGACATGAAAATTAGTGTGCCCAACACATCAGTCTCGGCGTTTCACTTGCCTCCTTTTTTTTTTTTTTTTTGCTTTGGGGTCTTGTCTAAAAATGATCAATTGCTGCACATTCTATGTTTTTGCACTACATTGTTGAGTTTATTTTAGTACAGCATGGTTAAATTTTGCATATTATGTGAGGGAGGAGAGAAACTGCCAAGCAAAGTGGGAGTATTTTGAAAATTACAGCACATGTTTGTTCTTGAAAAAATCTTTTGGAAAGGGATCTTATCATTATCCAACATCAATTTCCTCGTGCAACAAATTCTTGTCACACTAAGCAAGAGTCTCCAGGTGATGGTACCTTCAACTAACAAGTGTATTCTTCTAGAAGACTCCAAAAAGTGAAGCAAACGTAATCGTATATTTTTAACTCATTTGACATTGTAATTATCTTAATATTTTATATCAAATTCCTATGGATATTGGTTGGCACCTAATTAGCTCTGTTTCCGCTGTGACAACTCCTTTTTAAAGATTTGAGTTTAATATAGATCCTCCCCTCTTGAAGATTGTGAGTGAATTGAATAGTGAATGGCTAGGTGCCAATATCTTTCTCAAAAAAATCCATGTATAATCTTTATCTCCTTGAGTGGTGATTTTTAGAGGTTTTCACTTTAGACTCTCTTTTCTATCTTTGGATTAAAGGAATGATTTCTTGAGGAACCTTTATCCCCTTTTCAATTTGCGACTCTGGGGTACCCTAGATTTTATGGAAATAACTTTTAAGGGACAACTTTTGAGAATGTATTCCGATGTACGTACTATTTTAGGTAAACTATTTGTAGCAGTCAATATTCTTTGAAACAGTTATTTTTGGGAGTTTTTCCTTTAAAATCCGACCCACAACTTTTTGAACTTTCTATTTTGGCCTAAATGGGGTTCAAAGTGCAAATACTCAAACTTTTGGGCCTTTTTTAGAAACCTAAGCTTACATTAACATTTGGACTTCTTATAATGACTTTTGTCGGTACTAGTTATTACAATATATTACTTATATCATAATTATTATATTTTCTTTTATTAGAGGCCCATCATGCTTAGCAAAATAATTATAGCTTAATGAGAGAGTTTTAACCATTAACTGAACTTAGTTGTCATTGGAACCTAGTGTTCTTCTAGCATCTAGTTTACAATGATTACTAATCTTAACCACACCTTTCTTAGGTCGAGCATAACACAGATCTATTTTGTTTCCTACCTCAGACCATAGTCACTAATCAATTTTTATATATTTTTAATGATAGTGAGACTCTAATTAAGAAATCATAATAGTTAAAATGTAAGGTTTGATTGAATAATGTTCCTTAGTAGGAAACTTCTTTTATTGAAAGCTTAAAAGTAGAGATATTATAATGAAAAGATTGAAGAGGGACTTAAGCTGCTAAGATCATTAGAGATACTTGCTCATAGAGAAATGGAGAATCCCGTCTTCTCTTGTGCTCAAGTATGCTTAAATGATTATGTCTCTTTTCAGCACCCAGCCTCTCCTTTTATAGAGGAGATGAACTACATCGGGTGCCCTAAAGGCTATAGTACATACACTGATATTTTCACTTTGCTATAGCTACACTCACATGGTTATACTGGATTGCATTATTTTATTGGCTTGTCACTTGACAAAATAGTACAATAGTGGTGCAACAACTTTTCAGAGCCTTTAATGTTGAGAAGACTAGCCATCTATATTAAGATTCTGCATGCCTTCATCTGCAATAATATCTTCCAGTCCATTATTATCTAGATAATCATCAAAATCTTTTTCAAGTTTAAGGTGCTTTGGATCTTATCTTTTGAATAATTCATGAATACATCTTTTTCCTTTTTCTGAAAAGAATTTTTCATCTCCAACATCAAAGAGATAATCAAAGACATCTTATGAAGTAGTTCTTTTTATTTTCAAATATTTGCTGAAATCATTATGATAACTAAAAGTACTGTTCGTGCAATGCATTAAATTTCTTCCTTGCTTGATTAATGCCCACATTTGATGATAAATATTGTGAAAATCGATGGCTTTTGCTAAAGCAAGATCACTGACTAATTCTTGTCATTTTGGAAACCATTCTTGTTGTTGATCATTCGGATCATCTAAATTAACTAATTGAACAAGATAATAGACTAACTTAGCTTTTCCATTTTCATACTCAACTATTGCACAATGTAATTTGACATACAGGGTTCTATTGTATGGAGTTTTTTTTGGGCCATTAGGAGATGTGAGAATCCAATGGATCTTTTCAAACATGCACTGTTGAAGCTTAGTTAGTTAATAGAAGAATGGGAACTTTGGATTTGGGATTTCCCTGAGGTAAACTACCATTCCATATTCCTGGGCTTTCATGATGAGGTCATCTAGGGAGAATGAATTTGCTGGGAGATTAACACCATCAACTCCAGGTTTATTAGGAAAGAAGACATTATTGCTCCATGACTCCCAAACATCATGAAAATATTTATGATAGTAGTTGATGCAGGTTGTGTACCATTCATTGAACCATTTTTCTTAAACATGAGAAATTGTTTTTTCTTAAATGTCATAAGGATGCCTTAGGTAATTCATTCGTAAATCTAAAAGATTGAATTTTTGTACTATTAGATAGGCAGAAGACAGTAGACTAAAACGTGATCCACATTTTGTATGAAATTCTAAAATATCCATAAGGATTTTACTAGAAGGAGAAAACCATTATAGTCGTAACAGTATTTCATTTTGGATTTCCTCTTTTTCTGGCTAGATTTCTTCTTTGATGATTACCATTAGCGAGTTCTCGTATTAAACTATCTGTCAGAGAGTTATTTGATCCATGTATATGTTCAATAGAGAAGGAAAACTAGTTAAGTCATAATTGCAATGCAGGAGTCGCCATTGTGCTTACATATCTGGTAAATTCATTTTCACAAAACCAAATATTCCTTTACAATCAGTTCAAATAAGGAAAGATTTTGGGGCTAAAAATATTAAGAAAATTTCAATTCCCCTTATGATTGCAAGGATTTCTTTTTTCATCATGTGATAGTTGCATTTTGCTTTATTAGACCTTCCACTGCAATATTAGCAGAGCTTTTCTCCATTGATTTTAAGTACTGGACTCCAGTGCTTATGGTTGACTTTGGTCTCAAGAATTAAATCATCTCCTTCATTAGGAAAATTAAGAACATGAAGATTTTTACACATCTTTTTGAAGTTTTGAACAATCTTTGAATCGCTAAGGGTCTATGTCCAACCTACTTCTTTCTTGAGTTTTTGCTGTAATGGTCTTCTCAATTTAGCTAGATCTTTAATGAAATCTGAAGCAGAGCTTAAGATATCCAAGAAACCTTTCTAATTGCTTCCTGTCTTCAATCTTTTTAGGAAAATTTTCTATTTTTTCTAGAATATGCTTTTGTAGGATAATTTATGCATCTTTTATTTTTAGACCTAAAAACTTGATTTTTTGTTCAGCATAAATGCACTTGTTCCTAACAAGAATGATATCGTGATCAATGCATCTTTGAGTGATAGTTAGGACATCATCTTTGTGTTATTCTATGGTCTTGGAAAAGAAAAGGAATCATCGATCTAAACTAGACAAATATGATTAAGATCTTTGAAGATGTTATCCCTTCTTACCATGAAAGTGGGACTGGTGTTAGAACTCTTGCTATTTCTTATCAATCCTTTATCTCGAACTTCTTTGATTCTTTTTGTCAAATTCTTGGATATCCTCGTGTGTGTACATCATTTGTTTGACTCGAATAATAGCGTTGGAATTTAATAAAGTAATCTTTGCAAATGTCTTCTCTTTGTCCCAAAATTTTAGAGAATTATTAAAGTACAGTTCATTACATAATTGTTCTTATTGTTCAAGAATCTACTCTTTAATAAATAAGTCAAATAGTGAGATTGTTAGTGCTATATCACATTGTGCAGGCATTACCTTCTCAGCACGCTAGCTACATGTAAACTCAATCTTCTGATAAGTACAAATTTTATTTAACTTATCAATAGGGACTGAGTGACCATTTACTGTGAATATTATTTGGTTTATGATCTGTGTGTAAGGAGAATATAGTCTATGAAAGTTGTTTCCAATAATTATAACATGAGAGGGTTGATTAATAACCCATAGGGCTGGTATAATGCATTGGACTCCTCATCTTTCTATGGATAACCCTTTTATGGTCTCCTTGCGGCTTATTATACTATTGTCAGCTATCCTTACTTGTAAAGGATTGTTGGCTTTCTTCCACATAAATTATGAAAATAAAGATCTTTTTTCAAAATAGACAAAATAACCACTATCTATGTAGGCACATAATTCATATTTATTATATCCCTCTAAACATACATTTAATGGGATATAGATACTATTAGAATTTATGTTGGTGACTTCATAGCTTATCTCCATAGCCATATTTTTCATTGATTAATCCTCATAGATTGGCTCACCAATAGTTTTGTTTTGTACCTAATGACTTTTCTATCTAAACTCATACTTCGGTCTATGTTATGTCTTACATATTGAAAACTCATTCTACTCATTTCACTAGTCATGCTATTTGTATCATCTTCCTTAAGCTCTGCTTTAACTGATGAAGGTCCCTCTCCACATTTTGATCATGTACTCATAGTTCTTAATAATTGGGGTTTAATGGTAGTTTTACCAAGTTCATCAATTTTTATTGCGTTCTTTTTAGTATTTGCAAAGGTAGACATCCATAACCTATCACTTTTTATCTCCTATGAGTTTTACTTTGTCATTTGGATTTTTTTTGCAATTGAGTAGGACTTTCAAATTTTTCTGCCTCTATCATTGTTATTTTAGTCTTTGGGTCTATAGTATTATCTAATTTACTGATTATCTTCCAAAATATCCTCAGTTGGTGATCTCCTCTTTTCATATCCATCCCAACTATTTTGATCTTAAGAGATATGAAGTTTTTAGCAAACTTATCTTTTAGACTCACATAATATGTACGTCGGCAATGGAAACCTACTAGCCCATTACATAAATTAGTCTTAATCCCTATGATAATTTGGTTATTAAATTTGGTATGCTTGATATCACAGAGCAGAGCATAAAGATTAATATCTTTACCATAACACTGTAAATGAGTAATTTGAACTTGGACTATACCAACATGGATATACCTATCCTTTCTGTCTTTGTTATGCTTAAGAATATTTTTCCAATTAATGAGATTGACTTCTCCCACATCATACTTGTAGTATTTTATTTGTAAGTCACTTTCCATCGTTTCGCATACACACTTACTCTTTAATTAAAAGATGGATGTTTTATAGATCACGCCTTTCTGAATTATAGAAAGGACCCAATCTCCTTTTACATTTTTATTCACGTTATCTATAATAAATTCATGTCCTTGAAGATCACCAAGATTAATTGAACTATTTTTCATCATATGACTAGTTTCTTCATAATCACTTTCTTTATATTCATGTTCTAGTACAATCTCAACAATTCCCTTGTTGTTTTTCAAGGCTAGATCTAGTGCTTCTTCCTCGCTAAGCTCAAAATATTCTAGACCACCGAAAGTTCAATAAGCTTGTTATTCTTCCTATTTTGCATTTGGTTGCATGATGACCTACTTCTCCGCATGCCCAACACCTAAAATTGTTTTTCATGGCAGGACAACAAGCAGTTTCTCTAAAAAAAATCTTTGTTTTTTATGGCTTCGTTTGCTATAATATTTTCTTTTATTTTCTCTCCTCTCTACTTGTTTAAGCGCTTTTTCTTACAAAATTTCCTTTTCCTTCTTCTCCCAGGTTCTTTTCCCTATTGATCTGAAGAATCCCAATAAGCTAGAAACTGCTTCTTCATTTTCTTTTTCTTTCAGAGATCCAAACATTGATCATTAATCTATTTTCTTAGATAAGAGACTCTTGTTCGAAGGCTATCAATGACATCTGCTTTTTCAAGCCATGCAATGTACTTTTCATTGATTATGAGATTTCTTGGATATGGTAATTTGTCATAAAACATAGCAAGCTTGGTTTCATTGTGCCTAATTTTGTAATAATATTGACTAAATTCAGTAATATAATTTTTCAGATATCTCATATCCCGAAACTCTATGTTATTGATCTTTCTTTGCCATTCTTTGGCATTTTCTTCAGAATCAAGTTTAGCGTGGATATATTCAGTTTTGATTTCCTTACATAAATTTTTGAACATTGCAGCTAGTATTTCCATCATTCTTAATGCATTTTTACCATCCTCATTTAATGAATCATACCAGTCAATTACAGTACCAGAAAAACTATGTTTGATGCAGTTTAGAAAATTTCCAGTAGTTCATATAGTATTTAAGTTTAGGGCACTATTCATACCTCTTTTCCAATGCTCAATATTTCTTCTCTATTACGAGCTCCATCAATGTTTAAGATGTATCCTGTTTGGCTAATTAGGGTGAGGTCAATTTGTTCAAAAGTCATGGTTTTCCTTGGAATAAACCTTAAGAAAAAGTTGGTTGTTCGTCTTGATGGAACGTATCTAGCTCTCATAAAATGGGTATTTTTTTCTACAAGGTTCACCAAATTCTTTAGGTTTGCAAACGACATTATTAGCTAGATTGAACTAGATTTCATCTACGTTAAGTTCCTCTCCAATCTCATTGATTTTGTCATCAAATACCATTTTCTATAATTTTTTTAATCTAGTTTCTTTCTAACTTCTTCTAAGGGTATAACGTTAGATCCTCTAGTTTAATTGGTTTCATCTACTGATATATTTCTTCTTCTAACTAGATATTATTTGTCTCTTCATTATTATCGGATGGTACATCTTGTTTATCAACTATTGCAGCCATGATTTTGTTTAATTCTTTTAGATTTTGTCTTTATCAAACGTAATTCTGTAATTCTTTAAGAATATTGTTTAGTTTTCGTTCTAGTGATCTTATGTTGAGTTAATGTTTAATGATATTTGAAAGTGACCCTAACACTTTTCGAATTGGTATTGAGGTAAAGGATCCTCTTTTGGTTTTATTTATTTCCAATCAAAGCCTTAAACATTCACGTATAAATCCAACCGTAAAATGTGTTATGTTTTTCTTACTTTAATGACCCCAAAATTTTCCATTCGTATCCTATTCTAATCACCTAAAATACACCAAAAAACCCCTAGCCTAAACACATTCGTAACCCTAAACACAACCCTTAGCTCCATAAATAGTTTGGCTTTACAAAAATCACCAAATTCTTACCCAATGAAGTAGCAAGGTATCTTGCCACGTAGCATGAACATGTTGCCAACATTCTCACCAACTTTCCTATCCATAATTGTGGCACAGCTTGACCATGTTTAGTGGCATGTGCATGCCAAAGAGTTCCACCTTATTCCATCATTTTTCTTCATTGTTTGCTTTAACCCATGGATGACCATGGTAGTACATCCTCTTCAAGGGAAATGCCTCTTTAACAATTCATGAAATAAGTAGAGATTAAGCTATTGTTGTTAAACTATAAGAGCAAGTAAGGAACCTCACAAGAGAATTGAATCAAGTAAAGGGATCCATGTCTTTCGGAGGGGCCCTCACCACCAAGAGCTTGATGTTTGCCCCATAGATATTGCTTATTTCTTTTTATATAAAGACGTTGATGATACAAATTAGAGTGCTGGAAAAAGAAGATGTCCAAGGGATGACCTCAAATACCTCAAGGTAGAGGAAACAGAATTTGATGGAAACCTTAATCCAGAAAGTTACCTAGATTAGTTCAATTTGTAGCCAGAATTTTTGAGTTTAGTGACTACTAAGATGAAAATTCACTTAAGTGGACTATTATTAAGATAAATGAGTAGGCATCTCTATGGTCTAAAAACTTAAAGAACTCTAAAGGAAAGGAAGCCAAATATAAGATTAGGACATGGCATAGGCTTAAGAAGCACATGGACAAAAGAATGTTACCTTCATCATAGGAGAAAGAGTTGTACCTTAAGGTGAGCTCTCTTAACTATGACAAGCTCCAAGTGTAAGAATATATTAGGGAGTTTTAAGCGATGAAAAATGAAGGTTGGATAGCATGAAGAGTCCGAGCACACTATTTCTAGATTTATCAAGGGATTATCACCAAGATTTGTCATGCGACCACATCTTTCAGTTGATGATGTTTGTAGGGTTGCCATCATAGTGGAGAAGCAACTTCAGGGTGAAAAATCCTTTCAAGGCCCCTCCACAGAAGGCTACGCCATCCATATCAAAACTGAAATTCCATCTCCTTAAACCAAAGACCTTGACAAAGGTAAGGGAATTGTCATAAAACCACTAAAGAAATAGAAAGTGAGGAAATGTTTCAAATATCACAGGCTTTGGCATTTTCAAGCCGAGTAACGTTGTAAGAAGGCCTTCACCATCAGATAAGTGAAAAAAATTCAAGGTCCTAAGGCTGAGACTAGTGAAGTAGAAGAAGTAGAGAATAATGAGCCTAGTTTGATCACTTTACAGGTTGATTAAGAGGCCTATATGTGTCAAAAGGGATCCTCTTGAAGCTAGTCAACGGAATAAATTTTCTGCTCAAGGTGCACCATTGAGGGCAGGGGGTGTGACTTGTTCATAGATGGTGGTATTTGTATCAATGTGGTATCAAAAACACTCATTGACAAGTTTTAAATCCCAACTGAGGAGCATCCTACTTCATACTTTGTTCAACAGTTTGAGCCAAGCAATTTTATTTCATTCTCGCTTTGTCCTTATTATGGTGAAGTCTTGTGGATTATACTCCCATTAACGCATGTCATCTTTGACCTCATTGACTTTGTTTATTTGTTCATTATATGAGATATAATGGGTGTACTAATACTTACACACTCGATCATGATGATTTCCTAGCATTGGCTTTGTTACCGTTCCCCGAACCCCATAAAAACAAGCTAAATACGGGAAGTAAGGTAAGCCTCTTCATGAAATAAACACATGTTGAGTGTGCCACTGCTAAGACCAAGCTTCAAATTACTTTATTAGCAATTAAACTAAACATAAGTAAGTGAATCATTTATCCCTTATGATTCCTTATGAATTTGAATATTTATTTGAGCTCATCTGAACTTATTTCTAGAGCCTCATTTCAATCCAACCGGCCTTTGACGAAAGTTCTCATGGAATGACTAAGTTATGATTGACAACTCTCTTGATCCCATTGATTTTGATGAGTATATTGAAACCTTCAATAAGGTCATTGATGTTAGAAGCATTGCACTTCTCATTGAAGTGGCCCTTAAAGCCTTGACCATGTCTTATGCGTTCTTAAAGGGTGATATTTTTAGTACGTTATGTCTTCTCAAACATGAATGGGTGGAAAGCTCTTAAGATTGGGATCTCGAATTTCATCCATAAGATCTTAGGGATAATCCTTCTCAATAGGGGAAGATTGATGTACTCCAAGGTCTTAATGAACTCCTATTCTCACCAACCAAGCCCATAACAAGCTCCTAAAGGCAAGTCAATAACAATTCCATTACATAGCCCAACTTTACGATTGATTTTCACCCATTAAACAAGGTCCAAATTTGGTGAAACATGATCTATTTGGATAATATATAAGTATAGGTTTAAAATATGAAATAAATTCCACTAGCTATTTGCATTTTGTTGTCTTAAATCGCATCGATGTTAGCATGGTCAGCAAGCTAGCTTTGGCATTTTACCAGCCTTATTTTTCTTATTATTGAGTCTTACCTAGACATTACTAGTTGATCCATGGTGTAAGTTTTTGTACTACTTTGCAGGGTCCATTTTAGTATTATATGGTTAGATTTTCCATATTATCAAATGAAGAGAAAGAGCTAATAAGGTGGGAGTATACTGAAACTTATAGCATGTGTTTCTCCTAAGAATACATTTGGGAAAGGATCTTGGAATTGTCCAACATGAATTTCCTTGCATGATGGAATTGCTAACGTATAAAGGAAAAGTCTCTAATTTGTGAGACTTCCTTATGATAAGTGTATTCTTTTAGAAGATTCTAGAAAGTGAGCCAAATGTACTTTCATACTTTTGGGTCATTTGGGAATGTAAATGTCGTTATATGTTTATTGCCGCCACACTGGTTCCCCCACCCCATATTTTGAAAATTTTGTTTTTCATAATTAGGTGTAAATATCCCTGCTCACCATTAGTAAAAATAAGATTTAAAGGTTATAAATGAATTGAATGGCAAACTATTAATTTCTTTGTCTAAATATCCCTCTGAAAAGGTTATATCCCTGTGAGTAGTGATTTCAAGAGTTTCCTTTTAGATTATCTATTTGGTGGATTTTTCTTTAATGGAATGATTTGGTGAAGAGCTCTTATCCCCTTTTGTTGTTCTAATTTTTGGGTTTTTCTGAGCAACCTTGTGGTTAGTAGGGAGTTAACATTTAAGTATCCTAAGGTTATTGATATTAATTGTTTTAACCCTAAATTTTTTGACTCAATTTTTAAGTGTGCTTACCCATGAATTCCTTACAATATAGTCCATAAATTACTATAATAGTCGTTGTTATTTTCCTTCTCACTTTTTTTCTTTGAAAGAACCAAAAAATTCCAATTGCCACCATTAGCGTCACCATAGACCTACCAAGCCACCGCCTACGACATTGCCAATAGATTGTCTGATGACTAGAAAAATTATGATATGAGCTACTGACCACCAATGAGTCCACCGATGTGGTGGCGAGCTAGAAATCCCCCTCCTTTCCCCCATCTTCTTTCTCTCAAGTTTCGCTTCTTCTTGCTACTCCATTTCGCATCAAATCACTAACCTGACTCTAGCAATGAGAGATACGAAAAAATGTGAATTAATATTAAGGAAAATACTATTGAGTTATAAATATACCGCAAGTGCATGACGTAACTGTAGCTAGCAACCGGCAAGTACGAGTCGTATCCACGAGGAACTTGCTTCCAATTACTAGAACTATTTTAATTACTCAAGCTAGGCAATCACAGTGGGGGTTTTGGAGTTAAACTAAGGGAAACAATAACAACTAAAAGATGGAATAAACAACCGAAGAGTAAACACCTAGGTTGGAATTAATAGCACGACTATGCTAGTGAATTAGCTACTAGCCCTACCAAGCATTCCCAAGCATGCATCACGAATGGATAGATTGCCAATTGAGTCCATCTCCTCCCTCTCTCAAGGGTTGAAGACTAATCCTAGAACTATAGTCGCCTATTCTCATGGGACTAAAAGTTGAAGGATTACAAGGTCTACAATCTCAAACCCCAATTATAATCTTAATTATTTTCATATTAAAACCATAATCATCTACTAAGTCGCCCTAGGTAAAGGTTCCGTCTCTCAACTCTCCCCTAAACCCTAATAAAAAGGATGAATGCTCTTTCAAGCATTTTATCGAGCATGAGGCGTGCATAGTAGAATTCGCAATTACAAAACAAAGGGGAGCTAGGGATTGGGCCAATTCATGATTAAACCATACATATTCGGCGTTAATCCCACCCTAAGTTGGAGGATTTAGCCTACAATCATCTTCAGAACAATAATCCAACAACTTAATTCAACAACCATGGCATCCAAACTTTAGAACAATTAAGAACAAGAAGAGAGAGAGTTAAGATGAAGAGCCTTGAATTAATCGCGTGAATTAACGGTAGAGTAAAACTTCAATCCAATAGTGAAATCAATAGTGCGAAAAAAAAAATCTCTACTAAAACCTAAAAATCGCCTAAAGAATGTTTGGGAAGAGAAAAACTGAATGAAAACTGAATGTCCCCTCAAAACAGCCTTGAAGGAAATTTAAGTCGTGACGCGGAACGGGGGTGGCACGGTCGTGCCTCGAGGCACGGTGGCACTGTGCCAAAATGCTGGCGAAAGCACCCAAAACCGGCCAAGCAGCACTGGCGTGCCACTTGGCACGGCCAGACCGTGCCACTTGGCCGGCTGGCTGGCTGCTTCGTTGGTTCTTCGCAGTCCGGATGTGCTGCATGTGTTCGATTCCTCGGGACTTCCGTGCGATGCTTTTTCGTGGCTTTAATTTGCCTCCTTGGCACTCCTTTTCGCTGAAATTGTTCATCTTTCCGTTTCTTCAATAAGGTTCCTGAAAATATTGAAAGATGCTATATGAGTAAAAAGTATGTTAAAGGAGGCCGATTTGGCCCTTCTTTAACGCAATTGAACGTGAAAATGCAGGAGAAAATGGGTCAAACGGGGGCTGAAAATGGGACAAATAGAGGTTCATCACGCCCCCATGCTTATCTCTTGCTTGTCCCCAAGCAAGACTACGCTATGAAGGATCAGGGAGAAGGGTAAACCCCTTAACACACCCTCCTCAGGCAAGGGACGAATAATCAATAATCTAAGTTAAACCATGCATTAAAGGTGGCCAGGTCAAAAATGTGAATCAATTCAAATACAACTCGCACACTTCCTTCCATGGGTCCCCATACCCAAATGCAATGCATCAAACGTCCTAGTATCGAAGCACACAACAAGACAGGACCTTCCTTGATGAGTGGTGAGTAAGCAGGACTGGTAGAACCTCACTTTAGGATAAAGTGAAACACTTGCCTCAATGTGTTTAGAATATGTAATAAGGGTGCACTCAATACTCTACCCAATCAAGCAACTACCATAAGCTTGGTAGAGTTCTCAATTCTCTACCACCTAATGCAAAGTGCAATGTGTAAATCATGAGGACTTGTAAAGGGATGTAATGGGGTCAAAGGCAAAGGGTGAGAAGTGGAATAAGTTTGGGAAGAGTGGAGCTAATAGTCAAAAGACTAGGGAGCAAAAAACACTTCCACAACTAATGTCGGAACAACAGCTTCACACCATAATTGAAAGTTTGAGCAACAACCCCACAAAAACCTTAAGGGGGGATTTAGCAATCTCATTGTCACACTCTCATGCCAAACACCTTATTCACAACTTCTCAATCTATTTTTTTTTTCTTTCTCTTTTTCCTTCTCTTTTCCTTGCTTCCTCCTTTTTCATTCATTTCTATTTTTTTTCTTTGAAAGGAGAAAGGCATGTGAATGACATGGGGGACACAAACTTGAATCATGAATCCCCCCAAACAAGTCACTAGTAACGTACCCAAGGTGAACTAACCTTCAAAGCAAACCCAACTCAACATGGAAGTGTCGCTCCACTAGACCTTGACAAGGATACGGAGAATATCGATAGGCCAAGTGTGTAGTGTGTAGGGGGCAACAACAAAGACAAGGGGAAAGGCACAAAGGGCTAGCAAAAAGGGTAGTGCATATCAATGGGTGGCTTTTTGTCTCATGTGGCTAAATAGAACAAAAATTGCCTCAGTTATATCAACACATGCACATGCCAAATGCGATTTCAAAGAGAACAAGACCAAGTTCTAGAGATGCAATCCTGAATGAGTCACACAAGAAGAAAAGTATGAGACTATAAGCAATGAATAGTCATTAGGCTCAAAGTCTCACAGGTAAGTCTACCACAGTCCAACAACTTACTCCAAGGTATATCCCCCTTATCAAGGTCAATCAAGTCAGGTCACATGAATCTCAAGGGCAATATGACATACAACATAGGGTAGGGGAAATACAGATGACGGTGTTAGAGCGCAATTCACAAAAGTTCACACCATAACAGGCCACACTTCAACACATAGCTCAACGAAATCAATCAATAAATTAAAAGCACACATTTATTAAAAGCAATAAATCTAACTAAAAGAAGCAATAAAAGATATAAATGATAGTGAGAAGAAGGGTAAGAAGTAGTACCTGGAAAACTAAGAGACGTCTAACGCAATCACTTCTCCTTTTGAGATGCAACATGTATCTTATATGCTCTAACCTACATGCTCTATTAAAGGAAAGAAATGCAAAGATACCCTAGGAAAACTATATGTCATCTTATCTATATGATGCAAATGCAAGTGATGTCATTCAACCAACACCCCAAAATCCACCATTCCACCCGAAGAGCGATAAGCTCACCCGCATATGCTTGAGATTGTCATTGTCCGCAATGAAAACGACGCAGAAAAAGGGCAAGGGAATGAGGAAGGTAAGGAACGAAGAGGGAAAGGGGGAGGGGAAAGGGTGGTAGTTTTTTTGTTTTTTGAAAGCGATAAATGCCTTGGGTTGCCTCCCAAGAAGTGCTTGTTTAAGGTCCTTAGCATGACCCTTACATCCAAATAGTATACGGTAATGATACGGGAGGTGGCCAGGGGGAGGTGTAAAAATGTAAAGGAGGATCCGCTACCTCCCCAAGATAAACAGAAGCGGTCGCGAAACGAAACGGGATGGTCGCAGAAACAGCAAAACAACCGTAAAACATCATGTGGGATCCCCCATTTCCATAGATGGTATCAACCCCGGGAACAACATCGAATGGGGAAATGGGGATAGGCTCTTCAGAAGGTGGGGGAAGAACAGGCGCTGAAGGCGGTACGGGGGGAGGGAAACTTATGTCCACCCTCTCCCCACACAGTTGGAAACATAGAGTGTTTGCCTGAACATCGATCACTGCCCCGACGGTCGCAAGGAATGGGCGACCTAAGATGAGTGGGGCCAGAAAGTCCTTATCTATGTCAAGAACGACGAAATCGCAGGGGATGAGGAGCTTGCCCACCCGGATCAAGACATCCTCTAGAATGCCGACGGGCTGCCTGATGGAGCAGTCTGCTAGCTGAATAGTCATGTTGGTGGGCGTGAGGTCCCGTAGTTGCAGCGTCTTATAGAGAGAGAGCGGCATGAGGCTCACACTGGCGCCCAGATCGCACAGGGCTATCTCGATTCGGATATTCCCTATGCAGCATGGGATAGAGAAATTGTCAGGATCATGCAGTTTTGATAGGAACCGTCTCGGTAAGAGTGAGCTGCAGGATCCGCTGATAGGGGCCACTAAAGCATCCCCAGGTTCTCCCTTCTTGGACATGAGCTCTCTCAAAAACTTGAAATGGGCAGGTGCATCCTTGAGAGCTTCTAAGAAGGGGCTACTGACATAGATTCGGCGTAGGGTCTTCAGGAATCGCGCGAATCTAGGTTCAAGTTGAGATAACTTTGATCATGCTAGTCGCTGAGGGAAAGGCACTGGGGGTTAGTAGGTGGGGGTAGGAGGTAGCAGACTAGGCTCCACCGCAAAGCTCATATTCTCTTATCTCTTCTTCCCCTTAGTTCCTGTATAATCAGGAACTAAAACTACCTCCTGAAGAACCATCACTGGGCTCTCATCTAACCCCGCTTCCATCATGGAGATGGCATTTACGTGACCTCGGGGGTTAGTTTCGGGCTGGCCTGGCAGATGCCCCTGAGGTCAGGACAGGAGGCTCACCTGTTGGGCGATCTGGGTGTCCATCGTCTTCTGATGGGCGGCCATAGCATCGACCCTGGAGGTCAGTAGGTTGATTGACTTACTAAGAGTCTTGTTTGTCTTGCTTTGAATCGCTATGAAGCGCTCCATGAGACTTTCCAGGTGAGATGTAGGTTCGGGAGGTGGAGGGGGTGGATTGTAGGGAGCTCTGTTGTGGAAACTGGGTGGTTGGACAGAACTCTAGGGGTGAGGGTTGGGATTTTTGTAGATAGGATTTGGATGACTCTTCCAACCCTGGCTATAGGTGGTGGAGTGGGGGTTATTTTGTGGTGGTGGGTTGTAATTGTGTAATGCGTTGACGTGTTCAATGCTAAGGGGAGCATTGTAACACTCAACGACGTTATGTCCCTGTACACCACAAGTCTCACAGTGTGCATAGGCCCCCATTGATGGCCCTCCATAAGTAACTGATGGGGTTGCCACTTTATCCAGTCGCTGTGCGAGGGTGTCTACCCTGCTGGCTAGGAGCGTCACAGCGTCCACCTCATGTCGGCCACCGCCCCTCCTCAGGGTGGCTCTTTCACTCGACCAGTGATAATTGTTGGAAGCCATCTTTTCCAACAATGCCTTTATTGCTTCGATCGACTTGCCCATTAGAGCGCCCCCTGTCGTGGCATCAACCGAGATCTTCACTGACCGCTCCAACCCATTTTAGAAGGTTTGGATTAGGAGCTAGTCTGGAACTTCATGGTGGGGGAACTGTCGCTGGAGGTCTTTAAATCTCTCCCAGGCCTCGTACAAGGACTCTCCATCCTGCTGAGTGAAGGAGGTGATGTCCGTCCTCAACTTGGCAGTCTTGCTAGGTGGGAAGTATTTGCTGAGGAAGGCTTTAGAGAGAACCTCCCAGGTGATGAACGAGTTGGGCCCCTCGTTTTACAGCCAATCACTGGCCCTGTCCCTCAATAAGAAAGGAAAGAGCCGCAGTCGAATAGCATCGGCGGACACCCTATTGAGTTTGACGGTGTCACAATTCGCAAGTTATCTGCGAAGGTGTGCGTTTGGACTGTCCGAGGGACATCCACCGAACTGGTCACGCTCCACGAAACTGATGAGCGCTGGGTCAACTTGAAGTTATTAGCCTTGATCGTCGGGCTAACAATTGATGAGGTGACGTCAGATGCCTGCGGCAGGGCATAGTCCCGCAGCACCCTATTGTCTTCCTGGGCCATCACTGCTGCTTCTTTCTTCCTCCTTTTCGCTTTACCGCTATGTCGGCGTGCGACTGCTTCTATCTCAGGATCGAGGGGGATAAGATCTTGATCCCTCTGACTCCTCCTGCGCATACACAAGCAAACAATACCCCGATGTAAATAGTTTCTAGCAAGAAGGAGAAGAATGATAAACTAAAACAAAAGAAACAAAAGAAATGCCTAATCTAGAGTATTTGAATCAGTTCTAATATTGGAAGGCGCAAGTTCCCCGACAATGGCACCAAAAACTTGTTGAGTTATAAATATACCGCAAGTGCATGCGTAGCTGTAGCTAGCAACCGGCAAGTAGGGGTCGTGTCCACGAGGAACTTGCTTCCAATTACTAGAACTATTTTAATTACTCAAGCTAGGCGATCACAGTTGGGGTTTTGGAAATAAACTAAGGGAAACAATAACAAGTAAAAGATGAAATAAACAACAGAAGAGTAAACACCTAGGTTGGAATTAATGACACGACTATGCTAGTGAATCAGTCTCTCTCCTCCCTCTCTCAAGGGTCGACGACTAATCCTAGAACTATAGTCACCTATTCTCATAGGACTAAAAGTTGTAGGATTACAAGGTCTACAATCTCAAACCCCAATTAGAATCTTAATTACTTTCATATTAAAACCGTAATCGCCTACTAAGTCGCACTAGATAAAGGTTACGTCTCTCAACGCTCCCCTAAACCCTAATAAAAAGGATGAACGCTCTTTCGAGCATTTCATCGAGTATGTGGCGTGCATAGTAGAATTCACAATTACAAAACAAAGGGGAGGTGGGGACTGGGCCAATTCATGATTTAACCATGCATATTTGGCATTAATCCCAACCTAAGTTGGAGGATTTAGCCTACAATCATCTTCAGAACAATAATCCAACAACTCAATTCAACAACCATGACATCCAAACTTTAGAACAACTAAGAACAAGAAGAGAGAGAGTTAAGATGAAGAACCTTGAATTAACCATGTGAATTAACAGTAGTGCAAAACTTTAATCCAATAGTGAAATCAATAGTGTGAAAATAAACCTCTACTAAAACCTAAAAATCACCTAAAGAACGTTTGGGAAGAGAAAAACTTAATGAAAACTTAATGTACCCTCAAAACAGCTCCGAAGGAAATTGAAGTCGCGACGTGGAACGAGGGTGGCACTGTCATGCCTTGAGGCACGGTGGCATCGTTCCAAAATGTTAGCGAAACCACCCAAAACCAGCCAAGCAGCACTGGCGTGCCACTTGGCACGGCCAGACCGTGCCACTTGGCCGACTGGCTGCTTCGTCGGTTCTTCGCGGTTCGACTGTGCTGCATGTGTTCGATTCCTCGGGACTTCCGTGCGATGCTTTTTCGTGGCTTTAATTTGCCTCCTTGGCACTCCTTTCTGCTCAAATTGTTAATCTTTCTGTTTCTTCGATAAGGTTCCTGAAAATATCGAAAGATGCTGTATGAGTAAAAAGTATGTTAAAGGAGGCCGATTTGACCCTTCCTTAACACAATTGAACGTAAAAACGCAGGAGAAAATGGGTCAAACGAGGGCTGAAAATGGGACAAATAGAGGTTCATCAAATACGTAGAAGATTGAGAATTTCAGAGCCTAAAAACAGTGCAAATAAAGTCAAAAGATGGGACAAGGAGGATGAGTAAGTCGGAGAAGGTCTCAGCTTCCCAAAGCTTGACCTAAAACCAATTCAAACATATAAAAATCTAAGCTCCTTCAATGTAGCAAATTAGGGAATTAATCTGAAACTAGAATGGAGCCCAAAAAATGAGATTGGCATCCAAAATCTAGAAACTCAGAGGAAAAAGAGGAGGCAAAGAAGGAGGAAAAAGAAGAAGAATTGGGGAGCTTGGGAGGAATGAAAATGAAGCTGCTATAGCAGAGGAAGGATATTTTCTGACACATCGCCACCGTCAATGGAATAGTCAGCCACCCAATACTCCGAAAGTGGTGTTTTCAACCACTGAGTAGTCACATGTGGTGTTGTGCATGGTGGTTGGGTAGCTGGAAGGTGTTAGTCATGGTAATAACTGTGGGTTTGGGGTTTTCTAATAGGAAAATGGAGAAAAGTATGATATCAAGGGTGTTATGGTAATTTCTAGACTAAGTTATAAGGAATTCAAACATGAAGGTGCTTAAAAATTAAGTTAAAAAGCTCAGGGTCAACAAAATTTTAAACATTAATAGCAAAAACCTCAAGGTACCTAAATGTTAACTACTTGGTTATTTGCTCAAGATGATCAATTTCAAGGTTATTGTTTGGTTTTCTTTTAGGTAGTCTTTGGTTATGTTGATGTTTGAAGATATTTGAAATTTAGGCTGATAGTCATCACAAGGTCTTCCAACCCACAACTCATAATCATCATAAAAAAGGTTACTATACTTATCAATAAAGCCTACTTCTATAATCTTAGTAGTATGTGAATAAAAAAATAAAGCTATTATATTAACTATGGAATTTACCTTTATAAGATGCCTATTCACTAGGTAACATAGCCTTTGACACTCATTACCCGTTACCAAGTGTTTCTTGCTTGCAAAGTAATGAATCAAGCATATTTCAGTATAAAAAATATGATATAGCACAGTTATCCTTAACCAGTAAGGGAATAGACATCAGATTATCAGTCAAGACGTGTAAGCAAACAACCATACCTGTATTAGGTCATGAGTCAAACATCTTTGAGCAACAACTCATTATCTAAATTCATATGCCATACATGGGATAGTTCAGAAGTTTGACTATTAGGAAAATGTTGTGCTCGAATCTAAAATCCAAGCATGCTTGTCGGTCAAGGGATGCGAGTAAATAACCATACTTATGAAATCTTAGATTTGGTTTTCTATTAGTTTTTCTTTATATAAACTTCTACTGTGCAGTATTCCAAGGTAGGTATCCAATCACAATCTAACATCTTTCATTAGAGTGGCCCTTGTTTCCACATCTTCATTTCTACTAAAGACAGCAATTGATTCAATCTTAAGCTTGTTGTACTTGAGCAATTGCCTGTGAGTTTTCCCCTAATGACACATTAGTCGTGCCATTTCAACATTTTATAGGCGAGTTATAATGGTATTTGACTCCTATGTGTTCCAAACTTCTCATTCAATCCATTAAGAAACTGAAACAACATGTGAGGCTGTTGTTTTACATATTCAAAGCATTAACAAATGCCCTAATCTCGTCAGTGTCATTAGTAATTTAAGGTCCTTAATTGGCTCATAGCTGCCAATTCCTCCGACAAGCATCTAAGATTTGTATAATACTTATTAACTGAAGCATGATTTTCAAGAATAAATTTCTCTATTGATTTGACATATCCATGATCCATTGCTCATTGTAAACCTCTTTTATATTTGAATCCGTATCTCTTTTGAATTTAGGAAGGGTACTCGCTTTTAAATTGGATAAGACCAATCCCTACACTGCTACAGGGATCCAACATTTCTTCCCTAACTCAATCATAATTGACCACAGTTTCTTAAGAAAAACCAAGCTTCCTCTTAGTTGTCAAACCAATCTCTACAACTCTTTCCGTTATCTATAGTTTCGAGCTCCTACCACCTTTTCTTGAATGGCCAATGAACGAGACACTTTAATGGGTGCGAGAACAATGTATTTTGCATATGATTGACACTTGTATTGTTGTGATTTCTCTTAGCTTACACTGTAATCTAAGATTACGAATGATAGGATCATGAAAAGTCAATCTTTAGTAGCTTAAATGCAATTAGATCAGTTGGTGATACTCGTATATTGATTGAAAATGAGAAATTTATTTTATATAAGCATGTAGAATGTTAGATCAAGTGATAAATAAAGAATCAAATTGATCACTAATGATTAAGGGTTTTCAGTTCTAATACCATACTGAGCTTTGTTTTATGAAAGCTTTGTAGAAAGAAGTTAAGAGAAATTGTAATTCCTCATGACATAGATGTTGTATTCTTATTGAGACTCTCAGGTGAGCTGAGCTTTTACAATTACAATCTAATTGTAGAAAGCCTTAACAAACTCTAGAAAATATCTACATATATGCAACTAACTTCGTTTTTACAATGCCATCTCAACCTTCATGACATGAACTTGAATAATCTAGATACCTTAGCTCATAGAAGATTTGACGGAAACTCCAAAGCCCCAGTGACTTAGTTTCATTTGGCCACAACCCTCACTGCTTTGCTCTAAAAGTCCTTTTTTCTTCCTTTTTTTTAGAAGTTATACAATTGGTCAATCTTAAAGCAAAAAGTACAAATTGCTCTATATAAAAGACACTGGAATTTCACTACTTGTTTTATTTTACAATGGCACAATGAAGACTTGATTTTAAAATTACATATAACTAACTTTCTATACCATCCCGGTTAAAGCGTATTTTCTCTGTTTTTGACCTTTGGTACTCTAGCTTGGATGAAACCTGATCCTGCTAAACCTTTGATAATTTAGTACCGAAAACAATTTTGGGTTATTAGGTAGTCAATAAATTGAATTGAAAGTTTTGGATACTTGAAAGTTTTGTTCCGTTTCAGTTCAAGGTTTAGCCGATCGAAAATTTTGGCTAACTACCATGAACGCCTGTTTGTAACACATCGCTAGCAGTTTAATTCATTATTCTTATTTCACTTTGCTTTATTAATTAGACTTCATAATGAACTTGATTCTAAACACTTATTGCATGAAATTTTGATTAATACTTGAACCTTTAGTCTCAAAACTACAGTTTGAAGTAGCCTTGGACCAAGAAACAACATAGGATTTAAAAGGTTAAGAGTCCTTCCTAGAAGTTTCTTCACAATTTTTATACTTAAAGAATATAGGGTGAGTAGACACCAAATATTGAACATGCAAAGGAATTTCAAGATTTGTTGCCAACTTACACCTTCAACCAAGAAAATGGAAGAACTCTTAGCAAATATAATCATCGCCTTGAAGACTTGTATATATAAATGGAGAGGTTAATAGACTAATTTAGTATTCATTTGAATCTCAATAAAATAATCAAATAAACATCTAGAAAGACACAAACAACCTCTTATCATCTCATATGTATTTAGTCAATCAAATGCTAGAGTAGTGATAATACTTTCGAATCCTTAAGGCAGTCATTGGCTCTTCAATGTTTAAAGCAAATAATATATAGTCAATCAAAGTATTATTAGCATCTGCATCATCCCCCCCCCCCCGGCGGTCGAAAAGCATGAAAAGTACACATGCTCATATACACAGATAGTATAACCATAAGCATAAGACATATGAAATTTATGATACATTTTTGCAATTTATTCAATTTTAATGTAGAATATACATAGACAAAAGCCATACCTTAACCAAATAGAGGAAAACATGCATCGCCATTTGTAATCCCATGAATGTCATCCAAAAGACCACTAAGAGAACCAGACTATATTAATCTCTTTGTTTACATCTTAAGACACACATCAGTCCCTTTCTTTGTTGCTAGGAATAGCAAAATTAACACAACCAAGTTTCCTTATAGAAAAATTCCAAATGGTAGAAGCAACAAATTAGCAAACATGTAACTATGATTGGAGAGGAAAATGCTTATATTCACTAATAATATTGATAGATTGTTGAAGCTAGTAATTTTTAATGGACGAATATGGGGCTATTGTGTGAAATAAAATCTCAATTCCAACGGAAACTGCAGAGGATAAGATTTAACCAATCTGATTGATTTTATAATAAGCAACCAAACTATCACTAGCGTGTGATTGTATTCATGAATCAAAATCATTAAAAGCCAATTGGAAGAGTAGAGAGTGTAACAAAGAAAAGATGAGTAGAAGGAAAACCAACATTTAATTACTTTAGCCTTATTTATGATATAAGGTAATCCATGTGAGATTACCTTTTGGAAAAATAAAGGTATAAAGTTGAAGGAGAGATATAAGAGATTGAAGAAGATCATTAAACTCATAAGAAGCCCCAATGAAGAACTCCACAAGACTAGCACTTGATTGATTTAAACTTGTAATGATAATAGAAAATAATAAAAGATCAACCCTCCATTCAATCTTACAAAGCTTAAGCACCAAAGATTAAAGTAAAGGGAAGACTAACATTCACCGCTATCCTAGAGACATAATAAAAGGCATTTTTATAGAGAGATAATAAACAATAATCTTTCATTTCATAATCCCAAATCTAAAAATATTACAAGGAATCAAGCTATTAAATATCGGCGTCCTCCTTTCCAACTTGTACCAACCAATAGAATTGCAAAGGAAACAACCAATGGCATTCCAGCTAGTTGTATAATTAAAAGGGCGACCACTAAATAAAATGCTAAGTTGAAATTAGATGCAAATGTATTGGCTTGGTCGTATCCTCCACCATTCCAAATTGATGAATTTAGAGGAGATATTTTTAGAGGAAGCTTTTAGAAATGTCTAATATTTTCTTATAAAATCTTAACCCCTGTATCATTTATTTTTGGGCCCAATTAAGCTCTTAAGTAAAATTGTGCATTTCTAAACCTACACTAACCCTTCTTTGGTTAAAGCTCCGTATCTCACACAATGCTTGGAATTTGGAAGTGAACCATAGCTTGATGGCAAATAGACATCTAGGGTTATCCAACCATGTGTTGTGTGCCAAAATTGGAACTCGCTTTCCCATTCAAAACAGAGCTAGAAGTTTGGAAACATATTGTACCCAAAATTTGGAAAATAACAAAAGAAGTGGCTATGGAGAACAAAAAGAGCTAAGCTACTCATTTAAGGCTGTTAATTTCTTATCCATTATTCCTAGGATTACTTAGGCTCCTTCAACGACCCTAAGACAACAACGACCTTGAAGGACCAAGTCCTTGAGCCCCATTTTCAAGAGTGATCATTTTCCTATATTAATTATGACTTTATAGGAGTATGTCGAATCTCGTAGTTTGCTCCACATCAACCTCAACCCATTGAAGAGTATTTGCCCTAAAATATTTATTGTACTCATATCATACTTAATGTAAGGAGTAAGATCCCTAATACTAAAAGTAGCGGATATATGCATGTCACCTGGCAGCTCTATCTTATAAGGATTCTCTCCCACCTTTTGGACAACTTTGTAAGTACCATCTCCCCTAGTCGTAAGCTTGTTCGTTTTCCTTGAAGGGAACATTTCTTTTCCCTTGAAGGGAACATTTCTTTTCTCAAGTGTAACCATACAAGATCTACTAGTTTAAACTTAAGATAAGTGCGGTTCTTGTTTGATGTGGGTTTTTATTGCTGATTCACTTTCTTAATTTGTGCCCTTACTTGCTTATGTATCCTCTTTATTTCTTTAGCTCTTTCCTTGGCCCCAAAGCTCACCTTAAATTCTTGTGAAATGGGAATAAAATCAATGGAGGTCAGAGGATTAAGGTCACAGCAAATGTCAAAGGAAGAGTGAGGTATAGAATAAAATCAATGTAAGCACATTCAGCATGCGAAAGCTTGGTGTCCCAATCCCTCAAACTCTTACTTACCATACTCCTCAGTAAGGTTGTGATGGTTTGATCTGTCACTTCCATTTGTCCATTGATTTAACAGTGGCAAGGAGTCCTAAAAAGGAACTTAGTCTCCACTAATCTTCATAAGCACCTCCAAAAGTGTGATAGAAATTTAGCATCCCTATTTAAAACAATGGTTGTTGGAACACAATGAAGCCTCAAAATTTATTTGAAGAGGGGATCTGTAATGTAACTAGCATCAGCACACTTGTAGCAAGCAATAAAGTGGGCTATCTCAGATAATCCACCCACGACTACCATAATAGCGTCCTTTGATTTAGGAGTCCTTGGGAGCGCCACAATGAAGCCCATGTTAATATCATCCATAGGCCTTGTAGGAGCTGATAGAGGAGTGTGAATGCCTTGATAGAAGTGACTTTTTGGCCATGTGGTAAATTGTGCACCTTATGATAACCTTGTGGACATCCGCACCCATCTTAGGCTAATAACAGTGTTCCTTGAGTATTTCAAGGGTCTTGTTGATATGAATTGACTGGCTAAGGCCTCTCCATCAGCCTCCTTAAAAATAAAGTCCTTTATATAACTCTTAGGGATACAAAATTTATTAACTTTAAAGTGCAAACTGTCTTATAATGTGACAAAGCCAAAGGTGGAAGGATTCATGAAGACTTCCTTGATGTCCTTCTCCTCCATGTATAAGGCCATGATGGAATGGAATCCAAGGACCTTGGCATCAAGAACCGATAGTATAGCATTTCTCCTTGACTATGCATCGGCTACAACGTTCTCTTACCACTCTTATACTTGCAAGAGAAGGTGAGAGATTGAAGGAATTCAACCCACTTGGCATATTTGTGTTCAATTTGTGTTGACCATTGATGTAGGACAATGCCTTGTAATTTGAATGAGACACAAATGGTTTGGGCTTAAGATAATGACTCGAACATTCTAAAGCCCTAACAATAGCATAGAATTCCTTATCATAAGTGGAGTAGTTTAGTCTTAAACCATAACGTTTCACTAAAATAGGCTAGAGGGTGCTTGGCTTGAGTGAGAACCACAACAATTCTAACCTCACTAGCATTACACTCAACTTCCAAAAGGAGCTAAAACTTAGGAAGAGCCAAGACGGGGGTCGAAAATTGCTTATCTTTGATTGCTTCAAAGGCTCTTAGATCAGCTTTTGTCCACTCAAAACTTCCCTTCTTCATGCATTCGATCAAGGGACTCGCAATGGAGCTAAAGTTTTTGATGAATCGGTAGTAGAAAGAGGCCAACCCTGCGAAACTTTGAACTTCTACCATGGTGGTTGGAATGGGTCAAATCTTTATAGCTTCAACATGGGACTCATCAGATTGAATTCCTTCTTCAGACACAACATAACTAAGAAAAAAAAACCTTGGAGTATAAATAGCTCACACTTCTCAAGCTCAGCATATAACATTTGTTGCCTTAAGACTCGGAACACTTGAGAGAAGATGATCCACATGAGATGCCTTATCATGACTATACACCAAGATATCATCAAAGTACACCACCACAAACTTTATAATGAAAGTTCTTAGAACTTTTTTCATGAGCCTTATGAAAGTGTTAGGAGCATTAGATAGACCAAAAGGTATACCAAGCCACTTGTACAAGCCATGCTTGGCCTTGAAAATAGTATTCTATTCATGCCCTTCTTTCATCCTAATTAGGTGGTAACCACTCCTAAGCTCAATCTTGGAAAAAATCTCGGACCAATGTAACTCATCAAGCATATCATCCAATTGAGGAATAAGAAATTTATACTTGATGGTAATGTTGTTTATGGCCCTAGAGTCAACGCACATATGCTAAGTCCCATCTTTATAGTACCAAAAGGATAGAAACTGAACAAGGACTCAAGCTCTTCCTAATGTACCCACAGTTAAGTAATTCTTGGACTTATCTTTAAAATGCCTTTGACTCATCATGATTACACCTATAAGCTAGCTTGTTCGGTAAAGGAGTGCCCGGTTAGAGGTCAATTTAGTGCTCAATTTCTCTCAAAGGAGGGAGCCTCGGGGGTAAATAGTTAGGGAATACATCCTCAAAGTCTCTTAAAAGTGATTGAGCTAGAGGATGTATAGGTTTTACTTGCTCACTTATGTTTGACTCCACCACAAGTAAGATAAATAGAGGTTTGCTTTTACCAATGGCTCTCTCTACCCATGTTTTACTCCTATAGAGGTTTTTCTCACTAACTTTCCTTAGCTTTTGAGAGGCTTGTGCAGGTAATGAGGCCAAAGGGAGACTATGACCCTTGTGTTTGAATGCATATGTATTTGCCTACCCATTATGAATCACATGATATCATATAAGCACGGTTTACCAAGCAATAAATGATATTCATCCATAGGAAAAACGTCACATAACACTTCACTACAATATGGACCAACCAAAAATGAAATAAAACCTTGCTTAGAAATAGTTACCTTACTCCTTTGCTTTAGCCATTGAAGAGTGTAAGAAGTTGGAAGCACCTTGGTCGACAATATAAAGCTTGTCAATGAGTGTCATAGAAGATACATTGGTTCTACTTCTTCCATCAATATTGAGCTCATGCACCTTATCTCCAATTATTCACTGAGTATGGAAGATTTGTTCCCTTTTGTTTTGTTCAAAAGGAACCTTTTTGACACGGAGTTCTTTTTGAATTATTAATAATTCACCGACTTCTCGAGAGACCAAAGTGTGATTCTTATTTTCAAACTCCTTATCACTAGTTTCTTCCTTAATAGCTTGGAGTTCCTCCACCTTTCTAATGGTGAGAGCCCTTAGATCGAGACAATCCGCTTAGAAGCACCCATATCCATGGCATTTGAAGCACTTCTTTCTTTCCAACATCTTTAGTAGCTCACTAGCAATCCCTTTACTCTTGTCAAGAACTTTAATGTGTGTAGGTGTAGTGTCAACTTTGTTGTGGGAGTGGGAACCCTTGGGGGTGCATTGGGGGCGAATAGAGGAAGGGGTTTAAAAGGTTTTTCCACCCTTAAGTTGTTTCTCAACTTCAGTAGCAAGGGTACACACATCATCAAATATAAATAAGGTTATAAATCATCCTTGTTGGTAATGTTAGGAGATTATCCCTTAATGACCCTAGCAATTTTGAGCTTGGGCTCCTTATCTAAGCCAACCCCTAATTAAGAATTGTTCAAACTCCTAACATACTCTTCCACCTTAAGATTATCTTAGTTAAGGGAGGTGATCTTAGGTTAAAGTGCTTGCTTATAAAAAGATGGTAGGAGCCTTTTTTTCATGTGTTTCTAAAGCTTGGACCATGTCATGATCTTTGACTTAGCTTCCCTCGCTCTATTCTTCTCCAAATGTTCATAACAAAGAGAGACATACCCTTTTATCTTATGGATAGCCAAGTTAAAGGACTTCTCTTCATCATAATCCTTGAGTTCGAAGATGCTTTCAATAGCTTGCATCCAATCAAGATAGTTCTCTTAGTTAAGATTGCCACCTCGATGCCTCAATTTTGAGATCCCTGAGGTCATCCCGTGGAAGCCTTCTTCTTCTGTGTTTCTTATCCTCTACGTCATAATCTTGTTGAGAAGATGAGCAGATAATATCAATGGGGCTAACATCAAGCTCCCAGTCACAATGGCCTCTTCGTTTAGAGGGAATGGACCCTCTTTCTTGCTCAAGCTCCCTTGTGATCCTTCTCACTTGCTTATGGAGTCCATGGATGGCCTTATCTCTCCTTATCTCATAGGCATGCCCAACGATAATGCCCCTAGAATGAGGGCAATCTCCTTTAGTAGCCATGATCCATAATGGATAAGAGTGGAAAGATGGGTAAAATGTTAAAAACAAGGATAGCATGATCGTGCTCAGAGTAGTACAAGGAAAAAGGAAGTGCTTGGAGGTTGGCATGGGTGGGCGCTGACTAGTCGTGCCAAGTCTCTATCTAGTCTTGCAAAGTGGTAAGGGGTGGGCATGCCTAATTGCTAGGCCAAAATTCCAAAGTGCAGAATTTTGGCATGGGGGTAGTAGTGGCATAGGGTAGTCGTGGCAAATTCCGAAGAAAATGCTAGAAGAAAAGCAAACACAAAAATTAAAGGTTTTTATGCTATGCAAATGAAGAAAGTTTTTTCCTAATACCAGAACACCCTTGGCCAAATAAAGGCACAAAGATTAGGGAGAGATCTAAGAGATTGAAGAAGATTAATTAACCCATAAGAAGCCCCAATGAAGAAATCCATAAGACTAGTAGTTGATTTATTCAAACTTATAATAAAAATATCAAATAATAAAAGATCAACCCACCATTTAAACTTATAGAGCATAAGCACCAAACATTGAAACAAAGGGAAGACTCACATTCACCACTCTAGTAGAGAGATAATGAAGATGAGATTCTTATAGTGAGATAATAAGCAACAAGATCTTCATTTCATAGTCCTAAATCTGAAAAAAATTGCAAGGAATCAAGTCATTAAATAGTGGGTGCCCTCCTCCCCAAGCGCTTTACCAACCAATTGAATTACAAAAAAAAACAACCAATGAAATTCTAGCTATTATGCACTTATAAGAGGAACCACCAGATAAAATGCTAAGCTGGAATTTACTGCACATGTACTAGATTGGTGGTATCCTCCACAGTCCCAAATGGATGAATTTGTGGGAGATATTTTTTAGGGGAAGCTTTTTAAAGTGTCTACTAACTTCCCATGGGAGCTTAACCCATAGATCATTCGTTTTCTAGCCTAATTAAGCTCTTAATAAAAACCTTGGATTTTCAAACCTATACTAACCTGTGTTTGGTTTTAAAGCCCCATATCTCACTTGATACTTGGAATCTGAATGTGATTTATAGCTGTTTGAAAATAGACATTTGGTTCTATCCATCCATGTGTAGCTTGACAAAATTTGAGCCCGATTTTTCATTCCAAATTGAGTTAGATGGTAAGGAAGATATTCTACCCTGAATCTGAAAAATAACAAAAGAAGTGGCTATGGAGAAGAAAATGGCCAAGGTCCTTATTTAAGGCTGCTACCTATCTAGCCTCCTTTCCTAGACATACTTAGGCTCCTTAAAGGACTCTAAGACAACAATGACCTTGGAGAACTAAGTCCTTTGAATGCCATTTCCAAGAGTTATCAGTGTTCCTACTTGAATCATCGCCTTGGTTTATAGTAATAGGTCGAATCTCGTACTTTAGAGAACTAAGGCCTTGAGCCCCATTTCCAAGAATCAGCATATACATATTAAGCACAACCAGACCTAAATGTTGTACCAAGAGTTCTCTACTACTATAATGCTTAGGCTTAATTGTGGCCTGGCTAGATGTTGGTTGGCCACCCTCACACAGAATATCTCATACAAAATGAGCATTTCCACTAAATGCCTTGCTACAAAGTGCACCCCTCCCCCCCTTAAAACATACATAATTTTTCTTAGCTTGTCATTAGAGAATACTACAACCCCTATACTGACATTGCATCAAAGCATTAACATTATGTAAGTGCACAACTAGAGAAGACAAGATGCAGATTATAGTTTGATTGGCCTAAGATGTTCAGGTCAATTTAACACAGTAAGCTTAGGCTAAGAATTTGCTTGATGGTAATACAAAAAACGATCATACAAGGTTTACAGAATTAGGTACATGGGTCAAGTAAAACAAAAGGTTTATAGCAAAGTTTCTAATCCCTATAAATAAATTTGGTAAAAAAAAAAAGGGTCACTAGTTCACGGCTATGTCAATAGAAAGTTATAGTATCGACTATTGTTTGAGATCCTTGGGCAAACTCTCCTCCTAAGTAAAAAATACACAAATAGTCCTGCATAGACTCAAAAGGAACCCGTGCGCTCCTAAAATAATTCGGATTAAACCTTTCCTATTACAAAATTAAGGATCCACTTCGTAGAAGCGTTGAAACAGAAGATGACTTTCGCCGAACATTCGAGACCTAGCAAATATAAATTTCCTAGGATTGTAAACTCAATTTCTCCCTTCTTGCCAAGTTTGTAAAGTTTTTTTAAAATAAGAAAAGTATACGCGTAAATTGCATATCAACATCAATCCAGATTGAAAGTCAAACAAGCAACAATTATGCCTTTTTCTTACTGTCTCGCCCAAATTAAAGAAGAATGGAGCAACTAGAACCCATAGCATCTTCCATTCCTGTTAAGCCATTTAAATGTATAGAGATCGAGTGACACAAGAACATAAATTCAAAGAAAAGGCAATCAAGGAAGTTCTAACTAGCAAGAAGAAACAAGAAAACAACTACGCGTCAGAGCAAATCACATACTAACAGTGAAAGGGTTATTCATGGCATCATATAAGCATATGACAGCGGAGTCGATAATATAGATAGAAGCACAGGAAGCTTGCATCACCTAAGATAGAAAAGATGAATTGAAGGAAGAAGCTATGACTGAGGTTGAGTGATGTTAAGTGAAATTACCATAAAAATGTTATAGAGCTTTTAGTGAGAGAAGAGCTTAGAGAGAAAAGCTCTAGGTCCTTGATTCTTTCTCATTGTAATGATATGATGATCACAGGCCTATACACCAACTATATAAACCTAAGCTAAAACAGAAGTATCATAACCAACTTATTACATCAGGAAACCACCCAATGACATTGGTAAAATAACAAACTAGGACAACTCAGCAACCACGACCAGCTCTTAGTGCCTTCAACACTCCCCCTTAAGTTGTAGTTGGAAAGATATTGATAACTCCTGACTTGCATAATATATGCTAATGCTCATCCACTGAAATTGCCTTCGTAAGAACGTCATCCAGTTGATTTTTTGATTAAGTAGGCGTAACGTTTGACATAATGGCAGTCAATCTTTATATGGTTGGTTGTCTCGTGGAACATTACATTATAGGCAATCTGATAGCAGCTTGATTATCATAATGGAAGACTACAGGTTTGTGGTGTGCAATTTCTATGTCTACAAGCAAAGCAAGAAGCCAAGAGATCCTATAACAAGTGACAACAATTAATCTATACTCAAGTTCTGTTGAAGACCTAACGATAACATCTCTTGTTTTTTATTTATTTCCATGAATTCAATGAATGCCCTAGCAAAATAGGACAGTCAGTAGTAGACTTTCTAGAAGATGGACAACTCCCCCAGTCAGAATAACAATAGGCAACTAGTTGAGAATTAAACTTGAAAAAAACATGCCTTATCCTAGAGTAGAAGTAAAAGACCTCATGAGAATATGAATGTAGCCATCATGTGTAGGCAGTAGGACCATACGCAGACTGGCTTAAAACTTGGACACTGAAATTTATGTCAGGCCTTGTAACAGTAAAGTAAATAAGTTTACCGATGAGTCTTCTATATTGGTTGCACTCTATCAAGGGCTCCCCTGTATGTGCCCCTAATTTCAAATTAGTTGTGAGTGGTAACTTTAATGCCTTGTTTGGTTTGATGTAATTAAAGTGGCAATGTAATTAACATTACAATAATTATTTCATTACCATGTTCGGTTATAATTAAGCAATGCAACCAAATTTACATTGCAATGACATTTACTTCAACCTATGCACTTGCCACTACTTAACAATTTGCTAAACAATTTTGATTACATTCATTCTATAAGCAAAATACAACTTACTTATAGTCTTAATGTTGTATAGCCATTGGCTCACAATCCCTTTCTATATTATGCTCCCCTCGAGCCCAAAATATCATCACTTTCCCTCTCATGTCCTTTTCCTGCTTATAACAACAACAACAACAACAACAACACTAATAATAATAATAATAATAATAATAATAATAATAATAATAATAATA
>JACYFF010031957.1:47940168-47995032 GCA_017589665.1 Selenicereus undatus
AATAATAATAATAATAATAATAATAATAATAATAATAATAATAATAAAAAAATATAATAATGATGATGATGATGATGATGATGATGATGATGTTCCCAATTAAATGCTCCAGCCTACAATTCTCTCTCTCCCTCTTTATCTATGCTTTCTTTATACCTAGTTTTTTTTCGTATTTTATTATTTAAAGGAATATTTTTAGATCTTCTAACAAATACAGATTTGTATAATTATATTTCTTTTGCACTTTTGTTGTCCACATCTCTTTCTAAAGCACAAAAATTACTGAAATTATATATATATATATATATATATATATATATATGTATATGTATATGTATGTATGTATGTATATATGTATATTTAGCATATAATCTAACATAGATTCATTACATTGCATCAATTAACAAGAAACAACCAAATATTATAATGTAATTATCATTTCATTACATTACATGAGTGATTGCATTACCTAATCAATTTCATTACATTGATATTACATTACATTCATCCAAACATTGCATAAGGTTTGCAATCCAACATGCATGTTTCTTTGAGGAGAACCAAAATGTATGTCCTTTTAGAAATAAAAATCCCTTCAGCCATCTAAGATATTTTCAAACCTAGGAAATACTTCAGTTCCCACAAATCTTTCATATGAAATTAGGAATAAAGATGGGATTTTATACATGCAATGTGCTCATCACTGTTTGCTTGCAATGCCATATCATCAACATATATGAAAACTACTATGAAGAAGTTCTATTTTTTTTTTTTAGAGTGAACAATGTGTAATTAGCCTTGGATAGATGAAAACCAAAGCTTAAAAGAGCATTAGACAATTTTGCAAGCCATTGTCTAGGTGCATGTTTGAGTCCATATAAGGACATTTGCAACTTACACACTAATTTAGGTCTCCCTCCATCCTGTGGAGCTTTCCCTGGAAAGACCAGATTGCCATGAAAATTATAGCCACGTGCTGGAGCCATATGAATCTTCTCCTCCAAGTCTCCATGCAAAAAGGTATTTGAGACATCCATTTGATAAATATTCCATTCTTTCAATGCTGCAACTGTTAATAATGGTGTTACAGTTGTCATTTTTGCTACAAGCAAAAGACTGTTGGTAATCAATTCCATACTATTCCTTGAACTAAGACAACCAATCTAGCCTTGTGCCTTTGAATAGAACCATTAGAGTCGAGTTTGGTTCTAAACACCCATTTACACGCAATTGTTTTCTTATTACAAGGTAATGAAGTTAATTATTTCCCATGTGTCATTCTCTTTGAATGGCCTAAGCTCAAGATTTGTAGTTACACACTGTTTTGTGTCTTTAATAGCTTTAGAAAATAGTGAGGGATCTATAATACTATCAGGAAAAGGCGGAAAACCCTTCAAAGGCTCATCAAAATGAAGAGAAATAAGTTGTTGTGAAATTAGACTTTGTGTCTGACACTGTAGAAGCCTCAAAACAAACTAGTGAAAAAGTCATCAAGCCAACTACACTTTTTAGTATCTCTTGTTGACCTTCTTGAAGTAGGTATAGCAGGTGGAAAAGACAAAATTGTAGCAATGGTAGGAGAGGTAGTGTGAATAGGATAAGAAATAGAATGAATGTCTACATAGGTAGTAGGTGTGTCACAGAATAGAGAAGAGGAATCTAATTGCAAGAAAAACTTCAAACACTCATATGACCAAGTCTAAGATCCATAAAATGATATAAGAATAGGGTACAAATACTAATAAAGACTACTGTGATGGAAGGGAAATATATCCTTATAAAATTTGACATCCCTTGACACAAAAGTCTACTTTATCAGCATATTGAAAAGCTTATATCCTTTTTAAGTGCTTGGATAGCCAAGAAAAACACAAGGCACACCCTTAAGTTGAATTGCTTGATGGATTGCTAGTAAAACCAATCAACAAAAAACTTTAAGATTGTTATAGCTTGAAAGTTTGATTCTTCAATGTCTCATAAGGAGTTTTGTTGCTCATAATAAGAAAAGGCAAATCTATTAATAATATAAGTGGCATAAATGACACAACCACCCTAAACATTCAGAGGGAGTCTAGCTTTAAACATGAGAGACCTATATATCTCTAATAAATGTTTATGTTTTCTTCCAAGAATTGTGTTTTTGATGCGGTCTATCAACATAACTTGTTTGATGAAAAATGATACCAATAGTAGCAAAATACTCTTGACAAAGGTTAGGAATAAATTTCAAGAACATTGTTGGACCAAATGGTCTTAATTTCCTTTTGAAGATGATTTTGAATGTAATGTTGAACAAACATTCAAATAATAAGTGAATAAGATTTTCATTTGATCAGATAAGTCCCAGTTGCTCTACTATAATGATCAACTGTAGTGAGGAAATATTTGTATTTCCCTTGAATCAGTTCCTTATAGGTACCCCAAATATCAATACGAATAAGATCAAAGGCATCTTGTAAAACTTGAGAACTCAAAGAACAAGGCAATTTTAAAAACTTTGCCATGAGATACCTTGTAATTTGGAATGCAACTACTATGTTTCAACTTTGAAATGAAACATGACACAGTGTCCTATGCCATAAGCCTATTACATCACTATTTACAGAAGAAGTAGTTAAAGATGTCTAATGACTGCAATTTCCAATAAAAGCCTGTAGTGAACTTCCTGATATTGAATTAACTGATCTTCAATAGTATTTAGTCTACGATACATTCCACCTTGCTAGTTACCAATTCCTTTTAATCTTTTATATACGAAAGTCTGATATAAAAATCTCAGCATACAAAAAAGAACCAAGCAGTCATTGTCCCTAGTCGACTTAGTCACAAAGATTAGATTTTAGTGGAAATTAGGTAAGCTCTAAAGTCAAAACTAAAACAAGCCCACGATCTAACATGACTTCCACATAATAGCAACAATAGCTTTTGTTTCGTTTGGAAAATTAATAAGGGGTGTAGCAACATGTCGTGTGGATGTAAAACATGTTTGATCAATGGAGTCATGTGATCAGTTCCACCTGTGTCTAAAATCTTATCCATCATAAGTTCAATAGCATCATAATAGACCACATCACCGCCAAAATTGTATTCAAATTTATCGTCTATATATGTGCTTCCAAACTTAGAGAATTTGCTAATTGTGATATAGGATGGCAATAGCTGAAGTAGTTGTTCCACTTTTTATTTAGTGAGCTGCATTTGAGCTGTGTTTACACGTATAGCGTCCAATTGGGTTACAGTACCTGTGGCTTTACCTCTGCTAATCTTCTGAGTAGACGATACTCCCAGGTTTAACACATCTTTTTGAGGAAGTTTCTTGGATCTAGGATGCCAAGAAGGATAAACAATAACTTACCAACATTTTCCCTTAGTGTGATCTTTATTAACACAAGGGCCACACACAAGATCTAGTTCTTTGCTCAACAAGGTTGATGTCTCCAGTAAAGGAATTTACAGAATTTACACATCTGGTAACACCTCCATTTGAAGCTCCTCTTGTACAAGAAGCCACAAGCCATTTCCACAGAATGTAAAGGAAGCAAAAGCAAAATTTGGCTTCTTTGGCTTTGATACTTACCATTCAAGGCATTAACATCTTGAAATAACTTTTGTTCTTCTTTTTGTTTATACAAGGCAGCTAGAAACTATGTAAGCTCATTAGTAACACTGCTAAACACAAGAAATTCACATATAGCTTCTAATTCTTCTCAAATGCCACTAATCTTAGTGTAATATTCACTGATAGAGGCATTGTTTTGTTTCACAACATAAATATCCTTATTGAGCTTATATTTTTTAGCACCATTGCTCAAAGCAAACCGCCTCTCCAAATAGTTCCAGATTTCATGAGATGATAAGACAAACAATATGGATTTGCAAATTTAATCTTAAAAAATATTCATAATCTAAGATATTACCATATTATTGCATGTTCCCATTATTCTACTTTGATTGCATCATTCACATGTAGAGGATGAGATCCATGGGCAAATACCAACTTTCTCTTAGGGTGCGTTTAGTAGGGAGGAAAATTATTTTCCCAGAAAATCATTTTCCATGAAAAATATTTTTCCAAGACAAATGATTTTCCACTTACATTTTCAGCTGTTTGGTAGAATGAAAAACCATTTTCTTTCCACTTCATTTTTTACTATTTGATAAAATGAACCCCCCGTCCTCACTTCATTTTTTTTTATTCCATCAACCTCATCCCCTGCTCATTGCTCTGACCTGACCCAACCAACGAATTTTGTTTCTCTCTCCTCTTCAAAATCAAACTCAAAACATCAGTAAGAAATATACCCATTAATAAATCCAGAAAAGAGATAGTCAACATTAATGAATCTCAATTTTTTCACTATTCCCAAGGATAACCTAGTTGACTTTGAGTTGTATTAAACCCAGATTAAAAAAAATATCGAACGGGGAGACGATGACTGTCTCAAATTGCAAAGTTCTTCAAAAGGGCAACAGTAACAAGGTCAGAGAACTCAAGAAATAATGACAGAGATTGACGATGAAAATCATCGATGAAGATGATGAACATGAAGAAGAGGGGAAGAATGGGAGACAAAATGAGAGTGAAAATAGAGTGATTTTGGGCACAATTAAAAGAAAATAAAATGAGAGATAACATTGGGCAACGAAAATTGGGGCTGAAAAATTTTCCCTACTTTTTCAAGGGAAAACAATTTTCTTCAAATAGGGTAAAATAATTTTCCCCACCTTATTTTACCAAACAACATAAAATGGGAAAATTATTCTCCGGGAAAATGATTTTTCCCCCTACCAAACACACCCTTAGTTGACAAAGTAATTTCCATACACTCTTTTAGGTTCGATAAGTGAGTTTTTCTCCAAGTGAAATCAAGGGTGGTCCATTTGACGGATATAGAAGCAAAGGATTTTGAAGCTCATTGTAATTAAGTTTACCATGTTGTAAGACATTTTACAGAAAAACCAAAAAAAAAATTATGGAGATCAAAGGTCTGAAAAAATTGAGCCAGATCAACAAGAAAGGATTTGATCCAGATCATTGAGAATTTGTGATTAAGTTTATTTCATGGAAGCTCTGTTACCATGTTAAGTGAATTCACCATGAAAATGCTATAAAGCTTTTAGAGAGACAAGAACTTAGAGATAGAAGTTGTAGCTCCTTGATTCTTTCTCATTGTGACAATCTGATGACCACATGCCCATACACCAAGTATATAAACCACAACAAAAGAAAAATATCACAACCAACTTCTTACATCATGAAAGCACCTAATGATTTTAGCAAAATAACAAACTAAGATAACTGAGCAACCATTAGCAACCATCATCAGCTTTCAACACCTTCAATAGGTTAAGGTTTGAAGTTGGAGATGCGATGGACATTTTACCCAGGATAAGTTGTAAAGAAGCAAATTGAGATCGAAAAGGAAATGTTAAGAAGCTTGAGAGAAGACCCAACTAAAATATATGACTGAGAGTAATTGGCTTTCATTCTTGACAAGACTTGACCTGAGCTTCCTGTGAAAATTCCTAGCACATTGTGCCGATGCCCACTGAATTGCCCAAAAGTTGGAGAGTTGAGAGGATAGTCAATCGACATGTAATAGGGCAAGAAGCTGAATATGTGAAGGTTGAAGGTGAGGTTTCCTAATTTGCAGTAAACGTAAAAATTAAAAACTAAACTCGCGCGTGATGTATATTTTTTTTCAAGTGATAAAAGAAATTAATGGAAATTAGAAAAACAAAAGGACACCATGCTTATTAAATGTCGGAATTAGACACATTTTCTGTAGGCGATTTCCATCCCCAATAATGCATGGAGATACTCTCATAACATATTCTCACACTTATTAAGAATGGGTATATTTTTTTCACTATTGTTTTCCATGAAGATGATTCTACACATTAGATTACTCGTTTTTTCCACCTACACTAAGGTTTGTGTGGTTACATAATTGTGGAAATAGGACATTATTTTTTGCTAGTGTAAGGTTCGAAGTCTTATTTTGGAAAATATGGGGCTTCAAAACTAAAAATTAAATCACAACTTGCCCATGCACTTGGTGTATTTTTTGTGGGTATAATGTAATAGCCAAGTCAAACTGGCCTCGTAGCTTGGAATTTTGGAGGGTGATTTATCCTAAGAACCATGAATATTTACTTTAGTTACGATTAACTATTTGGATGAGTTAGTCCAACTGGTTTTATTAGATGACTTATATGTGATAGTTGAGTGTGGTAATTTAACTGGGGTAATTTACATGATTTTCTGGAGTGCTTACATTAGACTAATTGAATTAGTAATGCTATTCGTTGTTGGGCCAAGTGCTACAACTAGTAAGTGCCCAAAGTTCATCTAGAACCTAAGTAGAGCCCAACCACTACCTTTTCTTTGGGTGAGCTCAAGAGGAAAAAAAATGAACAAAAAAAACCAAAAACAGGGGTGCCCCATATGTTGAGTGTAATAGCCCGAAACCTAACCTGTAATTAATTATTTTAGCTAATTTCAATTTAAAAAATTAAGCATCGTATTTCAATTCAATGTTCTAAAATACTTAAGCAGTGCAGGTTGAAATGACGGAATGACCTCAGAATAAACTAAGTCATGATATGTATTAAATCATTAGAAGCTCACAAAAACTATGAATAAATAAATAACTCGACAAATTTATAAGAGTTAGTAATAATAGGATATATAGAAATATATATATATATATATGTATGAAATACATAGTTTGCTCAATTATATTAAAAAAAATGAGACTATAACGTTAATAAACAGACTAAAAATAAGTATAAAAGATAAATTAACATATATGGGTGAAATCTAGGAGTTCCTTCTAAATAAATCATGAAAATACTAATAAAAGCTCAACAATTAATCCAAACTTGAACACAAATATTTATTAGCTTCACAAGGGAAGAGAAAATAATAACAAAAAATAATAAATATGTAAAATAACTAAATTAAGGGGCAAAAAAAAAAACAACAAACAACAAACAAAACAACAAACAAACAAACAAACAAACAAAAATAAATAGGAACAAAAATTAACAAAGACACAATTATTTTGCAAATAATTCATTAAACCCCCACCCCCCCTCCCCCCCCCCCCCCCCCGCCCCCAAAAAACAAACTCATGCACCCCCTCCCTAAATATACACACGCATCACACCACCCCCAAAAATCCTATAGCAAGACACACTATCCCCCTCAGCTGCCTAGTTTGCAGCCGGTTGCCTGAATGCCGGAGCCACCGTGGGCCACTATCCAAGCACCCATGCAAGCCTCGCATGCCCACCTCCCTTTTTCCACATCCCTTTAGCCTAGTTTTTGATGGTTTTAGACGTACATCGTAATCTCCCCTTCACTTATTTACATTCTTTTATTTCCTAATTTGATTCACAAACAACAATCTAATGTAGGTAATTATTAATTCATCTTAATTTGGAGTTTTCAATGATGACATTGAAGTTTGAAGTTGATGGGAGCATGCGGGTGCTCATGGAGGAATTAGATTTTGAACATGGGTTGTGGTGACTGTCATCTTATAATTAAATTCTTGATTTTTGGGGATTGGTGACTATATTTTGAATAGAATCAAAGCTTGTAGGTGTGAGGGTTGTGCTATGAAAGATTAAAGGGCAGTGGGGAGACTTGAGATTGAGGAAAAAAGGGCAATTAGGGTTGAAAGTAGATCCACAAATAGGGGAAAGTTTGAGAATAAACTTCTAACAATTGGTGTATTAAAAACTTATAATTTTTGGTGGGTCGATAGCTCAATGAGTTATCTTTCAATTGCCTCTAATATTACTTAATTCTGAGTTTTTTGGACCAAAATATGGCCAATTTACTAAGACTATGCAGAATAAACTAGAGTTGCGCACGATTTTGTTTACGCTCAACTTTAGACGTCATTTGTTGGCGATTGTATTTTGCATTGTGAATGAGAGTGTTTCAACACTTCCTAAGCATTTTATATTGAGTTTTTTTGTCTCACTTGGACTTCTGGCATGAAAGATATGAATTTTCTAAGGTAGACAATAAAATGACAATAAACTATCGAAAGATGGCGAACTAGGATTTTGGAAGCATAAATAGTGAACTAATGCTTAACATGGAAATTGAGGAAGACTCGGAATGTAAGAGCAATAGTGAGTTGATGTATAATTTAATCTAGTAATGAAGATGATCAATCATAATAGGTGTCAAGAATGACTCAAGCTATATGCATTACGCAAGGATATAATTGGGAGTTAGCACTACAAGAAAAATGCAAAATACAGACGGATTTAACGACGGAATATTGTTAATCGGCGACGAAAATTTAATATCAGCGACGGAATTGGCGACGGAATACGACTGTTGGATTTTCGCTCGTCGCTGAGTAGCCGGCGACGGAATTTCAAAAATCCGTCGCCATCAGCGACGGATTCAGCGACAGAATGTGCGACGTACTTTTTTTTGGCGGGGAAGTGGCGGGCAGGAGGTGGCGACGGAATTTCATCAGCGACAGAATTAGAGACGGAAATTCCGTCGCTAATGGCGACGGAATTTTAATTCCGTCGCCACCTCCTCCCAAAAAAAAAAATGTTATCCGTCGCCATTCCGTCGCTATGTTTCTGTTTTTTTTAAATAAAATTGCTTGTTTTTGATCAATTCCGTACATACAAATAATTCCCTGCAAGAAATTTACAAGATTTCCGCACCCAATCAACATCCAACGGCTTCATTCGAAGCGTTCTCAACAATTGCAACCCACACAAAGGTGGAATTTCACATCCACAACAACACGCAAATTGAAAACCAAGGGTTTTCAATTCACAAACCACAAGTTCCAAACAAACTTTCTACATATCATAAACTACAAGCTCCAAACGAAGTCTGTA
Source organism: Selenicereus undatus (assembly GCA_017589665.1). NCBI lineage: Eukaryota > Viridiplantae > Streptophyta > Magnoliopsida > Caryophyllales > Cactaceae > Selenicereus > Selenicereus undatus. The sequence continues at coordinate 47,949,055 of JACYFF010031957.1, forward strand.
CATATCACAAACCACAAATCCAAACAAAATAACCACAAGTTACCAGTAATTGAGAATAAAGTGATATATATGTTTGCAGAAGAGGGTGAAGTAAGCGCAAAATGGGAGGGAAGTCAAATAGGCAGTAGGGGGAAGGGAGTGAAATTAGCAGGAAGGGGAAGGGAAGCAAGCAGCAAGAGAAATGATGTACTTCGTGAAGAATCAAGCAGAAGAGCCACCAGCTGAAGGAAAACTGCAACCAACTCATCAATCACCAAGGTCTTCCTCTTCCTCTTCGCCTTCCTCTTCCTCTTCCTCTTCCTCACCATCTTCCTCATGATGTTGCGAGGGATGAGTAAATGGTGGCTGAGATCCCGAGCCAGACGCCTGTTGCATTTGAAAGAAAGCTTGGAGGCGCTGATCGATGCTCATCATTTGTTGGCTCAGTTGTTGGTTGCTTTGTGTGAGCAATCTGTTGGATTACGCCAGTTGCTTACATTTCTCCATAACCAACCGGTAGCTTTCAGCTTGTGAAGATAGCTCACCCCCCAAGTTGGTTACTACACCCCTTAACTCATTGAGCTCTTGTTGCGATGGCGTAGAACCCGAACCTGCTGACACACATTTAAGTAAATTACTATACTAGCTTTGTCATTAAGTAAATTAAATGTATAACCATGGTTGTTGGAACTGTAATATGAAAACAACACTGGATCTTTGAGTGGGACTGAAGTAACCGGATTCCCTCATGTTGACAGCCTCGTCACCAATGCCGTAAATCCGACCCTTCTTGTTCTTGAACGCCTTCACCCACAACTCATTTGGGTTGGGAAATGGCTGGTTTGGATCTTCAGAAGATCCATCCCTGCTCCCTTGAGAATTGATAACATTTTGAAAATCGCGTTCAAAAGTTTCCTACAATACCGCAACATGCGCACAAAATCATGCATAGTACAATAACTTAACATGAAGTATACGAGTTCATGTTGAACTACCAATGAAGATTGAGAATAGCTAGTTGTTGTTGTGATTTCTTGTCAACCCAGGGGGCATCTTCTTTACCTTGAAGTTTGTGAGTGCGACTGAACAATTCGACAATGGTGGGCTCCGTCCCAAGTTGTTCCCTCTATGTACGTGCCAGAAAGAAATGATGTCAAGTACAATACAAAATACAGTATTAAACTTTAACGAAAACATAGCAAACATTAATGCATTTACCAGACGTCGTCTATGCTCATGCATGGGGATCGAGCCACAGGTGTGGAGAGATGGGCCACCACTTTCTGGAGTCCCTAGTCGGTTCTTCTGGGCTGTCTCACGCAATTTCTTGTAATGTTCATTCGCCCAGTGCTGTTGGAGTCCCTCCCATTGAGCATCACCGAGCCAAACAGGCTTCTTGTTATGCTTCCTTGCTTTGCCGAAGAAGTCTCTCAAGCGTGCGTTGCCTCGGTTTTCAAAATTCCTTCTCATACGATCCTCATGGATCGGATCCCAAGTAAACCACTTCTGCAATTATGAAAACAAAGAACACATCAAACAATGCAATACTAATATAGCACGTTGACAGAAATTGTTAATACGAAGTCACTGTAGTTACCTTGAACTCCCCGAACCACAAATCTCGTACTGGTTTGGGCACTTTGCTCCAAGTAGGCCAAGCTCCGTCAAACTTGCTTTGAAATATGAGCGAAATCCTACCAACAGCACCATCATTGGGGAGAAACCTAATTGAACATTACACATAAAATTCATTACTTGTTATGCAAAATTCATGTAGTACTTCGTAAGATATAACAAATGAAGACTTACCCGTTACCATCTGGCTCAATCCAAATCTTTGCTCGAGTGCTCCCATGACTGGATTGTGCTTCACTTTCACCACTTCCAATGTTCTCTTGGGACTGGTTTGTGTTAGGGTGAGTGGGTTGGGGAGTGGGGTGCACATTGTGAATAACATGGGGGTTTGGAGGAATGTTGTACGCAAATTGGCCGTACATCGTGCTTTGGTTGGGAATGTATGAGGTCTGTTGATGGAAAGCCCCAAATGGGGGAGGCAGGGGTCCTGAAATACCTGGTATGTAAGCAGCCATTGTCACTCCTGGCTGAACTGGTGTATGAGGTACCTGGGGGGAAGATGGATCAATGTCCATTGCGGTCGGATCCATGGCAGAGCTCCGACGCCCTCGTCCTCTACCTCGAGGGGAGGACTTTGCTCGACGAGAACTTGAATCCATACCTGAAATATATGACAACAACGCCAAGTACAAATATATAATGATTGTACATGTAAATCGTTTGACATCATACATCATAATCGGTATGTAGGTGACACAAATTTTGCAAAACTCATTCATACAACATAAGTAAAGTCCCAAACAATTGTTTGACATGCGAACTACTCAAACACATAAGAATTCGTAACCACTCAATCATCTGCATCGTCATCGTCATCGTCATCATCATAATTCAAATGCAAATTTTCTTCAACTTCATCTGTTTCATTACCGTCATCCCACTCCCCCTCTTCTTCATCCTCATCATTTTGTACCTCATCTATCTCATCATTTCCCTGAACGAATGAAAACCCTATTTCATCGTTAACCTCTTCCGGTGGTGCACTTTCATCCACTAATGACGCAGGGATGGCGTCATTCGCAGGTTCGACGATAGTCGTCATGTCCGTTTGTTGGTACGCAGATGGTAGAGTGTATTGCTGATCCACTCTCGCCCTTGGTTTGGTTGGTATGACAACAAGCCAATTCGCCCTATCCCTTGAGCGATCTGCATGTGGCATAAAGTATACTTGTGATGCGGTGTTTGGGAAGATAAATGGGTCGTACTTTCGGTATCTTCTTGTACGGTGGACCTCAATAAGGTTGCTTAGTTTATGAGATCGTGTCCCACGATTCAATGTGGGGTCGAACCACTGACAACTGAAGAGCACACATCGTTTAAGTGGTTCGCCTACGTACTCAATTTGGACAATGTCCTCCAGTACACCATAATAATCATTCTCAATATCGCCTTCCCCAGTGCCACAAACACCAACACCACAATTATATGTTCTCTTCCCGACGCTACGAGCTTCTGTGTGGAATTTGAATCCATTTACTCTATACGCCGTCCACGTCGACACACACCGTTTTGGCTTCACAGCCAATTGACTCAGGTAGCAATGTTTGTCGGTATCGAACAATTGAATATAATGCACCTACGGTGACATAACAAGTGGTTTTAATTAATACACTGCACCTAATTAATTGTTATGTTCAAATTGTAAATAAATGAGTTCGAATACTTACATTCTCACTAAACCAATCTGCGAAATGAGTTTTGATGATGGTGTCGACATCTGCGTCGCTGACATTGGGACGTGCGGTTCTCACTTGGTCCGTGAAAATACTATCACATTTTACGAAGCGTATTAACATACTTGCGTTATGAATGATAAACTGAATTCGATGTGAAAATACAACTCACCCTATATAAGGTTTCACTTCGTCACAATTTAACAGCACGTGAAGATGAGCAGCAACATACTCGGCATCCGTGAGATACCTTGATCTTTCCCTACCAATAGTGGTCCCTTGCGGTTCAAACACGGACAGAGTTGGAAAATGATTTATATGTTCATCGTCATCTTCATTTCTCCTGTGCCTACTACGCATGGAGGGCACATTAGAGCCAAAGTAATACGAGGCGAAGAATGTCCTCTCCGCCTCTAGGTATACTTCTGTGATTGAACCTTCAGGACACGCCTGCTGCTTTATCTTTCTCTTCAATCGGCCAAAGAACCTACCAAATTCACAATTGCAATCACTTTTAAGTGATTCCACATATAAGAATTCATAGAAGGTTTTCATCAATTACAGTATAATTTACCTCTCAAATGGATACATCCATCTGTATTGTACTGGACCACCTAGTTGAGCCTCTTCTGCCAAATGCACTGGCAGGTGCTCCATGACATTGAAAAAGCCAGGAGGGAAAATGGTCTCCAACTTACACAAAGTGATGACAATGTTGCGATGCAGTTCCTCAAGCATATCTTCCCGCAATGTTGTTGAGCATAAGTTCTTGAAGAACTGGCTTATCTCAATAAGAGGTTTCAACACATCATCTGGGAGCGCACCAAATGCAATTGGTAAAAGAGTCTCCATGAAAACATGACAGTCATGACTTTTCATGTTGTTGAACTTAGCCTCATTAGGGTCCACGATATTTCTCAAATTAGGGCAATATCCATCAGGCATTTGAAGCTCTTTCACCCATTCACACAACTCTCTTCGTTTATCCACAGGAAGTACGAACTTCGCTTTGGGTTTAACCGGCCTACCACTTGGGCCTGAATGTAAATGTAATTCCGGCCGATCACATATTTCGGCAACATCCATTCTTGATTTGGCATTGTCCTTTGTTTTCCCATTAACATCCATCACAGTGTTGATAATGTTTTCGAAGAAGTTCTTCTCAATGTGCATCACATCCAAATTATGGCGGAGCAGTTGGTGTTGCCAATAAGGCAACTCCCATAATATGCTCTTTTTCGTCCAGTTGTGCTCATTCTCCTTAAATCCTGGTATGACAAAGTCACCATTTGTGGTTACCATTGGGTAATCTTCCACCTCCACATACAGTTCTTCCCCGGTCAATCGACGAGGAGGACCCCCTGTAACAGTTCTCCCTTTCCTAAATGCAGTTCTATTTCTTCTGAATGCATGATTCCTTGGCAAAAAACACCGATGACAGTCAAACCATGAGAATTTACCTCCATTTCGCAATCTCAAAGCCTTTTGTTGTTTCATACATACGGGGCATGCCAATTGGCCATTAGTACTCCACCCAGATAACATTCCGTATGCGGGAAAATCATTAATCGTCCACATAAGTGCAGCCTTCATCTGAAATGTACGCCCCGTAGAAATATCGTAAGTCTCAACTCCAACATCTCACAACTCTTTCAACTCATCGACAAGAGGTTGTAAATATACGTCTATGTTGTTCTTGGGATTTTTAGGCCCGGGGATTACACAAGTCAAGAACATAAATGGTGTGGTCATACACATTTCAGGGGGAAGGTTATATGGTGTAACGACCACCGGCCAAATGGAGTATGATCTTGAAGACAATGTGTAGGGATTAAATCCATCAGCACATAAGCCAAGCCTCACATTCTGAGGCTCTACAGCAAATTGAGGGTATTTGGAATCGAAATGTTTCCATGCTGCTCCATCTGATGGATGACATAAAACACCGTCCTCACGTCGATGTTCATAATGCCATCTCATGTGCTCTGCAGTACTTCTTGATGCGTACAACCTCTGCAGTCGAGGTTTTAACGGCAAGTAATGCATCCTTGCGTATGGCAATGGATTCTGATTCCTTTGATGTGACCTTTGCCTCTTCCATCTTGAATGCTCACAAAACTTGCACGCATCCAAGTTTGCGTCCTCCTTATAAAATAGCATGCAACCTTTCCGGCAACAATCAATTTGGACCACATCGTTGCCGAGATCTTTAACAACCTTCTTCGTTTGCCCGTAGTTGTTAGGCACGCGGTTGTTAGGAGGACACATCTCTTTCATTAATTGAACAACTTCATTAAAACAGTTTTGAGGCATACTATAATCAGATTTAATACTCAATAGCCTCACTGCCACAGATAGCTCACTGTGGGTGGAGCAACCATCATATAAGGGTTGTTGAGCTGCTTGAACCATATTATAAAATGGTTCTCGGCAAGTGCTTGACCCGTCCTCCCTTACATTTTGATTTGCTATTATAGCATCATCAACCATGTCCTCCATCCGATCTATGTAGGATTCAGAATAGTCATTATCAACATGACTTGAACCTCCAACTTCGGGAATTTCACTATTTTGATACCCACAACCATATTCCTGAGGTTCTATTTCCCCATGACTTATCCAAAACCTATACATAACGTGCATCTTGACCTCATCAGGTGTCAAGTACACCCTATTTCTGCATTTCGCACAAGGACATCTATACTTTCTCCCATTCAAAAACTCTGTCTGTGTACGTGCGAATTGATCGAATTCGTTTACTCCATCCAGAAATTCTTGCGTATAACCACTATGATCATGCAATAATCTATTATACATCCACCTACGATGTGGATGACCATTCATATTCTGCTCAAATAACAATAACCACATAAGGTATTTGATAAGGATTAATTTAAAACTCAATTATAATAACTAAGTAAATTACGCAATTATATTTTTTTTTTTGCTTACTTCAAAATTTTCACATGCACCCAAAAAAAATCATTACAACTACGTGATAAATACACTTACATTCTCACGAACATCACAAAACTAATATGAGTTACAACTTCATACAAACATCGCATTTGAACAAAATAATAAACTAAAGCATCTCAATCCACCAACATATCAACTTTCAAGTTCACATCACCAAACCTAAACCCTAAATTGCATTTATCAAATTCTTCAACCAAATTTCAACAACATTATCAATTAAAACATTTCATTCCACCAATATACGAAATTTCAACTTCAAACTACCAAACCTCAACCCTAAATCGCATTTAACAAATTCTTGTAACGAATTAGACCAATAACCTCACACAAATTGCACATTTCAACAACATTATCAATAAAACTATTTCATTCCACCAATATATCAAACTTTAACTTCAAACTACCAAACCTAAACCCTAAATCGCATTTACCTCAATCTTGAACCAAATTAGACCAATAATCTCACACAAACACCACATTTCAACATAAATATGAACTAACTACAAAATTCTAACAATGTAATACAAAAATTTGTAGAAATTTCAAGTTGTTTAGGTGAGAAAAATATCTCAATTAGCTTTAAAAAACCGGCGGTAGGGGGTGGCCGGCGGCAAGGGGCTGGGAAGTGGCGGCGGCAGAAGCGACGGACGGCCGACGGCGGCGGCTGGGCACGGCGGGGGGAGTGGCGCTGGCGCTGGCGCTGCTCACGGCGTTCGCTCGGTGTTTTGCTCTCTCTCTCTCCTCGACTCGAGTTGCAGCAAAATGAAACCAGATCTGGTTTCATTTAAACGACCTGGCGACGGAAATGAATTTTTTTAAGTGGCGACGGAAATTCCGTCGCCACCTTTCTAAAAAAAATTATATTTTTCTTTTTTAAAAAAAAAAAAATTTAGGCGACGGATATTCCGTCGCCAAGTTTTAAAAAAATAATTAAATGTTTTTGGCGACGGAATTTCCGTCGCCACACGCCAATTTAGGCGACGGATTTGAATTTCCGTCGCCATGTCTGTCGTCAAATCTGACTTTTTGGTGAAGCTATTTATCCGTCGTCATTTCCGTCGCCAAATCTGTCGTTAATATTTTCCGTCGCTGAGTTCCGTCGTTAATGTGAACTTTTTTAGTAGTGTAGGTGAGATTCTCTAGGATTAAAAATAACATATTTTCTAGATGCTAGTAATAATGCTTTTCTCATTGATAATAATAATAACAGTAATGATGATGATGTTGATAAAAACCATACTAGTGGTAATGATAATAACCTTAACAACAATAACAATATTAGTAAAGGAAACAATAGTAAAATCTATAATAACAACAAGACATTAATTTCATTAACTATAGGAGTAATGATAATGTTAAGAGGGGGGAATAATATAGGAAAAAAAGGAGATAAAAGCAGTTTATGTATTTAAGCAAATAATCATGAGTCCTTTAATAATTAAAAAAATACCAAGCATAATTACAAATTACTCACTGAGGTTGCAATTAATATAGATCACTTGAAATCATACTGACCATGTGAATATACATTTGGAGCAGAAATGAGGCTATTTTTGTCGTCGACAAGCCATAAAGTTATTGTTTCTTAAGAAGGAAGAGAGATTTCAAGAATATAGGTACGTTTACTGCCTGCACCCTTCAAAAGTTCAAATACTTTTTATAAATAACAAAGTCTCATAAGATATAATTATTTAGTGAATCATTTTCAAGTATTGTTTTGCAATGTAATCAAGTGAACTCACTAGTTATCAATCATAAAGGCTTATGCCCTTCAGTTCACCTGTGAGACCTCAGGTCAGGTTATTTTATTGGCCTGACAGGTGTACACCTATTAAATGATCGTGATACTCATATGAGCTCAACAATTTGGGCTCCACTATTAGACAATAACTGGTAGTAGTTTTATTTTATAATCTCTTCCTCTCCTGTTTGCTAACGGAAAAGAATTGAAATGCAGGCACCTAACTAAATTATTCTAAATGTTAAATTTTACAACTTAGGGATAAACATACTAGGCTTCGACATATTTTATCAAAATATTTTTGTATTTTTGGGTATAGGTGAGGGATAAATGGATAGCCTTTCCCTAACAAGCTAAAGGAAGTAAAAAGTGAGGGAAAGACTAGTGACATTTGCAGTTTGACGCTGTTAGATGCTCGTAGTGGATTCTCGCGGAGTATGAAGACTTGACGAAGCTTAAAGATCATGCTGAGTCTACAACTAGAGTAAGCCCGCCTAAGGTAGAGAGTTAGAAGATACCTAATCTGGTTATATTTTAGATTATGTAAAGGTTAAATTATGGTTCAAAGTTAAGACGAATGCCTTCAATTTGATGGGAGTTGATACTATGACAATGTTTCCATTAAAATCATATAGTTTATATGTAGCCTTATCCGAATTAGGGTGGTGGTAATGCCCCCAATCAATAAGACTTTCGCTGCAATTACGATAATGAGTGGTTAAGTAAAGGCAATTAGATAATTAGTATCTGAGGGCATTACATTTTTGGTATCAGAGCCACGTTCGGGGCCACTGTGAGCCATATGATTTTTATGAATTGTGTTGCACTAGTTAAATGAGGCGATTACTATGAGTTCATGCCAATAAATGCATAGAGCAAAGAGGTGGTTGTTAACCATCTATGGACATACGTATCCTAGAGATGTTTATCAAGCTCGTAGCAATAAGTCTAAGTAAATTTGGGGTAGCCCTTTATTTTGGGAGGACAACTTTATTCTGGAGGCGTCATTAAGGTGTCAAGACATACTTAATATTTGGAAACAGTGCTACTTAAGATATGATACGAGAATGTCGTTCGCACTTCTTATGTGACTAATGGAGTACCACTTTTTACATTTAAATTTTGAGCTAGAGGAAATACATAATGTTGAGAAATATGTGTTGAGCCGATATGAATAACCATTACGATAGTATGCATGTTTGAGGACTTATCGCACTGTCATAGGTGATTTGTAATAGTAACTTATTGTAGTGAATTATATGAAAAGAGTTCAATCTCTTCTAGTGTACTAATGGATATTAAATGGGTTATCTGCAGTGAGATGAGGTTGTCATGGCAAAGGAAGTGTAATCATTAATTGGTTTCTAGATTACATGAACGTATGCAAGTTACCGAATGTTACATGTGTACAAGTTATTGTACCTTAGAACATGTTCTACAATATTGGAGATAATAGATAATAAAGAAGCGAAGGATATTTATACCTAGTTGTTGACATTGCGACTTTGGACCCTTGACTCAGATTATACGAATAAATATGTCTTCATCTAAATGATAGTGGATATTGAAAATTTAAAAGGTGTATAGAGGGACTCCTTTGGAGGTTAGTGAGGGTATAATGTGGCTTTACCTATAAAGTCTACACTTATCCTGAGGCTAAACACACCCCAGGTGAACATGGAGATCACTAGAGGCGGATCTTAGTGCCATGGTATTTATAAAAGATTTGAGGAGGTGGTGTGAATAATTCCTTACTCGGCTTGGTGGATTTGGTGATGAGTGATGTTGGGCCGAGCTACACTCACTAGATATGCAGAATAAATTAGGTGGAGAGATTTTTGTTACGTGGTGCAGGCAGTGACTTGGTCAGTGGTGATTTTGTGAGTAGCTCGTTTGAGGGTTAGCAAGGATTCGAAAAAAAATGGGGTAAGTAAGAAGGAGAAGAAAAGAGACAGTGAAAGGAGAATATACTTAGACCTTTGATATGTGAAAGAAACAACAGTTGTGGTTAACAACTTTAAGCATATTCATTTTGCAAAAAACAATTGTTAACAGGTGGAAATCTAAGAAGAGGCTCGAAGATGTGCTATATATATGTGCAGATTCTTTATCGTTGTACAACAAAAATTCTAGATGCTATGATTTGTATGTTTCCAAATTACTAGACAAGGTTCGTGGATGAGATTTAGGGGATAAATGATTTATGGCGAAGCATAATATAAGTATAATGGTCATATACTTGAACTCAGGTTCTCTAATTTTGAGGCATCACAACTCATGTTAGTAAGAAATTGAGGGTGATGACCCGAGTATACACATTGCATGGACTTAAAGGATTATTACTAGTGGTCTTATAAGAATGACATGTAGAATTCAAGAAGGTATTTCCTAGATACAATCCCAAGTGCAACAACAAAGGATTATGGGATAGTACGATATTGGAAGCATTTGTAGAAAGGTTAAAAACCCCAGGTGATTTTCTTTTTAAGTAACTCTAGCTACAAAAGTGCCTGGATTGATCAAAAAGAGACTATAGTGACCCTTAGCCAGTCAACTATAGACCTTCCTTATAAGGTACAGTTGCATAACTGTAAGTCCTTGTTGGGGATCTTTGGTCTCTTTACAAAGCAGAGATAGCTAAAATCCTATTATGAAATAGTGAAACCTAACCTAAAATCATTTTTTGATCATATTAACCCCCTTTGCCTTAAAAAAAAAATCATCAAACGCCGTAACAATGCTTCATTACGTATCTTTTCATCATGAGATTACCTAATGATATTAATTTTTATGTTGAATCCTTATCACTAAGGTGAAGTATGTCCCTCTTGTTTTCACTAATTATCTCTACTCAGCTTACATTTACGATCATCCTTCAAAAAACAACATAGCATTACTCAGTCATAATCGACTTTGATTCTTATTATGTCACTTTTGCCACCATTCATGAATCCGTTGCATTTAAAAGGACGTTGACGACCAAAGACGATCTCTACCTATGATGCTTTAAATCTCATTTCTTTTTGCTTCCTAGTGGTGCCAACCATATGTCTTTGTGAGCTTGACGTTAACTTGTATGACAACACTTTGAATATAAGACCATCATGTTCTTTATGCCATTTGTCACATCTCTATTTGTGCGACTGCAAGCTATCGATAGGATTTGATAACCCTTAAAATTTATTTTGCTCTTCTTATCCTTATAGATAAACTGGTACCATCGTGACTCTTCTTCTTATAACCAGATAAACCTAAATGTGGATTTATATATAATTAGTGAAGGGCACATGTTAAATCTCATTTCAAGCATTACAAAGTTTGATCATGGGGCTAATACCATGTACACACTAATCCTTGCGAATAATGCCATTCGATCTCCTTTAAACATTAGTCACCACTTAAATCATCTATTGCACCTTTAGTCTAGTTCTAAAATTCTTGTTAATTGCTTTTGCTCTTATTTAACAATAATTTAGCCCTTATTGTTTCCATTTTGAAATTTTTTATGCTTGCTATCACATTCATTCTATCCATCTCATAATACTACTTCCCTTCATATCAACGTATGCCATCTATTTTTTTAAATTAAAAACTTATATGGGCAATATTCTTATTGTTTTTAGTCATTAATATACTCCTCCCTTAATCATCTTATGTTGTTTATTGGTATCATTTCCTTGCTATTGCAATTCTTCGTGTTCCCAAATGTATGCTCAAAAGATCTTAGCTTATGTCCTATACCAATTCAAGTGACTTTTGTATTAACGCTTTTCCTTCTAGCATCCCTCATCATGTTCAATTCATGTTATCTACAAAATTTGCTTCCTTCCAATGTTATATAATTTCCACTTCTCATTTCAAATCTCCAGAGCCTTGTGGATCTTCAAGTGTACTTTTACGTTCTTTCTAGCATGACTCACCATGTCTTTGAAAGTTGTTGTTCAATATGGAATACATTTCTGTTCAGTTTTAAATGATTGACAACATTTCGATACCTTTGATTCTTAGCTTCTTCTTCTGCATACTGTTGAAAGCTTATTTGCACATATATTCTGTATACCGTTTATTCCTGTTAGTAAGCTCGTATAGCTTGTTTTAAACCAAGGATGCAATTCAACTCTCACTAATATGGGTGAATGTTGACTGTTGTAACCCTATCATTCTTTTTGCTTTGGAATCCCACTCCTCATAAATCAACTCGACCCTTCTCTATTCAATTTTGTTGACTCTTCTCTATTTAATTTTGTTACTTTAATTGGACTTACTTCATGTGGGCTAGGATGTGCGCTTGTGAAATCTTTCTACATTGAACCCAATAAGTTCTACACTTTGCTTGTCCAAACCTATTTATTACCCTTCTCATATTGATTGTGGCTATTATATTGTAATCCAACTACTAAACCAAGGTATAGCTGAACCACTTTGCTCTTCCGAATAGATTCAAGTTCTTTCCCCTAAAACTTTTTTTTGGTTGTTATCTACGATTCTATGTTAAACATCATGATCATTACATTCCATGTAATGTTAGACTATATTTTGGCATATAATCACACCTTAGTGTGGAGATTATATGAACAGTTCACCTCATGCTCTTGGTAGGGCCTAATAATCTCAAAAAAAATTTCGTCTCTTAATACTCTAATCTTTTGTTGTCTAATAAACATCACAATTTGATATGAAATTTAACCCTCTGACTGCCATCCTATTTAAGATATTGTAGAACACACATCTCTGCCATTAATATAACTTAAGGGTTGTCGACTATCTGTTGGTTTCTCCTAAGATCCATACATGTACAACATGAATCTGGAAGTCCTTTATGTTTGAATTTTTGGGAAAATCATAGCTACCTCTATTCTAGCCACCCAATGGCAATCCATCCTTTAGCAATCATCTCTAATCTTGCTGTTGTTTCTACCAACATTTTCATAATTCTCATCCTTCGACATGTTCATATTTAACATCGAATAAACCGAGAACAAATCTTTGACTAGTCCAATAAAGGAAGGTTATGTAGATAACCAAGTTAAAGCTGCAAGGTAAGACACAAAAGATCTTTTCAATGCTAACCTAAAAGAACCATAGACTCATGTCACAGAATGACATCAAATACCAGGATGTAGTCAATAATCTCTTCCTCGGTGGGCATGTAATGCAACTAAGAGATACGTTAATTATAGAGCCCAAATTACCTAAGAGACAACTAAAATGGAAAGAAAGAGTCAAGAACATGTCAAGCACAAACTTAAGAAAAGAGTTATGGAAATAGAAAAAGGAGACCACTATAGCTTCAAGCTGAAAATAGAGTATTCTTAAAAGCTCCTCAATCAAAAGTTAATCAGGTTCGATGTTGGAGGAAAACTAAACCCTAGGTACGTTGGGTCCTATAAAGCATTGAAAAGTTCAACCCAATGGCTCATGGATTAGATCTCCCATCAAAACTCGCGCATGTGCGTAGAGTTTTTTTTTTTTATATATTTCACAGTTCATACAACATGTTTCACACTCAAATCATTTCATTGTGAATGAGCCTACAGAAGTTAATGAGAACTTGGGTTAGGAGGAGCGTATCATGCAGATTCTAAACAATAGAGATAATTCAATATGAGCAATCTTCTAGTTAAGATTTTATGGGCTAATCACACCTCCTCAAAAGCCACGTGGGAGACAAAAGAGGACATGAAAAACAAGTACCCAAACTTATTTAAGTGAAATTTTAGATTTTTTCCAAATTTATAAGTGTCGAGGATGAAACTTGTTTTAAAGGGGGGAAGACTGTAATAGCCCAAACCTAACCTGTGATTAATTATTTTAGTTAATTTTCAATTAATTAAAGTTGAGCGCCGTATTTCAATTCAATGTTCTAAAATACTGATGCAGCTGCAGGTTGGAACAATGAAATGACCTCATAATAAACTAAGTCATGATATGTATTAAATCATTAGAAGCTCACAAAAACTATGAATAAATAAATAAATCGACAAAATTATAAAACTTAGTAATCATGGGATATATATATATATATATATATATATATATATACATGCATATATATGCATATATATATATGCATATATATATATATATATATACATATATATATATATACATATATATATATATGAAAATACATAATTTGCTCAATTATATTAAAAAAATGAGACTATAATTTAATAAACGGAGTGAAAATAAGTGCAAAAGACATTTTAACATATATGGGCGGAATCTAAGAGCTCCTCCTAAATAAATCATGAAAATACTAATAATAGCTCAACAATTAACCCAAACTTTAACACCAATATTTATAAGCTTCACAAGGGAAGAGCAAATAATACCAAACAAAATAATAAATAAATAGAATAACTAAATTAAGGGCAAAAAAAAACAAAAACAAAAACAAAACAACAAACAAACAAACAAACAAAAATAAATATAAACAAAACTAAACAAATACCAAATTATCACATAAAAATATACCTAAATCCCCCACGCCACCAACCCCCCCTAAAAAAACTCACGCATTCCCCTCCCTAAATATACTCACGCAGTACACCACCCCTGAAAAATTCCATACCTAGACACACCACCCCCACTTCACTAACTAGTTTGTAGTCGACTGTCTAGCTATCAGAGCCGCCATGTGCTGCCAGCCAAGCACCTACGTTTTTCCACCTCCACCTACGTTTTTCCACCTCCATTTAGCCTAGTTCTTGATGTTTTTTAGAGGTAATCCTAATCTCCCCTTCGTTTATTTTCATTCTTTTATTTCTTAATTTGATTCACAAATAACAATCTAATGTAGATAATTGTTAATTCATGTTAATTTGGAGTTTTCAATGATGATATTGAGGTTTGGAGTTCTTGGGAGCATGTGGGTGCTCATGCAGGAATTAGATTTTGAACACGAGTTGTGGTGATTGTGGTCTTATAATTAAATTGTTGACTTTTGAGGATTGTTGATTGTATTTTGAATACAATCAAAGGTTGTAGAAGTAAGGGGTGTGCTATTGAAGGAGAGTTGGGAGACTTGAGGTCGAGGAAAAAGGGCAAATAGGGATGAAAACAGGCCCAAAAATAAGGCCAGCTTTGAGAATAGATTGGTGACAATTGCTATATTGAAAATCTATGAGTTTTGGTGGGTAGGTAGTTTAATGAGTTATCTTTCAATTGTCTCTAGAATTACTTAATTCCAAGTTTTGTGGACAAAGGTATGACCGATTTACTGAGGCTATGCAGAATAAACTGGAGTAATGCTTGGTTTTGTTTCAGCTCGACTTTAGAGGTCGCGTGGTGTTAATTATATTTTGCATTGTCAATGAAAGTGTTTCAGGACTTCCTAAGCTTTTCATATTGGGTTTTTTGGGCTCAATTCGAGTTCAGCGGTAAAAGATATGCATTTTCTAAGGTAGGCATTAAACGATAATAAAATATCAAACGATGGCGAACTAGTATTTCGGAAGCATAAATAATGAACTAATGCTTAACATGGAAATTAAGGGAAACACATAATGTAAGAGCAATACTGAGTTGGTTTATAATTTAGTCTAGTAGTGAAGATGATGAATCATAGTACGTGTTAAGAATGACTCAAGCAATATCCATTACCCAAGGATATGATTGGGAGTTTGGGGAGGTTCTTTAGGGTTAAAAATAACATATTTTTCAGAAGCTGGTAAAAATGCTTTTCTCATTGATAATAATAACAACAATAATGATAATGATGTTGATGAAAACCATACTAATGGTAATGGCAATAACCTTGACAATAATAACAATATTAATGAAGGAAACAATAGTAAAATCTATAATAACAACAGACATTAATTTCGTTAACTATAAGAGTAATGAAAATGTTAAAAAGGGGGAATAATATAGGATAAAGGAGATGAAATCAATTTATGTATTCAAGAAAATAATCGTTAGTGCTTTAATAAATAAGAAAACACCAAGGAGAATTGCAAATAACGCACTAAGGTTGCAATTAATTTAGATCACTTGAAATCCTATAAACCATAAGAATATACATTTGCAGAAGAAATGATGCTATTTTTGTCGTTGGCAAACCACAAACCCATGTTTTCTTTAGAAGGGAGAGGCATTTCAAGAATCTAGGTACGTTTAGTGCCTGTACCCTTCAAAAGTTCATGGACTTTTCACAAATACCAAAATCTCATAATATATTATTATTTAATGAATCACTTTCAATTGTTATTTTGCTACACAATCAAGTGCACCCACTAGTTATCAATCATCAGGGCTTACGTCCCTCAATTCATCTGCGCGGCTTCAAGCCAGGTTATTCGATCAGCCCGGCAGGTGTACATCTATTCAATGATCGCAATACTCATATGAGCTCATCAATTTGGATTCCACAATCAGACAATAACTGGTAACAGTTTTACTTTATAATATCTCCCTCTCCTATTTTCGAACTCAAAAGAATTGAAATGCGAACGCCTAACTAAATTGTTTCGAAAGTTAAATTTTACAGTATGGGGATAAATGTACTAGGCTTCGGCTCATTGTTTTGAGATATTTTTGTGTTTTTTGTTTTAGGTGACGGATAAGTAGACAGACTTGTGTCTAACAAGCTGAAGGAAGTAAGAAGTGAGGGAGAGACTCGTGAAATTTGCAATTTGACACGGTTAAATGCTCGTAGTGGATTCTCAAGTAAAATGAAGACTTGACAGAGCTTAAAAATCATGCCGAGCGTACAACGTGAGTAAGCCCGCTTCAGATAGAGAGTTAGAAGATACCTAATCTAGTTATATTTTAGATTATTTGAAGGTTAAATTATGGTTCGAAGTCGAGTCGAATGCCTTTAGTTTGATGGAAGTTGAGATTGTGATAGTGTTTCCATTAAAATCATATAGTTTATAAGTAACCTTGTTTGACTTAGGGTGGCGGTAATGCCCCCAATCATTAAGACTCCCACTGCAATTACGACAATGAGTGGATAAGTAAGGGCAATGGGATAATTAGTATATGGGGGCATTATATTAAGTAAAGGGAAAAAACCCCCAGCCACCTCAGCTACGCCCTAGGTGCCCGAAGAGGAAGAGAAAGAGAAAGAGAAAGAGAGAGGGAGAGAGAGGGCGAGAGCTTTGGTTGGTGGGTCATTGGCAATAGTAGCTTAAAGAGGTGGTAGGTGCTGATGCTGGACGAGTAGGCCAAAAGTGAAGAGGTGAGATAATTGTGAACACTGTCACCACTTCCACCATGGACCGTTGGATTTGATTCCAGTGGCCAGAGTGAGACCAAGGGAAGTAAATGGTTGAAGCAGAAGAAGAGAGGAAAAAGGAGGAGCAATAAGGGTGCAAAAGCGAGGAAAGGGAGAAATCAAGAGCAAGAACACATTCATCTCAATAATTTCAGGCCACTTTTAATATAATTGTTTAAAGCTTCGTATCGATGAGTGAATCAGGCTTTAGATTATTAGATTTTTGGGAATTGAATGTATAAAGAGTTTGGGTTAAGAATAAGAGATGAGCTTGAGGTTGAGGTTGAAATTTGTGTAATTGTTATCGATAGTTTGATGCTTGAGGTTGATGTTGGGGTCATTGTCACTGATGGAGGGAGGTAGGGTGTCCAACTTTGTGAGTTTTAGATTTGTTTGTCGCCCTATTCATTGCTATCATCTATACATTATGTGATTCTCATGTGCTTAAATTGTTTAGCATAACAGGGTGAATGGGGGACCATGAATGTGACTTATCAGCACAGTTAGAATAGTAATTTGATAAACATTAATGGCAAATTGTTGTGTGTGTTTGTTCTATTGGGACAAAACCAAAAATGGGACGAGCTATTATCATTCCAACTCTATACCGTCCTGTGCACCCAAACAACAGTTGAACCACCCTAGTTCAGCCTTGCCTTCTTTGTTTCGTGACTGAAAACTAAGGCAAAGTGCTACTTGGAATGTACGAGTTGAATGAGTTAATTAAACCTATAAGCCACCCTATTTGTTTCAATACCCTAGCCAAAAAATGAATTTACATGAGCTATTAGCTTAAAAGTGCCTTAACTCACTTTAAATTTTTTATTAGATTTGAAGGGTTACCGTGGGTCGGTTGACTTTTGAAAATGATATGCCTTAAGCCCTTTAAAACTAAAGTGTAAGATGCGTTTGATTATGTTTACGAACTAGTATAATGAAACTTATTTGGTAAAGATGTCATTTTTCATTTTAGTAAAGATGAACTACATTTGAAAGCGACTTAAGCTATGGCCAATACCTTGAAACGAGTCTAAACTTATATCTTTGTTAAAGAGTTCATAAACCAATCTCCATGAGTTTCTTTTGTGACCAAAAGTTATTATTAAGTAAATCTAAAATGGGTTTACAAGGTAAGTACAAATGTGTATGATACTTTCTAGGTCATTTCAAACCAAGTGGTGTGGTTTGAAATGCTTTATGGGCTAGGAGGCTAGTGTTAATGTGGACTTAGTCTTGGGCATAGATTGTAGGATACTGACAAGGGCCGATGTCCTAGTTAGCTAGTAACAATGGTGCTAATCGTTACCCTGATAAGGGTGGGAGTCCAATCGACATGGGAAGGCCTAGGGATACAAAGGTTGTAATTGCACACACAAAGAGAGCACTAAACATTGAGTCCAATACCCTGAGTAAAACCTTCTGATTGAACGGAGAAAGTTACTCAGTCATTTATGAGCTAATTCCAAATATTTTAAAAATGCAATAACTCTTGAAAATATCTTCAGTTAAAATAGCAGTTGTCTTCTTTTTTGTGAAAAGCTTTAAAGTAATGTGCGTATGATTTGTTTTAAGAGTTTAAGATAACTTAACTGCTTTAAAGCTATCTTTGAGTGTTGTTTTTCTTGCAAGTTGTAATTTTCCACAATTATACGACTATCGTTGCAATACTTGATGTGTCAATCCACAGGGATAGTATATAAGATTAAATCGCGCTAGAAGATTAAGGTTTCTATGCTAAAATAAACTACGGAAAATGACGGGTTGCAATTTTATTGAACTAGCCTTGCAAGTAATTAAGTATAACAACTAAGGATCATTTCAAACACTAATAACAAAAGGAGAGTGAAAAATCAGAAAGTAACAACATATTTAGCCCAACACTCAAATTCCCCAACACAGACAGATCTCAAAACAAATCAGTAGCATTGACAAGATAGCCAAAGTCTCATAATACCCAAATCAAGAAATTGAGCTGCTGGCATAGAGCATAGAACTGGGCGGCCACTTTGAGGCTTAAAGTCGAATGCAAGAAGTTGCACAACAATGGGAAAGAACAGGGGATGAATGTAACACCAGTAGGCACTCAAATGCATCTTTGCACAAGTGGACAAACCCAAATGCCCAAGCAACTCGTGGCATCAACGTGCAGAATCAAAGTGATTTGAATTCCACATAATACATCAAACTTGATGCGAAATTGAATATTATTCTAAATTTCAAAAGTAAACTTGAAGTCACCAACCCGAAAAACGATCCACTCAAAGTTTATTAAAATGAATATTGTGAAAATGCGAAATTGAATATTTTATTCTATTTTTCCAAATCTCCCCAATTCCTACAAAATAAGGATAAACATATTAAAATGCTAATGTATTAATTTATTGTGAGCAAATATTAGATAGTAATAGGGCATAAAATGTAATAATTTTGGGTTGAACAAATACCCCAACACCTAAGTTCTACCCACACTTAAGTTTTGCTCGTCATCGAGTAAAATAAAACTAAAATTCCTAGAAAAATAAAAATAAAAATCCTAACTCACTTTTGTAGGAATTACGGTTACACTTAGCATGTGTAACAAGGCCTTTAAACCCCTAGGTTATTCCTAGTGGACGAGGAAGGTCTTGTGAGGGTTTGCAGAAGATATACCTACAAAATCTATAAAAGATAACCAAAAATAGAAAATTGAAAATCTTTTTTGTTTTTTTTTTCCACAAAAATTAATATGTAGAAAACTAGAGAAAGATATATTCACATCCTAATCAACCATATCACTTCAGCAACCAAAGAATTAGATTGCATATGAACACAATGTACATGTCAAGAAGCCTTAATCCCGCTGATGACATCTATACACAATCTTTCACCGCACTTAGAAATTATATACAAGCATGGCTAGTAGAACCTCACTTTGGGAGAAATGTGCAAGACTCCCACTCATGTGTTTAAAATACAACAAGGTTCACTCAATTTTCTTCCAATCAAACAAACTACCATAGGCTTCATAAGATTCTCAATTCTCCACCCCTAAAATGAAAAATTGCAAAATAATAATTGAGAGGACTTTTGGGGTTGTAATGCGGCTAAGGGTAAAGGGTAAGAGATGGGCAAATGATTTGGGAAATGATGAACCAAAAGCCAAGGCTAATGAGCACCTGTACTTACACCAACTGTAATGAGCAGTCACTCTCTTAAAACATAAAATAAGAACACACCCAAATTAAAATGGACCAATGGAAATGAATGTATAAGGATACATCCATGCCAAACAGTCTTATTCACAACTCTTTTTTAATTTTTGAGATTTTTTAACTTTTTTTGACTTTTTTTCTTGAAAACTTTTCTTTTTTTTCATTATTTTTCTCTTGCCTTTTCTAACTTTTTTCTTTCTCTTGTTTTTTTTGAAATGAATGAATGGCATGTACAGGAACAATACATCTCAAATTCCAAATGATCACCATGATACATACTAACATATACCAAAATCAACCCCTAAATTCATAAAATACCTGAGAGTTACCCTCCAAATAATGAAGTGTTGCCTCATTAGCCTTGGCTTCGAGGTAGGAAATATGTTTAGGTCGAGGGCTAAAATGAAGGTTTCACAACAAATTTGGATGGCAATGTGGCTAAGTAGCTTGCAAAAGAAATGAATGCCTCTATCATATTATCATAATGCATATGCTAAATGTGATTTCAAAAAGAATCAAAGCAAGTTCTAGAGATGTAATAATGGAAGAGACACCCATGGAAGAAAAACATGAGACTAAAAATGGCGAATTAGTCTATAAAGACTCAAAATTTCACAGGTTTATTTACTAAAGTCAAGCTTGCTTAAAATCAATGTCAGGGGTTAGGATCATATACAAACATCATACTTTAGGACTAAGGTCTATCAATGCATACCACATCCATATATAACCTACTTCTAAAGGTACAAGAGAACATAGTCAATCAGAATAGCACATATATTCCCCAAAATAAAACAAAAACCCCTTTAGGTTTTTGGATTTTTTTCATTTTTAAAATTTTTTAAATTCTTTTGCTTTTTGAATTTTTTTTTAAACGTAGTTTCCCCACCCCCACACCTAAATCTCACAATGCCCTCATTAGGAGTGGAAAGAAATACAAAATAAAAGC
This sequence comes from Selenicereus undatus, assembly GCA_017589665.1. Taxonomy (NCBI): domain Eukaryota; kingdom Viridiplantae; phylum Streptophyta; class Magnoliopsida; order Caryophyllales; family Cactaceae; genus Selenicereus; species Selenicereus undatus. The sequence goes on from JACYFF010031957.1 coordinate 47,970,422, forward strand.
CAAAAAGAAAACAAATAAAAACAAGACTCAAAAACAGAAAGGACATGACTCAAAAACAAGTGTACAACATATATACACAAAAGAGAAAAATAAAAGCAGCCAACTATACAAAAGGAAAAGAAAAAGAAAATTGAGAAAAAGAGAGAAAAAGAGAAGAAAATTCTTAACAAACCAGGTCGGGTTCTAAGTATCAGACACTCCATATTTGCTTTACTTAGCAACTCCAGAAATTGCTTCAAATGTTGGCCATTCACTTTGAAGGTGGCACCACTCTCAGGGTCCTGGATTTCAACTGCACCATAGGGAAAAACATGTAAGAGAATGTAAGGACCAATCCATCAGGACCTCAATTTTCGTGGAAATAGATGGAGCTTAGAATTATACAAGAGTACTTTCATTCCTAGGGCAAACTCTTTCCTAAGGATATGCTTATCATGAAACAACTTCGCCCTCTCTTTGTAAGATCGAGCACTTTCATAAGCCTTAGCTCTAATCTCATCCAGCTCACTTAGTTGCACCATCTCTCCTCACCGGCCTTAGTCAAGTCATAATTAAGTTGCTCAATGGCCCACCAAGCTCTATGCTCAACCTCCAAAAGGAGATGACAAGGTTTATCATAGACAACCCTATAAGGTGACGTACCCAAAGGAGTTTTGAAAGCAGTCCTATAGGCCCAAAAAGCATCTACAAGCTTATCAGCCCAATCTTTTCGATTCCGGCTCACTGTCTTTTCTAAAATATTTTTGATCTATCGATTTGACACTTTAACTCCAATAGTTTGGGGATGATTGGGGGTAGCAACCCTATGGACTATCGAGCACCTCTTCAGTAATGCATCAAAAGACCTATTATTAAAGTAGGTATCCTGATCACTAATGATTGCACGGGGCATGCCGAATCTAGCAAGGATGTTCTCCCTAAGGAACTTGATGTCCACCTTACTGTCATTGGTCCTAGAAGGGATGGCCTCAACCAACACAGAAACATAGTCTATGGCTAACAAAATGTACTCATTCCCAAAAGAAGATGAAAATGGTCCCATGAAACCAATACCCCACACATCAAAAGTCTCCACCACAATGATAGGGTTCAGTGCCATCATATCCTTCCTGGTGATTATACCCAACTGCTGGCACCTAGGTAACTCTTACAGTACTCAAAAGCATCCCTAAACAGAGTAGGCGAGTAGAAAACACATTGAAGAACTTTGGTTGTAGTCTTTCTACCACTAAAATACCCCCCACATGCTTGGGTATGGCAAAAAGAAAGGGTAATCCTCACCTTATGGTCGAGAATACACCTCCTAAAATCTTGGTCAGAGCAGTACTTAGACAAAAAAGAATCATCCCAAACAAAGAACTTAACGAGATAGGAGAACCTATCTCCGTCATTCTTGGTCTAACCCTCAGCGATCCTACCAGCAACTAAGTAGCTCACAATGTTTGTATACCAAGGATCAGGGTGGACTGCATATAATTGCTCATCGGGGAAGCACTCAGAAACACTAGACTCAGTCTTTCTATCATAAAGAATCCTAGAAAGATGGTCAGTTACAAGGTTCTCAAAACCTTTCTTATCCCTAATTTCATAGTCAAACTCTTGTAAAAGTAATATCCATCTCACAAGTCTAGGCCTAGCATCCTTCTTAGAAAGAAGGCGCTTAAGAGCAACGTGGTCAGTATAAACAATTACATGAGATACAATCAGATAAGGTCTAAACTTATCAAAACCAACGATCACAGCCAAAAATTCTTTCTCAGTAACAATGTAGTTCAACTGGGCATCATTCAGAGTTTGACTAATAAAACAAATCACATAGGACTTCTTATCAACTTGCTGCCCTAGAACAACCCCAATAGCATAATCAGATGCGTCACACATCAACTCAAAAGGTTCTCCCTATATGGGAGGATGAAGAACAAGAGCAGAGGTTAAGGCTTGCTTAAGCTTAGAAAATGCCTCAAGACACTCCTTAGAAAAGTTAAATGGCGCATCCTTAGCTAGCAAGTTGGACAAGGGCTTCGCTATCTTACTAAAGTCCTTAATGAAGCGACGATAGAAGCCAACATGTCCAAGGAAAGACCTCACCTCTTTCACCCAGGTGGGAGGGGGAAGATTAACAATCATATCAGTCTTAGCCATGTCTACCTCAATTCCATCTCTAGAAATAATGTGGCCTAAGGCTATCCCTTTTTTAACCATGAAATGACATTTCTCCCAGTTAGAAGTCAGGTTTTTCTTCCTACACCTTTCCAACACTTTTATCAGATTAGACAAACAATCATCAAAGGAACACCTAAACACAGAAAAGTCATCCATTAAAATTTCCATGCACTGTTCAACTAGATCTAAGTAAATGGAAATCATACATCTCTGAAAGGTAGTAGGGACATTGCATAGTCCAAATGACATTCGTCTAAAGGCAGAAGTCCCAAACGGACAGGTGAAAGTAGTATTCTCCTGATCCTCAAGAACAATAGAGATCTGGGTATAGGTAAAGTACACATCTAAAAAGCAATAGAATGAATGTCCAGCCAACCTCTCTAACATTTGCTCCAAAAAAGGAAGGGAAAAATGGTCTTTCCTAGTAGCAGCATTCAATTTTCTATAATCTATACACACACGCACCCATACTGAACTCGAGTAGGGACTAACTCATTCTTGTCATTCCTAATCACGGTAATACTAGTCTTCTTAGGAACAACTTGAATGGGACAAACCCACTCACTATCAGAAATGGGATAGATAATCCCATTGTCTAATCATTTTAATACTTTTGTCCTAACTACTTCCTGGAAAGTAGGGTTCAAATGCCTTTGACGGTCACAGTAGGGCTTAGTATTGTCCTCTAAATAGGCTTTATATTGCACAATGGAAGGACTAATACCCTTGATATCCCCAAAAGTCCAACCTAAAACTTTGTTATTCTCTCCAAGTAAGGAAATCAGTTTGTCCTCTTGGTCCCGGTCTAAGTCAGAAGCAATAATGACAGGTAAGGATTCATTGGATCCCAAGAATGCATACTTGAGTGAATTAGGAAGAGGTTTCAATTCAAGAGTACGAGGGGAAACAGATTTAGAATTAGATTTAGAGACAACAGTGAGCAAACAATCAACAGTAGAGCACAAGTCATCAAACTCAAATACGTCATATTCAGGCTCATCATTCACAAGAAACGACTCACACTCAACAGCAAATACATCATCAAAAGCATCATCAAGTATAGAATCCTCTACCCAATTAAGAGCAGAGAACTCCATATCATCAAAACGAGAAGGCTGTCTTTGCATGTTAAAGATGTTCAACTCTAAAGTTATGTTTCTAAAAGACAGACTCATTATGCCATTCATGTAATTAATGAGAGCATTGGAAGTGGCCAAGAAAGGACACCCTAGAGTCATAGGGACTTGACTAGCTAAATTGGACACCATCTCAGTCTCAATCACAATGAAGTTTACTGATTAGCACATCCTCCACTATACCCCTAGGCAGCCTAGTCGATCTTTCAGCCAATTGAGTAACCATTTTGGTAGGTTTCAGCTCACCTAACCCTAGCCTCTCATACTCAGTGAAGGGTATCAAATTGACAATGTCCCTTAAATCAAACAAAGCTTTGTGAACATGCTAGTCCCCTATGACTATGGAGATAGTAGGGCAACCGGGGTCCTTACACTTCATTAGAATCTGGTGAGAAAGAATAGAACTAGCACTAGTGTGAAGAAAGTCTTTCTATGGACACTAGTAGCTCTCTTGGTCGTGCATAGATCCCTTAAGAACCTAGCATATGGATGCATCTGCTGAATAGCTTCGAGTAAAGGAATGTTGATTTTGACTTGAGAGAAGGTCTCTTTCATCTTCTCAACATGAACTTGGTCTTTCTTCTTAAGCCCATAGGGAAAAGGAGGCAAAGGCATATGGACTTTCTCAGAAGAAGAAGAAGAAGAAGGAGAATGAGAACTCTTACAAGGTGAAGGGTCAATTGAATCAGAGGAGTCTTTCTCTTTAAGCTCTTCTTTCTTAGACGATGACTCAGGAGGAAGGTGAGTATCAGAATCATTAGGGGCACCATCAGTAGCATCTCCTGGATCACTGGATGAACCAGTTTCTGGAGGTGCAAAAGAAGAAGAAGAATTTTGGAAAAATTGGTGAGGATACCGGCAGGGTTCATTAGGATTTTTCACTTGGTTATTAATCTTTCGACCAAAGCGGAGAGATATAACTGCATTCACTTTCCTCACGGATCCGTGACCCTTCGGGTTTACCTCAAGTTGACTCCGAAAAGTACCTGGCTCTCTAAAAAATTATGCTAACTGGGAAAACTGTTCAGTCATCATTCTCATCATTCTTTCCATGTTAGCATTAATCATTCTCTCCACGTTGTTGTTAATTCTCCTGTCAATTTTATCAATGTCGGTATAACCAGGAGGAGGTTGAATTTGAGCTACAGGTGGTGGAGGTCTAGGAGGATTAGGCACACCTGACAAAGCCGATCTCTGAAAGGAGTTTGAGGGATGAGAGATGGGCTAGGAGTTGTTTTCAAGAAACACTCTAGTTTGGAAGTTAGGAGCAACAGCATTTGGTGCATTACTCCAAAAGAAGTTAGTATGATTTCTCCACCCTGGGTTGTAATAAGGGGAAAAAGGGTCATTCTTAGGTCTCTACAAGGCCATACTTGCTAGCTTTTTTCCAGTTGCTAACCGGTGAGCAAAATAAGAACAAGCACTCAAAGAATGATTTAGGGCCTGGCAATGAGAACAAGACACTGTAGAAGCCTGGGATGGCTAGGTCATATGGGGAGACAATCCCTTCAACATGTTTTCCAAAATAGCAATCTTAGACTCTAAATGACTTACATCAGAGACAAAATGTAAATCGCCCCTTGCAAATCTAGAACTCAAGCTATCATCACGAGTGGTTTTCCACTACGTAGTTTTCTTGGCTAAGTCCTCTAAAAACTCCCAAGCAGTTGTGGCGCTCTTAGAACGAAAGCCACCCTGACACATAGACTCTACCATGGTTCTAGTCTGTTGGTTAAGTCCTTCATATACAATCTAGCACAAATGTGCTTGGTCTAAACCATGATGGGAACACTAGGCCACCAATAAATTCTTGAACCTATCAAAATATTTCCAAAATGATTCCCTATCTAATTGGACAAATTGATTGATTTTTTTCCTTAGCTTAACAGTCTTGGCATTAGGAAAATATTTTCTTAAGAACAATCTCACAAAATCATTCTCAGAAGTAACAAAATTAGTAGCCAAGCCATACATCCAACGTTTAGCAGAATCTTTCAAAGCAAAAGGAATCAATTTCATTCGCACAACATCAATGAGGATATTAGGAAAATGAATCATAGAATAAACTTCTTCGAATTCCCTCAAAAATAAATAAGCATCCTCTAAACCTGTGAATTTAGGAAGTATCTGAGTATAGTGAGGTGTTAATTCAAAAGTCACATTGGGTCCAACGTCAGATATAGTGAAACAAGATGGCAAAGCAATCCTAGGAGGATAGAAACTATCACTAAAAGATCTTTCATGTGTCATTTCTTCTAATTCAAGCTTGGTTTTAGGTTTAGGTTCTAAGTCACAGTCGGGCTCACTCCTAACAAGTCGATAATTCTCAGGATTTCTAACCCAACCAGTCATGTAAATCCCACAGCCTTACCAAAGGTTTTATTTTTGATTTTTTTCTAATTTTTTTCTTTTCTTTTAAACCACAAAAGAAAACAAGAAAGTGAATCAAAACTAAAAAACAATATACAAACACAAAATGATCTTAAAGGGGAGCCTTGGAGCAACGGTAAGGTTGTTTCCGTGTGACCAAAAGGTTACAGGTTCGAGCCGTGAAATCAGCCATTGACAAAAAGTTAAGTTAGGCTGCCTACAATTCATCCCTTGGGTGCAGTCCTTCCCTGGATCCTGCATGAACACGGGATGTTTGTGCACTGGGCTGCCCTTTGAAATAGAAAATGATCAAATCTAGAACAAAAACACAAACGCCAATAAACTAAAAGCAAATAAGAAAATAAACTACACCTAAACAACTTAATTCTAAAAATAAAATTAAAATAGAAAATAAAACTCCTAAAATCAGAGCTAAATATACAGGAAAGTCCACACAATCACAAAGGACATACATATATTTTTTCTCGAATTTTTTCTATCCCGGAACTATGCAAAACATTACAAAAAAATTATGAAGTCCAAAATTCACAAAAAACTCCAGACAGTACAAAAAATTCCAGAAAAATTCACGCAAACTATAAAAATGATGCTGAATATGGGAAAAATATCAGCATAGCAAAAATCATACCAGAAATGCTCCAGAAAATTCAAACAAAATCTAAAATTGTAGAAAAATCTGCACTAGATTGTTTTGTTCGGGATCAGTTCTGCCTCGTTTCTTTTTGCTGCATATAAACCAAATTGATCAGTACTGTTTTTTTAGCAGCAAGTAACCACTAAAAATAAAAATAAAACTAATCTCAACAAAAATCAAAAATCAAAAATCAAAATCAAAATACTAACTTAATTTCAAAATCAAAACTAAGTTGAAACACTAAATAAAATAACGACTTAATTAAAACTAAAAATTACAACTATAAAGCTAAAACAAAAATAACTCAAATGACTCGAATAACTAAACTATGACTCGACGCAACCAGAATTCAACAATCGATCTCCAACAATGGTGCCAAAAACTTGTAATTTATCGCAAGTATATCGTTATCGTTGCAATACTTGAGGTGTCGAACTACAAAGGATCGCATATGAGATTAAATCGCGCTAGAAGATTAAATTTTCTACACTAAAATAAACTGAGGAAAACAACCGTTTGCAACTTTATTAAACTACCCTTGTAAGTAATTAAATATAACAACTAAGGATCATTTCAAACATCAATGCCAAAAGGAGAGTGGAAAATCAGAAAGTAACAACATATTCAGCCCAACACCCAAAGAAAAATCCCCAATATAGACAGATCTCAAAACAAATCAATAGCATTTGACAAGATAGCCAAAGTCTCTTAATACCCAAATCAAAAAGTTGAGCTGCTGGCACAGAGCATAGAACTAGACGACCACTTTGAGGCTAAAAGTCAAATGGAAGAAGCTACTCAAAGTCAAATGCAAGAAGTTGCTCAACACTGGGAAAGAACATGGGATGAATGTAACACCAGTAGACACTCATATGCGTCTTTGCATAAGTGGACCGACCCAAATGACCAGGTAACTCGCGACATCAATTTGCAGAAACAAAGTTATTCGAATTCCACAAAATACATCAAAGTTGAACCAAAATTGAATATTATCCCAAATTTCAAAAGTAAATTTGAAGTCAACAATCCGAAAAATGATCTACTATGAATTTCTTGGAATCTAATATAGTGAATTACAACAAAAAGCTAAAAATAAAAATGAAAGATTTGAAGACCCCCAGATTCTCTCTTCGTGTTCTGCTTTTCGACCTCCATTTGAAGTGCCCACAGAATCGGTTCGTCGCCCCAAGTAATTGCCTCCATTCACACCCTAAAACCATTGGATTCATAATGGTGATAATGATAGATAATGAACGAAACGGTCGAAAAATGGGGAGATGTTCACTCGTCATGCTCTACTTTGTTTCGTCTGGTGTCTGGGCTACAAAAAACGTGGAAGAAGATGAAGAGAGCGGTGAGAGAAAGTTGCTTAGGGGTCACGTGACTCACGCGTGATCAATTAAGTGGAGATAGGGGGAGAGCAAGCGGATTAGGCCAAAATACCGAAGCCCAAATGCATGCTAGATAGGCCCGTGGGAGAAAGGAAAGAAAGATAAAGGAAGGGGCGAGCCTGGGTAAGGAACTAGCGGACTGGGCCAGGCAATGAAAAAGGAGGAACCAGCTAAGAGGGTGAAAAAAGAATGGGAAAGAAGAAGGGTCTGGGTAGCGATACTGGACCCACGATCTTGGGCCTCTAGGAAGGGTCTGTTCTCTTTCTTCTTCTTCTCTTCTGTCCTTCTCCACCTGATGCAACTTTTGCCTTAATTGAGCACTTTATTTTATTTTGTTTTTCCAGATCTCCCCAATTCCTACAAAATAAGAATAAACACATTAAAATGCTAATGTATTAATTTATTGTGAGCAAATATTAGATAGTAATAGGGCATAAAATGCAATGATTTTGGGTTGAATAGAAACATTATAAGGATATTGGTTAATTCATGCTTATTATTCTGATATTGAATATCACTCTTTGTGGCTACCACATATTCTTATCGCATGCAAACGTTTATTTTTATCTTTAAAGGATGTGGATACCCATTGAGCATGTGGTAACCCACCCCTTTGTTTTTCCCCTTTTCCCGAGCTCTAAATCTCACATGATAGTTATTGATATGTATGAAATGATACAATTCTAGTTAGTTTCTCTTGCTAATTCGTTGTAAGGAGATCATCCTTATACATAACTTGATTCCAGAGTTAAGCAGCAGTCCTAGTTTTAATTTAAGTATTCATTTAAAGACAGCACATGTACTTGGAAAAATCATATTGATTAGTAGCTCTGTTTGGCTTTTAAGCCAGCCATTTGTGTAGCTTGAGGATTGAGTACCTTATTTGTCCTAGACCTAAAGTTGAACATAACGCCCATTGATCTAGGGGTGTGATCCATTGAACTGCATCTTTCATTTTTTTCCTTTTATCTAAATTCACAGCTTCTGTGGTCTAGGTATTTAGCTCATATCGTTGTTTTTCTCCCGCATATGGCCATTGAGTTTGTTTTAAATTGCTTCTTGCATTTTTCTCTTGAATTATTCTCATTAAGCCTCTTCAACCTTTTGGTTAATACTATTTAACCCCATCACCTTTTCGTGAAATTATGTAACCTTTGTGACCATTGCAAATAGTTTGGTAGAATTTCAAATTTTTATGCACCTATGAATGGAGTACTGTGCTGATGAAAATGCCCTTTTTATGTGTCTTGCAACTTAAAAGCTTGAACAATTTCATTCCATTAGTTTGAGTAGCCATGAGCTCGGCGGATTGATGCATTCCTCCTTCATTCTTCAACCTTGTTGATCATCTGAATGTGGATCTAAAGGTGTACCTTCCAACATTAGGATTTTAGTAAAGGCTCAAAATCACTTGGGCGCGAGAAATTAAGGTTTTATTTTAGCAGGTCAAATATAATTATTTTTAGTACCAAATTGTTCAAACTTTCGCATATGTTAGTTTTTTGCTAATTTTGCATTTATATGTATTCTATGCAGATGAATTCCATGAAAGGATGGAAGGGCCTTGTAGCCATGGTTCTCATGCTTCTAAATAAAAGGCTAATTTCCCTGGATGCAGAGCTCCAACAGAGCTTGAGTATCTGATGTCCAAATCTTAGAAGATTTTCCTAACCCCTAGCAATACCTATGCAAATATTGCAATGGTTCATCCATGACCCATGTGTAAGCAGTTGGCTTCTCCTTGAATAGAGCATTCATCGCGTTGTTGTGCTTCTACATGTTGTATGCATTTGCAGCTCCCATCATTAGTAGCTTTAATTTGGGACCTGGAAACAATTTTTAGTAATTCCTTGTAAAGTGCAGAACATAAATCCTCCTAGAAGCAGCTGGATAAGTTGATTCAAGAGCTGTATAACGCCCTGGCACATAAAATGGATGCATGGATTAGTGATTGTGCATCAACAAAATAAGTGTAATAATTACAATAAAGAACTTACCTTACATCTATCTGCAATAAAAGTGTTCTTTATCACATTGTCACCTCCTATTATGCATCTCAAACAATTAAGGAAATAACACCAGTTGCCTAAACTTTTTTTGTCTACAATAGAAAAAGTTAGGGGAAAACAATGATTGCCTCCATCCAAGGCACATGCAAGTAGTAGAATCCCTTGGAAATGTCCTTTTAGGTGACACCATCAACCCCTATAATCTTCTTGCAACCTATAAGAAGCCCTGTTTAGAACCATTGTAACACCAAAACATCCTCTTGAATGCAGGTTTTCATCCCTTCTCAGAAGGGTTATCCCTCTTTGATATATGTTGTTAACCTAGGATTAGCTACCTTCAATATTTATGTGTACTTAGGCAACTGGTTATAACCTTCATCATGTTTCCCTAGAACCTTTTCTGGGGTCTTATTTTTTTCCCTCTTGATTGCATGTTTATCTATGATAATCCAAAACCTCCAATCAACTTTCCAAGCTAGGATGGTACATTTATTTTTGGATTGTATTCAACATCATCAAATAATTTCCTTGCCATCCATATGGACTTTACAGTAGGATGATGATGAATCATAGCACTGTTATGAGTACCCTTGATAGTGTTAACTTGGTATGTAGTACCATGAAGAAAAGGTGATGCATGAATCCTCTATGAGCAATTCTCTCCTTTACAAATGCTTATAAACCTCTTCTTCTCATTCCTTATGTACTAAATATATATATCCTTCTCAACCATGTAATCCCTAAAAACTTCCAGAAAATGCTTTCTATCCTTAAATATATCCCACTGTCTTAATTCAATTTCACCATTTGGTTATGGTTGCCACATCCTACCCCCTACGTACACTTTCTCATACCTGTCAACATCCTCATCACTAGCACGATCAACTATCTCATCTTCATTTATCATTGAAACATTATCATCATCACTGTCTTCCTTATCTGGAATGCCATGCTCATCATTGCCTTCGCCACTACTATTGTCTTCCTCACAACTCTCCTCACTCAACTGAAGTTTAGCACAATGTTCATTATACTCATCATCAGATGACTCACTTCTAAAACCATCATCAAATCTCTCACTCCAATTAATAATAACCTTCCCTTTATCAACTCTTAAGGGAGGTGTCTTTGAGGTATCCACAAGTAAGTGAACAAGGGATTATAAGTTTTGGTTACCAGGATGTTAATTAGAGCTTCGAGGCATGCTACAAAGGAAAACATTAAGGCTACCAAAGATATTATCAACATCCATAGGGGGAGAAGAAAGATGTATTACAAGATAGCTGCTTGAGGGACCACTCTCGGAATATTCATTTAATGTAGTTTTATCAATGGAAGCAGCAATATTATCCTAATAATCATCACCATCATCATTATCACTTGAATGTCCATGAGTTATGTTAGCCACATAGCATTATTTCCACCAACACCATTCCTAGCCTCATTTCCTCTAACACCACTTGCGCCCTCATCTTATTCACCACCATTAACAACCATATTAGCAACACCAAAACCTTTATCACCTTGAACATTATGAACACCCTTATTTCCATCAACATGATTGCCACCCCCATCTAGCGCCTTTAACTATCTCACAAATCAAAGTAGGCTTGTCTTTCTCTTCTACATAAAATGGGATTACTTTTTTCCTTCTTCCAACCACCTCATAAACATATCTAACATAGCCTTGTCATCATCGATACACCACCTCTGTGTAAGATTTTTCAGAGGGTGTGATCGTAAAGAGAAATGCATAGGATATTGCTCACCAATCTGTGCAGTCTAAGAAACTACTTCACATATCTCACAAGGTTTATTATTTGGTATATTAGGATCCCTATGTCCTATTACATACCTCCAATCTTTATACATAATTACCAACTCAAACAGAGTGTCCATCTAACATTAGGCCATAACCCATAGCACAGAACCCCAAAAAAACCAAAAAAAAGAACTCATTACTCACAGTTCAATGGATCAATCACATGCACACATATCACATACACAAACCCAAAAAAATATTAATTTAAAATCAAAAGGTCATCAGCATTTAACGCTAAACCATGATAATAGCATAACAAACACCACATTTGAAATCAAAATAGAGCAAGAGACTTATCTTTCAAATTTACCAAATTTCAACCACAAAGATTCAGTTACTCATAGCTAATGTCCCTAATTCCTAAATAAGTCCACAAATTTGCAATTTTTCACTTCAAAAATACATTTTTTTACCTAATTCCTTCATTGTTTACTTCCCATTCAGCAGTAGGAACCCAACATTCTTCAACTTTTCACCCGTGCTTGATTCCTTTTACTAGCTTCGCAATTTGCCCAAGATTAGAGTTCTCACTCTAGGGTTTCAAGTTTTTTGAAGGAGGAGATCAGTAAGATGATGAGTGGAGTAAATGGGAGACAGAGTATGTGATGATGGGGGTTACTAAATGACAACACATTAAGCCGCCAATTTTAATAGCCAGTAGTACGCTTTTAATTTTTAGGGGCAAAATTCTCTCTATCTTTTCTGCAACCAATTGTGCCTACAAATGTTAATATAAAATGCTTATCGAAACTGTCAATGAGGTTAAATAATATTATGAAAAGGTGAAAGGGTTAAATAATATTAACAAAAAGGTCGACGAGGGTAAATGAAAATAATTCTTTTTCTACTAGCACAAGTGCTATATTAGGGTTTTAAGCCTAGAATCCTGACCAATTTTAGGTAGAACTTTGTCAATTTCATTTCAAAACTTAAGAAATCACTAAAACTACTACCCTAGAGATCGGATTTGCTACATATAAATATAATTTCTCATAGAAGAATTGTGAATAAAAGTTATGTCAACTAATTCAATACAAAAAAAACAAAATATTTAAATAGTTACGTGGTGTTCAGAATCTCATGTTTTTGTAAGGAAATTACAAGCCGAAACTTTGCCCTTTCGTCTTTGTAATTCTCTTCAAACCAAATACGGAAAAACCCAATGTACGCTGGACATTTTCAGATATAATACTGCGCGTTGTCTACGTGGCATACCAGAACTATTCAATTTGTATAATATTAAAATTAACAACACACTAATGTACTTCCGTTGCATACACCATTGCATCAATTTTAGCAAATGTATAATGACAGAGCCAACCTTTACTCCGTAATATAATTAACTCAGATTAAACAATATAAGATAGAAGAGAAAATGCTCTTTTGGGGGAGGAGGGGGGGGGGGAAGGCCTTCATCATAATCCTGTATTGTGCTTTAAATATTCACTTATGTAAGGTGGATTCCAACTCATTGATAAAAACATACATGAGCTTAATAGAAAAGTCACAACCCTGTGCGTGAGAAGAACTCACGAATATACACCAGCAACTCCCATGCAGTCGCTCTCTCTCCTTTTGAAGAGGGCTCGATCCGATTGTGTCTATTAACAACACCATATTCTAGCTTCTACTACAGAAACAAAATCAAGGTGAAGAAGGTAGCATTTAGGGTTGATAAATGAACGAGTGTTAGGCACACTACTTTTCATTATCCCCCTTAAGAATAAAGGAAAAGGACAAAAGCGGCAAATCATGAAGGACCTTCTCTTGCGCTTGTAGTCCCCCACAAATAATGATTCCTGAATGAGATGAAAGGAAGATCGAAGGTGCTTCATAAGTTAAGCTAAGAGCTGTAAGTCGCTCCTGATGCAAAATTTCTTGGGATGACTTCGCTTGCTATAAGAGTCTTTCTACTAGAAAGTGTTACCAATTTAATTGAAAAGGGTCCCTTCAAGGGTCCTCGACCGGTAATGTGCCAATTTGATCCCCATGAATGTGCCATGGGTATCCACTCATTTGAGGATGCCCGTCATACCAATCAATTTATTCATATTTTGACCTACTGCAATGCAAAGTTTGTGCAATTCTCATGACAATGAAGCTGTACGTGACTAATAATAATGAAGTTGTATATGAGTATGTACCTGTTTAATGTACAAGGTACCAATGTCTCCATCCGCGCCTTCGAACACCACCAAAAGAGAAAGCAAATAAGCACTTGATCCTTCATTGACATGGAATGCAATTTTCATCCCAGGATACTTGCATGGTGTCCTATAATTTTAGAACATACTGATCAGCCAGTATTTCAAAAAAACCATCCGCATGTAAGATATATTATGAGTCACTAACCAACCAATAACCAAACCTTTCATGCTTGGCAGGGCAATATTGTAATGGAATAACTAAATATAAGAAAATTGATCAAAATGCTACTGGTGATTATGTTGTGTTACAGTGAACCGACCAACATGATATAAGAGGAAGAGAGTAGTGTGACCTTCGGTAAACAATGGGGAGGATGCCTCGGTTCCTAAGCTGGCCACCCTTACCATGGAGGGCCATGTGACCAAAGGCGACACCGCTAAGGTCAAAGTGGGTACCACTGCAGCCAGGACACTCATCAGTTACGACAACGGTAACAGCAGAGTTTGAACAAATCCTTTTGTCTAAGCATTTGACCATGTAGCATGCCTCTCACCCTTGTCCATTCTTGTATAGGATCGGACTCACCGATGTCACTTGAGGCTTGAACGGCCGCACGTCAACTAAGGACCAATACCCGCAGGCCCAAACCTTCTATTAGGAGAACAAATATCTTAAATGAAATTGTTTCGTTTAAACAAACTAGGAGACAAACTCACGGGATGAATGAAGGGGATGATAAATGAAAAATTGTTCACCCAATTAATGTGTAAGGTTTTGATGACGACAATCCAAATGAACTAGTCAATATGTTGTACTTGAGTTAGGTGTTTTGCTTGAGTTGTGTGTTGAGATAGGATCTGAAAATACTTGGAGCAGTTCGAATGAGCATAGAGCATCAAAGTTGATAACATGCGCAAGAATCTGAGAACATTGCCTCAGAACAGTTCAGAGCACAGAGCATGGAGCGTCGCATGGAACATTAAAATCATGTACAAGGAGTTCAGCTGATAACAAACAGTCTTAGGCTTAGTATTGGTTTTATTTTTTAGATTCTTGTTAATATGCTAATTAGAAGATCTTGAATTAACAATCACCTTGAAGGAATTTCTTGCTCTAACTCATAACACTGCTCAGAACAGTTTGAGCAATCAGGTCTGCAGTGTTTTGAGGGCAACGTATAAAACTCTTGTCCCAAAGATTTTCAAGTGTTTTTCTACTGTCAAAATTCCTAACGTATTTGGGATTGATTTTATGATAATATTTTGTCTTACAAAGAGTCCTTCACTGAATAATATTGTTTTCCTAAAAAGATACTATCAAAAGATTTTATCTTAGCCTTTAAGATATGATTTCTAAAAAGGATAATGTTAAGAGATTCAATTCCGTTTGGAATACTGATTATTTTTTAGAGTTATTGCTAAAATCCACAACCTCCTATATACTTGCGGCATAAGAATTTGGTGGGTATATAATCTCTTGCCTCTCAACATTTTCATTCATGGTTTTTCAAGGAGCAAAATTGACTTTTCTATGAGAAAATTTTCTAATTGAAAAACCATCAAGAAGTGTGCTAAATTGATTCATCTATATTGGCATAATAGAGATTGTATTGTACCTTACATTCAGCTTATTTAGAAGCATTCAAAGTAAGGTGTTTTTCTATTCTCCTAAGGTGTTTTTCTATTCTCCTCTGTCATCAGTGAGATTAGAGTGTGTCCAAGTCTTGGGAGACTTTGGACGTGGTGTGTGACTAGTACTCAAGTGGAGGCTAGTTACGTGTTTGTAGCGAGGGTCTCGGGAGATACTAAGTTATTACGTGTGTGACGTAGTCAGTGTGAGTTACATGTGTAACGAATTCGACCCGTGTTAGTAAAAGTGTTGCTGAAATCCTACTGAGGTAGGTCGTGGTTTTTGCACCTCAATTGGGCCAGAGGTAGTTTTCCACGTAAAACTATTGTGTCTCATTTACTATTTCCGCAATTATACTTGTTTATGCTTTACTGCAAACATGCGTTCCAAACAGTTCTGACGAGTATTTTGAGAAAACAGAAAAAACTAGTAGACACAATTCACCCCCCTCTTGTGTCCTTGTGTGAGTAAATCTAACAAGTGGTATCAGAGCAGAGTTCTCATAGTTACGTTAACACCTTGAGAGATCTTGAAATGATGAATGCTCCATAAGGAATCTTAGAAGGTCAATCCGTGACTAGACTTCCATATTTCAATGGACAGCACTACAATTGGTGGAAAAATCGAATGGAGAACTATATCCAAGCTGACGATTATGAGTTATGGATGCTCATTGTGAATGGTCCTTACATTCCAGTGAAAGTCACAACTGATGGGAAGATTGTTCCTAAGGAGACGAAGGAATTCAACTCATACGACTTCAGGAAGATGGAGAAGAATGCCAAGGCCAAGAAACTGCTGTATTTTGGACTCGGACCTGATGAGTACACTCGCATCTCAGAGTGTGAATCCGCAAAGGATACATGGAATGCTCTTCAAATAGCTCACGAAGGAACAAATTAACTCAAGCAATCCAGAATCGAGCTATTGGTAAGGAAGTATGAGTTATTCGGAATGAGCAATAAAGAGACAGTTTTGGACATGTATACTCAGTTTACCCATATCACTAATGAGTTAAATCGTTGGGAAAATCCTTTACCACTGAAGAGTTGGTAAGGAAGATTCTACGAATTTTACCTCAATCATAGGAATCAAAAGTCACTACTATCGAAGAAGCCAAGAAGATGAATGAGATCTCCGTGGATGAGCTTATTGGGAATCTACAAACGTATGAACTAAGAAGGAATTCCCAGATGAAGGAAGAAGTGAAGAAAGACCGAGGACTGGCACTAACAGCTAGAGAAAGGGATAGCTCAGATTTTGATGAAAAAGGGATGGCCATGATCGCTCGAAAGTTCAAAGATTCTTCAAAGAGGCCGAAAGCAAATACAAGAATGGCAATACCAGCAAGGCCAAGAACAGCGATCGAGATCAGTTCTCAGGATGCTTTAAGTGTGGAAGACAATATCATGTTGTGAAGAATTGCCCTTTGCTGAAAGAAGAACAGGGGTCAGAATAGGTCCGAACTAGAGGCAAAAAGACGTAGTTAACTAATGCTGAAAAACGGTTCACCAAGGCAATGATGGCAGCCTGGGGTGATACCTCAGAAGAAGAAGAGGACTCTCAAGATGGAGAGGAAGCAGTAGCTCTTATGGCCCTAAGAGAATCTGATTCTGATTCAGATTCGATCGAGAGTTTGTCCCAACTCAAGGAAGAGGTATGTAATCTTAGCAAGACGAAACTTGAAAAATTAGTTTTTACATTGATGGAAGAATGCGAGCTAGTAAATTTTGAAAATTGCATGCTTAAAAATACCTGCTCAGGATTAGAAAAGGATGTTAAAAGACTGGAAAGAATGAAGCAAGAACTTGGGCATATGAATGAGGTTCTCAGTTGTGAAAAACTCAAAAGTGATGAAAAAGTTCTTGTTTTATGTAATGAACTAAACACCCTTAAGGAACTAATGAACAAGAGAGAAGAAGTATTTAACACTAATCTCTCAAAGCTGGAAGAGGAGTCCCGAGAACTGGAACTTAAGATAGAATTATTAGTGAGTGAAAACAATCAGTTGCTTGAAAAGATTCATAAGGCCAAATCTGACCTTGTTCAGAACAGGCACGGGAACAGTTCCTCAGAAGCACTCAAGATAGAAGCCTTGATAAATGAAAAACAGCCAGTTGCTTGAAAAGCTCCATAAGGTCGAATCTGACCTTGTTTAGAATAGGTGCTGGAACAGTTCCTCAGAAGCACTTAATTGGTTAAACACTCACCACCGTTGTAATAAAAAGGGACTAGGATTTATGAATAAACCTGTTACTAGACCGGTTAACAAAAAATATGTTGGACTTCAAGAAAATCTAATCTATTTTCACTGTGGAAAACCTGGTCATTATTGCTATGCTTGTCCTTTGAGAAAAAGAGTCATGGAGAGAAACCCATTGTATGTTAAACAAGTACATATTAGAAAACATGACTTAACCTCCATGTCAAAGAAAATAGGACCCAAGTGGATCTGGGTTCCCAAGATAAACACTTAACTATTTTGTAGGCTAAAGTGAAAGGAGGCAATCAACTACGATTCTTGGATAGTGGTTGCTCAAGGCAAATGACCGGAGACAAATCAAACTTCCTCTCACTTATAGCCTTTGATAGAGGGAGAGTGGCATTCGGAAATGGCAAATCTGGGAAAATTGTCGATGTAGGTGAGATAGGTAAATCACTCTCTCACTCTATCGGTAATGTATACTTGGTTGATGGGTTACAACATACTTTGCTAAGTATATCTCAAATTGTGTGATAGAGGTAATCATGTTGAATTCTCTTCAGATCAATGCTTGGTTACCATTGTCAATTCTGGTAGTGTCGTGTAGAGGGGGAAGCGACACAACAATGTGTATAAAGTGTGTGTTCTTTCACTTCCCCAAAATCATTTGACTTGTTTAGATGCTCTTGATGACGATGTTATGCTTTGGCATAAGAGGCTAGGTTATGCAAGCCTTTCTCTTTTGAATAAACTTGTTTCTAAGGACCTAGTAGTCGGACTACCTTCCATCAAGTACAATGATGACAAGGTGTGCGACGCTTGTGCTAGAGGAAAGTATGTTAGAGCTTCTTTCAAGTCAAAGAACTGTGTTAGTACTTCCTGACCTCTTGAACTACTACATGTTGATTTGTGTGGTCCTATGAGGATCACAAGTAGAGGAGGGAAGAGGTATGTATTATTTGGTGAGACTAACTCTGTGGTTGAGCATGATACACAAGAAGAAGAGTTTGAATTTGGTCTTGTAAGAAAAGACCTCTTGCTCACTCAAAGCTCCATAGTTGACAAAGGTAAGGCTCCTGAAGGTGAACCAAGTCCTGGAACTGATAATTTGGAAGGTGGGCAGGGAGCAAACCATTCAGGGGGACGCATTGCTGAACCTGAACAGAATCGGCCCACTCAACCCAATTATTCCTAAACTGATATGCGAACAAGCACCAGAACAGTTCCAGAACCTGTTTCACCAAGTACCCAGGAGAGATTGGTAAGTGTATCTATAGATCCATTTATTCCACGACCCTGGAAGCACCAGAGCTCACACCCCCTTGACCAGATCATGTCTGACATTAATACAGGGGAGCAAACCAGATCCTAACTTAGAAACTTATGTGCTTTCTATGCTTTTTATCTAACGTTAACCCAAAGAATGTTTATGAAGTCCTTGCAGATTCTGACTGTTTTACTACTATGCAAGAAGAGCTTCATTAGTTCGAAAGGAACAAGGTTTGGCACCTTGAACCAAGGCCTCAGGACAGATCGATAATTGGCACCAAGTGAGTGTTCAAGAACAAACTGGATGAGTTCAGAACAGTCACTTAGAACAAGGCCAGGGTGGTGGTTTAGGGTTACAACCAAGAGGAGGGGATCGATTATGAGGAAACATTTGCAACTATTGACCTCGAACTTAGCTTTATGATATCCTCTAGGGTGCAATTTTTATCTTATTGGGTATGCGGATGCTGATTATATTGGATTTCTAGTTGACAGAAAAAGCACCTCAGGTATAGCTACTTTTCTTGGGCCCTGTTTGGTCTCTTGGTCTACAAAGAAACAACACACAGTTGCCATGTCCACAGCAGAAGCCGAGTATGTAGCGGCTGCTTCTTGTTGTGCTCAATTGCTGCAAATAAGACAACGACTCAAGGACTTTGGTGTGGACACGGGATGCATTCCCATATTCTGTGATAACACAAGTGCAATTAACATTGCCAAGAAACTGTGTCAACATAAACGGACTTTCGTCATCACTTTTTCAGAGACAATGTAGAAAATGGCTTGATTTCAATGAATTTTTGTGCCACTGACAAACAAATTGTTGATATTTTTACCAAGGCATTGAGTAGAGAACAGTTTGAGAGGAACAGACTTGAATTACATATGATTAAGAGAACGTGAGAGTACTTCATCAACTCCTAATGATTAACTAGTAAGGTTTTGAGACCAAATAAATTGATTCAATGGATGCATTCAATTTTCTATGTTGTTATTAGCATATGTGTGGAATGTGACATGCTGACAGTCGTTGGGGTCTAATGATATTGCCCTTTTTGTCCTGAGACACCAAACTTTTAACAGTAAGAACAGGCTCTAGGAATAGACACCAAACTTTTAACACCAAACTTTGTGTCTTGACCACTATTTGTATCATGTGCTGACCAAGTGGCATTATTAATGGAATGTTGGAAACCGAAATTTCCTTTTTCATTACACCTAACCTATAATTTATACCATACCTAGTGTAATGATGTGCTGCATGCAAAATATTCTCTCTCCAAGAAGGGCTGAAATAAACTCTCCCATAAACTTCCTTGATTTTTGGGCCACTCATGCACCATTAAATCCCTACTCTCTCTCTCTCTCTCTCTCTCTCTCTCTCTCTCTCTAACCCATCCATCCATATCTCTCTCTCCACCAAGAACCCGATTTCCCTCTCCTTCCTTAAACCGCTTCAAAACCGTAAATCACCTCAAATCCTCAATGGCAAGAACTTGTGGCGGTCAAGCATCCTCCCAGCACAAGAATTCTCACCCAAGATCACTATGAGACCAACTAGCAAGAAAAAGGGGCGGACTTGAGATGAGTTCTGAGATAACATCACTGGCACCTTCATCACCATGCATAAACGATCTGGATTGGTATGGGAAACCCTCCCTCACCTTCTTTTTCGATTACTCCCCCCACTTTTGGATTCTTGAAGAGCTTGGACTTAAGAGCAGTAGACTTGAACCCTGCTATGGTACCTTTGGTACACCTACTTGCGGGTCAAGAGATTATGGTGTATGACCCGGTTGTGGCCGAGTTTAGATTAAGGGAGAATGAGGCCGAATCAGCTGGGGAGTCAAAGGATTATGATGTTGAGTGTGTTGATAATGAATTTGTTGTTGAAGATGCTGAGGATAGTGATGAGGATGAACTAATTTTGCGGATTCAAACGAACTGCTCCAACTAAGTCCCAAAACACCCACCAAAACACTCTCCAAACCAGCTTCATCCAAGAAATCTGCCCAAAAATGGGCTGCCCTAGAACAAGTATCTGAACTAGTTGAAGAATCTAATGCACCCAAGAAGAAGAAAATTAGAAAACCTATGACACTTGTTGAGAAATATGAGCATTTTCTTCAAAAATCTGTGGTTCGGGGGAAGGTAGTTAAGGTGTCATACTTTCAGGAATAGGGGCTAGGGGTGTTCTTAGAGAAGTTGGATACTAAGAAAGGATGGTTGGTTCCAGACTTGGCTGAGTTTTATGTGAATTGTGTTGTCACAAATGAGTGGTGACAAGCACAGTTAATGATCATGACCCACGATTTGATGCTAAGAAGTTAGGTGAAATGCTTGGGGTACCTTCTGACGGTTTTAATGTGTATGTTCGTGAGGACAAGGGTGTGCTTGGTGATGAGTGGTTGTTGGAATTGACCCGCAAGCTACCCCCTAAACCCCACCTGACTGAGTCCTGATCCGTGCGAAAGGGGAAAATGATGCCATTACATCGATTGTTATTTTGGTTTGTTATTAAGAACATCGTTCCCCGAGGTCAGGGATGCAACCTTGCTGATTCCAAGGACATGTGCTACACTGATATGTTAGATAGGGGTGAGCAAATTAATTTTTCCGCAATCATGATTAGCCATATTGGGAGAATTGCCAAAACGTCCAAGGATCATGACATGGGGTTTGGATTCTTACTGAAGTCAGTGTTTGAGAAGCTTGGGATTCCCTTGCAAAAGAGAATAGGCTTTCAGGTTAGTGATGAGATTGGCAACAGCACGTTGATTGGGTGTGGTTTCAAAGTGACAAAAGGCTGCAGTGCAACTTCAGAACAGGGGTTCGAAACACTACTTGGACCTGTTCCCAGTGAAGCCTCCACAACCAGTGCTCCAAATATTGATACACTGTTGCAAGACCAGATTACATTGAAGGGGGAGATAGCTGAAGCAAAGCAGGTGCTTACAGAGGGAAATACTCTTAATGCCAAATGTCACGAGGATTTGCTGAGTGCCCTTCTTGCCTTCACAGCCAAATTCCCTCGTCCACCTTCCTCTACCTGAACCTGTTCCTTTCTTTGTTTCCAACACTATTTTTCAAACACTTGGTTATGTATGTGACTACTAATGGTATATGGTTGTTCTTAGATGGTTTATGCATGTATGCTATACCTTTGCTTGTGCCTATGTTGTTTGTTTGTGCGTGACTCAGATGACCAATATCCTTACCGTACCACACACTTGAGTGTATCGCTATTACTTCCTGCATTATCACTTTGGTGGTGATTGCATCCACACTGGATTTCAACTCCCAGCCTCCTCACCCTTTTCGATGATGTCAAAAGGGGGAAGGTGAGTATGACCTTGTTTCGATTGGGTTGCCTAGTTTAAGTTGACCCCTTAACTCTTATTTTCTCTTTAGTGTGAGGGTGGATAACTGTTTTGGCACTAATGTATATTTGCCCTATCTCACTATTAATTGTCATTGATGACTTATGGTCATTTGGTTTGTCATCATCAAAAAGGGGGAAATTATTGACCCAATTAATGTGTAAGGTTTTGATGATGACAATCCAAATGAATTAGTCAATATGTTGTACTTGAATTAGGTGTTGTGCTTGAGTTGTGTGTTGAGACAGGATCTGAAAATACTTGGAGCAGTTCGAATGAGCATAGAGAATCAACGTTGATAACATGCGCAAGAATCTGAGAACATTGCCTTACAACAGGTCTGAGCACAGAGCATGGAGCTTCGCATGGAACATCAAAATCATGTGCAAGGAGTTCCGCTGATAACAAAGAGTCTTAGGCTTAGTATTGGTTTTATTTTTTAGATTCTTGTTAATATGCCAATTAGAAGATCTTGACTTAACAATCACCTTGAAGGAATTTCTTGCGCTAACTCAGAACACTGCTTAAAACAGTTTGAGCAATCAGGTCTGCAGTGTTCTGAGGGCAACCTATAAAACTCTTGTCCCAAAGATTTTCAAGTGTTTTTCTACTATCAAAATTCCTAACATATTTGGGATTGATTTTATGATAATATTTTGTCTACAAAGAGTCCTTCACTGAATAATATTGTTTTCCTAAAAAGATACTATCAAAAGATTTTATCTTAGCCTTTAAGATAAGATTTCCAAAAAGGATAATGTTGAGAGATTCAATTCCATTTGGAATACTGATTATTTTTAGAGTTATTACTAAAATCCAAAACCTCCCATACACTTGTGGCACAAGTATTCGTGGGTATATAATCTCTTGCCTCTCAATGCTTTCATTCATGGTTTTTCAAGGAGCAAAATCGAGTTTTCTGTGAGAAAATTTTCGGACTAAAAAACCTTCAAGAAGTGTGCTAAATTGAGTCATCTATATTGGCGTAATAGAGATTGTATTGTACCTTACATTTAGCTTATTTAGAAGCATTCAAAGTAAGATATTTTTTTATTCTCCGCTGTCATCAGTGAGATTAGAGTGTGTCCAATTCTTAGGAGACTTTGGACGTGGTGTGTGACTAGTACTCAAGTGGAGGCTATTTACGTGTTTTTAACGAGGGTCTCAGGGGAGACTAAGTTACGTGTGTGGCATAGTCACGTGTGAGTTACATGTGTAACGAATTCGGCCCGTGTTAGTAAAAGTGTTGCTGAAATCCTACTGAGGTAGGTCGTGATTTTTGCACCTCAATTGGGCAGAGGTGGTTTTCCACGTAAAAATATTATGCCTCATTTACTGTTTCCGCAATTATACTTGTTTCTGCTTTACTGCAAACACGCGTTCCAAACAATTCTGATGAGTGTTTTGAGAAAACCGAAAAAACTAGTAGACACAATTCACCCCCCTCTTGTGTCCTTGTGTGAGTAAATCTAACAAAAATGATAAACTTACCATTACTACCGTTTCCCTCAGGGTCACCATACCAAGTCGTGATGGCCGGCTTCCAGTTTGAATCAGACTTTTCAAGGGAATAAGTATAAGGGCGTGCAAAAACTACCCCAAACCCAAAGCATAATAGTGCTCCAAATAAGCATATGCGCAAGTTGTTCGTCCCAAACGACCACATTTTGCCTTAAAAATGATATATATTTTTCACTTCACGAATTAGCTTAAGAAATGAACAAGTGGTGTTAGCTTTTTTAAAAGTTTACATTGAGTTTTTTAATATGTTTTGATGAAAGACAAAAAGAGATTAATCAATTAACATATTCATCATGTTATATTTGAATTATCTTAATAATTATTATTGTTTAAATGTGCTATATTTTTGAAGTGGATGTTGGAATGTTAATGTTACTTAATTGATTTTATATAAGGTGTCACAATATCTTTGAGATTGTTTAATATTCAAATTTGAACATGTTATCTTTATGATATTATATTGTGTGATTCAAATTTGAATATAAGATTGTGGAGCTATATTTATCAATGTTAAAGATTTTCTCTTAATATGATCTTGTGATAGAATGCCTTGGAAGATTATGCTGCAAATTATAAATGGTTCTAGAAGATTCTCACCCAAGATATTCAGCCCAAATCAAGAAAAGTAGCCGTTGGAAGTACTTGAGCAAGAACATAAAAAATCAAGGGCTTGGAATGCCAATTCAAGGCCTTGAAATCAAGTATGGAGATTGGATTTCCACAAGATGTACAATGGTCACTTGCCATATTTTTCCCTACTCTTCTTTACACCTCTCATCTATAAAAGGGGAAGAGATTGGTAGCAAGAGAACACAAGAGAGAGCAAGCACTCATTGGCATACACATTACTCGAGAACTTATTGGCATACCTTGAGCTTAAATTTGCATATATATATATATATATATATATATATA